>OZ025299.1:155013017-155372160 GCA_964019185.1 Maratus speculifer
AATACGGTAGTTGAACTGGATATAATAAATCAAAGAACCGAATTATTTTTAATTATTATTTTTAATTATCTTTAATTTTATTTTTAATTATTTCATTTTTTCCAATTTAATAAATTCAGAAAACAAGAAAAAAAAAGGCTTAAAAAATATTCACATACAGAAAACAATTTTTATTGAAAAAAAGCCAATATTTTGGTTTTTTCTTAATTTTTAGACTTCTTATTTCACTGTTATTTCCACTCTGTCCGTTGTGATACGTGTTTGGACCAGCTGATGACGAGCGGTAATTTTGCAGCTCGAAACGCGTCCTGTATAATTTTTCTTTTTATGGTGATTTAACAAAGTTTTTATATTTATTGATATATATTTATCGCCAGTATTTTCGGTGTTTCTCAATATAAAATACATAATTCAACAGAAATTTCAAGCTTTGTTATAGAACATTAAAAAAATTAACAGTCCATGGGTGCTTATAAAGAATTTATCCAGCTTTGTTTAATTTTTATAGAACATCTTCATCCAAAAGATATTCAATTCATCAACGATGGGTGATACAGGCCATTTATTCTCTCAGAATATATCTGTTCAAGTATAATTTCTCATTAACAAATTTAGAAAAAGAAGGTATTAGGATATTTGTTTATTTATAATCAATATTTATGCAAAAGCATGATTCAATGCTTCATTTTCCAGTTTAGCTTCCAATCAATACCTGCAATTATTGAAGTCATTTGTTGAGTACAGAAAAATTGATAAATATGTTGTAGACAAAGCATTCTGTAAAATGATAAACCACCTTTAGTATCCTAACTCTATTCATGAAGCATTTTTCTTTTTAAAAAAAATCTTTCGAAAAAATAGTGAAAATAAGCATGGCTGTAAAAGTAACCTCATTTTAAGAAGAAAATGATGATGATAAAAATGTAACAGCAACAATAGGTTTCAACCAAGTGGATAATTTATTGAACAAAGAAGTTGATACTTTTGTTTAATTTATTTTGTCAAGCTGAAAATTCTTTTTATTAGATTTTATATTAAAATTAATTAAATATAATTTTTAAATGCTGATCCTGATGTATGGTCTGAAAATAAACAATAATTAAAAGTAAGAAAAATAGTGAATGATTTTAAGATAACACGACTAAAACGGGAATAAAATTAATCCAAGATTTCAATTGCTGTTTAACAAAAGATGAAGAACAAAAGCTGTTTCTGCTAAAATAAGAATAAAACTGTTTCTGCATAAAAGTTGTACATGAATGTAGAAAAACATTTCAAGCCTTTTCAAGACAGACCTTATCTAAGCCATTACCACCAAACCATGACAGTTGTAAGGAACAGTAATTTCTTTTCTCTATAATACTTCCTTTCTTGTAATAGAACTTTAGTAATAAAATACATTTTAACATTATTTGTTCTCATTTTTATACTTTCTTTGCCCATTTTTTCTTTTAAAATTTTAGTTTAAATCTCGATAATTTTTCATTTACTTTTGGTTAAAAAAAAAATCAAAGACTTTATCATATACAAAATAAATGAATAAATAAATAAAAGAAAAAGTTAACCCCTTGGGGATGAGCAACATGTATACATGCCGCAAAAAGGTTTAAGATTCCTTGTTGAGCCCCACCAGTAAAATTATACAGAAATATTTGCCTTATTTAATCAGAGCATTTTCTCAATTTAATAAGGCATACATTTCTGTTTTTAAAAACTGGTGACAAAACCTAAAAAACTTCGTAAAAGGCTCCCGTCGTGAAGGGGTAAAAAGTAGATGAAATGGTATGTTATACTGTTTCTTCACATTTTCATAAGAATTCAAGTTTTAGAAATTGCATCAAGTCCAGAAAACCACACACATGTTTAAATCTACACATTTTTATAAAAATGTGGTGAGTGTTTTTCCAAAGTAAAAATATTCTTTTATAAAATGAAACCAGCATTATGTTTCTAAGTTTATTTGCATTTATTTCAAGAAGAAAAAACAGCAATTTTTGCAAAAAAATCATATTTATCTGAATTTTGACCTTTATATTATCTAAATGAGCTGAAACTTTTTCAATCTCATTTTCTTGCCAATTGGTATTTCATTTTTTATAAGTTTTTTTTTTATAAAGAGGGGGGGGGGATTTTTCTAAAAAAAATTTTTAAACTTCATTTTTATGACCACCCTGTTGAACTAGTCTAATTGTCATTTCCAAAAGATGAAACATGTTTATACATCTTCCTTTTCAAAACGTATTATGAGATGTTTGGAAAAGAAGAAAAGGAGCATTTCAAAATGTATTTAGAAAACGTAGTGTTCTATTAAAACAAAAACATATAGAATAAAAAAAAATACAGTGTGGTTTTTTAAAAGCAAAGAAACACAAGTTATTACTCTCATCAAAAGAATGTATTGGAGCAAAACATACCAGCTGTGATGAACAATATTCATCTACATGTAATTTTAATGATGAGCCAAATTCACATGTTGTCTCCATAATCCATGTCTTACTTAGCATTATAAACTTATGTATCTTCAATATATGATAGATTTTGTTTTTATAATATGATACAAAAAATTAATAAAGAAGAAAATGATACAATAATAAATTTTATGTTTTAATGTCTTAATTTTAGGTATTACATTTTCAGAGATATTGTTGAAAATGTGATGTAAAAATATGTTTCCCTCCATCTATTTCAAAATCTACTGAAACTAAAATGATAAAAAAATTAGAGGTAGTAACCTTAATGTAAACCTTGCAGTAAAACTATAATGATTACTCTAGATCACATAGTTTTTGAGAAAAGTGCATTTTTCTGCTGCACACAAATTTTGATTTGTGAGCATTCAGCAAAGGTGTTGAGGAGTGCTGGAGGTACCTATTTGTAGCAGTAGTATACAAGCATTGTTACTTATGATTTTGGAAAAAAATTGTTGGTAATTAGCCAAGATGACATGAAAGATTTGGACATTCATAATGACAGGTGTAGTGTTCTCTATGTACTATCAGCTTTGAAAGCTTAAATAACAATTTTTAATGATATATTTGTATAATGCAATGCCCAGTAGCAGTACAAAAGCAATAAACAATAAATTGTAACAAACAGACAAATTTAATTAGAATTAATCACATTATATGATTTGTAACTAATTTACATTGAGTGGATCTCTTAATACGCCTCCCGATTCTTTAAAAATTAATTAAAAACCTATCTATAAAAACTCAGCGCGGATCAAGGTAGTGTTGCAACTTTGCCACCTTCTTTCTAAGCATGCTTAGCACAGTGCCAAATTTAAACTTTAAAAGGGTTTCATTCAGCTATATTGTAAAAAGAAGATTGTTAGAAAGCTGAATTTAGTTTTATGAAATGCCAAATAAAATTTAAACATGCACATCTTTTATTGTCTGTATCAAATTAAATTAATAAAAAAAGGATAAGATTAAAAAAGTGTTATACAGAACAACAATATTTGATATTATTTAAGATTCATATCTTTTTGAACTTTTATGATATACTCATTCATATTTTTCCAGAATATACAGATATACTAAACTCTACATTGTATAGTTTTTTTTTTTTACAAATTTTTATTATTCTTTTAACAACAATTTTTTTAATAATGCAGTAATTAATATATTTATTGTAGAGAATGCTCTAAGCATGGGTAACTACCCTGAGTAGTACTGAGTAGTGTAAGTACTGAGTCAACCCTACATTGTACAGTGTTTTTTAGCAAAGCTTTATTGTTCTTTTAGCAACAATTTTTTTTAATAATACAGTAATTAATTAATATATTTATTGTAGAGAATGTTCTAAGCATGAGTAACACTCATATTTGGCTATTTATATAAAATCAATACATAAAAATGCATTTTTAAAATTTTATCAATGATTTTTTTAGTATTGATGTATACAATAACTAATAACTATGTAAGTTTTATAGAAATATAATCAGGGATGTAGTGGAGAGTATATGAGGATATATGGCATGTACCATCGAGATTTTTAAAAAAAGTTCTGCTATTAAAGTCTGCTTTTCTAATAAAGTCTTTGTGTATATCCTTTGCCTATACCATATACTCTCTGCTTTTTTCTGACTATAGCACTGACTATAACCAATATATCTATTTATGGCACAAACATATGGAATATAGTTGAACAGAAAATAGCTCCATATAATATGTGATATATAGCAAGATTGTATATGCAAGCTTCTAGTAGAATTAAAGTAAATGATTCAGTGGAATATTTAAGGACTCAAAGTTATTGAGTAATTCAAAATAATAATAACTTTAATAATTACAAGTTAAAATGTTCATAATTATTTATGTATACAAAAAGGCAAAATTTTTATATTAGCTGTCAGTAATCCTTTTTAGCACTTTCCAACGAAGTTGAAAAGTGCTTATGCATTTGGTTTGTCTGGCCGTCTGTTTGCGCTTTAACTCCCGTAAATATACTCGGATTGCTATGAGATTTTTATACGTTATTGAGGTTTACCCTAGCACAAACCCTATTGAAAATAAAGTATCTACCATGATTAGTTTATCTACAGAGAGAATCAAAAGTTTCCCATTACATTACGGCCTATGGGGAAAAATCGTTAATATACTCGGATTGCCATGAAATTTTAGGACGTTGTTGACGTTTACCCTAGCACGAACCCTATTGAAAATGAAGTTTCTATTATGATTAGTTTATCTACAGGGCGTAT
Organism: Maratus speculifer; assembly: GCA_964019185.1. Classification (NCBI taxonomy): domain Eukaryota; kingdom Metazoa; phylum Arthropoda; class Arachnida; order Araneae; family Salticidae; genus Maratus; species Maratus speculifer. The sequence continues at coordinate 155,017,723 of OZ025299.1, forward strand.
CAAAAGTTTTCCATTACATTACGGCCCATGGGGAAAAATCATTAATATACTCGGATTGCCATGAAATTTTAGGACGTTATTGACGTTTCCCTAGCACAAGTCCTATCGAAAATGAAGTTTCTACCATGATTAGTTTATCTACAGGGCGAATCAAAATTTCCTATTACATTACGGCCAGTGGCGTAGCTAAGGGGGGGCAAGGGGGGCGTCTGCCCCGGGCGCCGAGGCCTAGGGGCGCCAAATTGAGAGAAATTGTTATATATCTATATTGGGGTGGGGGCGCAAAATTTCTTGCTGGCCCCGGGCGCCAAAAAACATAGCTACGCTACTGATTAAGGCCTATGGGGAAAAATCGTTTCAAAGGAATTGTAAAGATGTTATACCCTGTCAAACATACTAAAATATGCATTCTATAAAATATAATGTGAAAATGTAGCTATTATTCATTTACAGGGCTACACAAAAGAATTCCATTAGATAATGATAAAAGGGGGAATTGGGTGTGACATATTTTAAATATATTAAGCTTTTTCATGTATAATAAATTTGATATATGTCACTGAAGCTTAATATAAATTATACGCTACTGTCTTGCATAATATGAAGTACATAGCATTTACAGGGCCATACAAAAGATTTCAAATAGTATATTCTTTTCGAAGTACCATATATGTGTCCGATGATGGCTAATGGAGGGATGAAATGCATTTTAATTATGATATTCGCGTTTATATTTTGCTAAATATATGCACATTATATGGTGTGTATAAATGTTATAGTTGATATACAGGGCTACCCAAAAGAGCTCACGGTTACTGAATATGAGTGTAAATTATTTAAACGTGGTTCTTAAATAAGCTATGCATTTTTACGCTGAGTTGCATTCAATTTACTGAGAAATGTTTGCAGAATATAGATAAAGGAATATACAGGGCCACGCAAAGAATTCGGTACATGGACGCTTATGAATGATGATTTATGAGAATGTGATTTCAGTTGTTTTAAAAGTGTTTTAGTTTACAATAAATTTTAGCCTAATGCTGACGTGTAATAAAGGTACAAAGTAAACTACAGGGCTGAACAAAAGTATTCAAGTATGTTTCCATCTTATAGTATGAATTGCTGAAAAAGAAATTTCAAGCTACTGGGTATTTTCTTGCTAAGCTAAATTTTCCCATTATATGAACTGACATATGAAATACAGGGCTGTTCTAATGTACTGGAGTACATATTTGGGTATATTTGGCTATACACTATTATTTCCCTAAATAACAAAATTTTGTTAAAGATTTCATTAAGTGTTGGAAAGTGCTTCATAATCTATGCTTAACGCATGATTTTTCTTACTTGTTCATTTCTCAAATTGACAAACTAAAGTATTAACTAAAAAAAAAAAAAAAAAAAAAAGAATTTTTATTTTTTTTAAGGAGAGTATCTTTAGTAACATGATAAAATGGAAAAAAAATGACCATAATTTTAAATTTTGGTTTAATTTTTCTGCCTTTGAAAAAAAATATTTAAATATTTTTTATTAGAATTTGGATATAAAGTTGAAAACAGGTTACAGAAACTGCATATATATATATATATATATATATATATATATATATATATATATATATCATCATCATCATCATCAACCGTTTTCGATCCACTGCTGGATGTAGGTCTCCCCCAGATTTTTCCAATGTTTTCTGTCTAATGCTTTCGTCATCCAATTTACACCAGCCACTTTTCTAATTTCGTCTCTCCATCTTACTTGTGGTCGTCTTCTTGGTCGTTTTACATCTCTAGGATACCACTGTAGTATATTTGTGCTCCATCTATTGTCTTGTCTTCTTGCAATGTGCCCAGCCCATTTCCATTTTAGCTGCTTGATTCTTTCAAGGATGTCAAAAACTTTTGTTTGATTTCTTATCCAGGTTATCCTCTTTCTGTCTCTTCTAGTTATGCCTAGCATACATCTTTCCATGCTTCTCTGTGCTGTTTGTAATCTTTGTATCATCCGTTTTGTTAGTGTCCATGTTTCTGCTCCGTAGGTTAATGCAGGTAAAATACATTGATTAAAAACTTTTCTTTTCAAACAAAGAGGCATATTACTCTTCAGAATAATACTGTTCTTCCCGAAAGCACTCCACCCATTTCTTATTCTTCTATTGATTTCATTCATGATACTATTATATATATATATATATATATGCAGTTTTTAGCACATAGGGATAGTGGCAGCGTGTACTAGAAGTTTTGCCAAAATTTCTGTTGGTGCATTAGAATTTATGGTTAATTGATATGGAATAGTCTTTAACCAATTTTAAAAAAAAATCTATTTATTTTTTAATGTGTTTTGTTCGACAGCCATACTCCAGTTAAATATATGCAGAAAAGATTTTTTTTCAATTTCTTTTCGCTTTTCATAATGCCAAGCAATAAATAGAGTAGTTAAATTTAAATAAACTTGATTTTTATAGTCAAGCTAATGAAAAAAGGGAAAACAAAAATATCAATGTGTTAAATGCAATTATTATGAAATACCTTTATAACTATTTAATCATTTCAAAAGCTTTACATTTAGATGCTTTAATATGATATAAAAAGCTAATTATACATAATACAGTGTCTTTGCTTTCTGGCATTACAGAAAGACTACTTACAATCATTGTAAGAACAATAGAAAAAAACCTTTTACTTAATAATAAACTTCAGCATCACAATTAAAATTATAATAAAGCATGATAAAAACCTTTCTCCAGTTAAATATATGCAGAAAAGATTTTTTTTTTAAATTTCTTCTCGCTTTTCATAATGCCAAGCAATAAATAGAGTAGTTAAATTTAAATAAACTTGATTTTTATAGTCAAGCTAATGAAAAAAGGGAAAACAAAAATGTCAATGTGTTAAATGCAATTATTATGAAATACCTTTATAACTATTTAATCATTTCAAAAGCTTTACATTTAGATGCTTTAATATGATATAAAAAACTAATTATACATAATACAGTGTCTTTGCTTTCTGGCATTACAGAAAGACTACTTACAATCATTGTAAGAACAATAGAAAAAAACCTTTTACTTAATAATAAACTTCAGCATCACAATTAAAATTATAATAAAGCATGATAAAAACCTTTCTTGTTGGCACAACTTTTTTGCTTTTATTCTCATTCCAAATAACTGCAATAGCTGCCATAAAATTAGGTCCATGGTTTAAAGAGATGGGGCTCAGGAAACTCAAAATATGCTGTTTGACAATCTAAATAAAAGAAAAAATAAATAAATGACCACCATAAAAAAGCAAAAATAAAATGTATGAAAATGATAAAAAGATGGATATATTATCAATTATTTATCATACATATTTATAAATTAGTCTTTGTTTATTATTTTTTTTAAAAACTCAATTAACTATTTTTTTTTCAGCATAAATTGTTTGGAAAAATAAACTTTTCATTATAGAATTAAATTTTTTGAGTTGTCAACTTAATGATTAAATTTTGGTGGTAACTTCTTTTACTCAGATAAAACAATGATAAACGACTGTCAATAGATAACCAAGGAATGATTCTTTCATTCCTAAACCAAAAATAATAATTTTAATAAAGCTGAAAAAAAAAATAGAATGTATGCATTTGAGATATCATAGAGAAGAAAATGCTCAAAAGATAAAAAGGAAAGTAAAGACAATTTTTTCTAACAATTTTGGTAAAAAAATCTGAATAACTCTGAAAATATTTCAGGAAGGATAGTGAAAAATCCCTTTTGGCATGGCCTATAGGCAAAGGTAGATTTCGAAAAAATTTTCATCTAAAAAAAAAAAAAAAAATGATTAGAGATAAACCCAGTTTAACTCGCTTTTAAAAATTTTTTAATTTCATTTTTCTGTAAGAACTGGTTTTATCAAAATCATCTTAAACGAAATTCTACTCAAATGCCCATTTTGGCAACATATTTTGAATTATATTCTTACTTTATTTAAAAATAATTGACCAATATGCTCATTATATAGTTCCTAAATAACAAAAAACTGTTAATTAAATTCGTTTGACAGCAAAATTGAATTTAAAAATGAGTCATAAAATAACCGATTTATTATTTTAATACATCCACAATTCTTTAATCAAGATCGCTTTGACAAATTTTGTGCGAAGTGCCCACTTTGACAGATTATTTTAAATATATATTTAGCCTTTATCAAAAATCTGACCAATACACAGTAATTACACGGTTCCTAAATAACAAATAACTGTCAATTGCATGCGTTTGAGAGGAAAATTGAATTTAAAAATGAGTCATAAAATAAACAATTTGTTATTTGAATACAGCCTCAATTCTTTTATCATGATCGCTTTGGGAAATTTTTTTGCGAAGTGCTTACTTTGACAGCTTTTAAAAAATATATATTCACCCTTTATCAAAAAATCGACGAATACGCACATTATATAGTTCCTAAGTAACAAAAAACTGTCATTTGAATGCGTTTCAGAGTAAAATTGGATTTAAAAATGAGTCATAAAATAACCAATTTGTTATTTGAATACCCACAGTTCCTTAATCATGACCACTTTGGGAAATTTTGTGCAAAGTGCCCATTTTTGCAGCCTTTTTTTAAATATATTCTGCCTTTATCAAAAAACTGGCCACTCCGTCACATTATATAGTTCCTAAATAAGAGAACCTGTAAATTGGATGCGTTTGAGAACAAAAAAAGATTTAAAAATGACTCGGTAAAAACGCAATTTCTTAAATTTCCTCAAATTTCAATCACGATAACTTAGTGAAATTCTGTTCAAAATACCCTTTTTGGCAGCCTTTTTAAAAATATATTCTGCCTTTATCAAAAAACTGGCCAATCCGTCACATTACATAGTTCCTAAACAAGAGGACCTGTAAATTGGAAGGGTTTGAGAACAAAAATGAATTTAAAAATGACTCAGAAAAACGCAATTTGTTATACTTCCCCAATTTTTCATTGACAACTTCGGGAATTTCTGTTCAAAATACCCTTTTTGGCAGCCTTTTTAAAAGTATATTGTGCCTTTATCAAAAAACTGGCCAATACGTCACATTATATAGTTCCTAAATAAGAGGATCTGTCATTTGGATGCGTTTAAAATCAAAAATGAATTTTAAAATGAGTCAGAATATAAGCAGTTTGGATTTGAGGTTTTTTTCTCCAACTCCTATTTTTGTTTAATTTATTTTTGCTATAAGAATTGGTTCTATGAAAAACTTGTTAATATAAAAGTTGTAGATATTATTGTGAAGATGTAAAATAAATTTAATTAGATTTGATTGCTTAAGAATTTAGTAAGTTATGGATTTTTTTCTTTTTCCTCCCCCTTTTTTCTTTTCATTTTAATTTTTTTCATCGGTAAAAATTGGTCCTATCAAAAACTTGTAAATACAAAAGTTTTAGATAATATTGAGTACATTTATATAAAATTTAGTTGGATTTGATATCTTGAGAATTGACGAAGTTATGAATTTTTTTCTCCCAAAAACCATGTTTTTTTCGCCCCTTGAGCCCATTTTTAACTTTATCAAAAATCTGTCATGTATAAACTTTTTGCCCATTTCTTAGAAGTAATATAAACTTTAAACTGATTCTATATCTATTTTAATTAAGAAGTTATCGCGTTTTTTCTGTTTTCACAAAAACCCTCCCTATTTCCACCCCCTTGGTCCGATTTTGCCCATTAACGAACTCGACCGATATTTTAAGCTCCTTGATTTTATGTAAAAGTTTGAAAAAGATCTGAGCATAATTATGGAAGTTATCGTGTCTAGAAGAAAGTGATATACACCGATATATATATATATATATAAACTTTTTTACTGATGGTAGTTTTGGGGTCTAGGAGTCATGATTCGTGTAGATCCGCAAAAATTTTTCAGAAATTCCAACATGGGAGACGATGCAATAGGTAGTATTTCATACGAAATCTACCTAAAACACTGTAATCACTGGCGATAAATTGATAAACTAAAACACTTTGTAAAATCACCATAAAATGAAAAATTAAGCAGGCCCCGTTTCGAGCTACAACAATAACAGCTCGTCATCAGCTAAACCAACACATGTCCCTAAGGTCACAGAGTGGAGATAGTGTCTTCACTCACTTTGACAGGAGGAAACAGGAGTGTGCATTAACTCAAGAATTCTATCTTCTAAAATTTGTTAAGAACTTACTGGATTATTTATAATTTTCATACTGTTTTTTTAATGTGGTCAGATTATGAAACCCACCCCTTTCATGAAGTGGAAAATGACACAAGAAGCAGCAAAACAGATTTATTTTTTAGAATTAGTGACATTATAGACCATAACAAGAGTGAAATAGAAATTTACACATAGTTGTTGAACCAGGAGCTTGTGTGGTTTCATGTCTGGGGACTTGATAAACTATATATTTTTGAATTCACCACAACAACAGGACCACATTTATCCATGATACTTTCAAAACAAGGGTAGCTTTTGGGTTCCATATTGGAAAATGGCCACCATCGTTTAGTTAGAGCTGTATCACACGGAGAAAGATTTTTCGGCAAACATTTTACAAAACAAGATCTTTCACTTTGCAGCGTGTTCGGTAAACAGGTTTTTCAAACTTCTCTGGGGGTTATTGAGTTTCTTGCTCCGTTCCTATTGGTCAGTTGATCAGTGCTGAATGAATAGCCAACATTTTCCGTGCAATGCGGGAAATGCTCGGTAAATGAAAATACAGAACAGATTCTCCCTATATCAAGGTCACAGAACATTTTGCTGGCTGTAATGCTGTGTAGGGGAAAAAGTTTGGCAAAAGACGCCCGTGTGATACTGCTATTAAGTGGTCATGTGGTTCTAAGTCAGCAGACATGGCAAATCATACATTTTTGGATTAATAGGAACATCAGCATTGCATATGTCCATGATACATTCAATACTAGGGTAGTTTATGGATGCCATATTGGAAAATGGCTGCCATCGTTGAGGCAGGGGCTCTTGTGATTTCATGTCAACGGACTTGTTATACCACACTATTTTGGATTCATGACAACATCAAACTGACATTTATCTATGATATTTTCAAAATAAGAGTAACTAATGGACGCCATATTGAAAAATGGCTGCCGCCGTTGAGCCAGAGACTCATGTGGTGTTATGTCAGAGGACTTGTTAAATCATACACATACATTTTTTGGATTCACCACAATATCAGAATGATATTTATCAATATTTACAAAACCAAAGTAGCTTATGGGTGCCATATTGGAAAATGGCAACCGTCGTTAAGCCAGGGGCTCTTATTTTCATGTCAGTAGACTTTGTATACCATACATTTTTGGATTCACCACAACATCAGCCACAAAATGACATTTATCTATGATATTTTAAAGAACAGAGTAACCAATGGATGCCATATTCGAAAATTGTGCCGATAAGCACAGTGAAAGAAGAGATTTTCTTGATTTTACATACTGTAAAATTAAGAGGACAATTAAAGGGACAATAAGTAAAGACACGCAAGGGTAAAAAACTACAACAAAGTTTAGTCAAAGACCTGCCACAGTTAAAAGGTATTTTTGATACCAGGGCAGATTTTTCTTCACATAATTCATGAAAAAACCAAAATCAGTTCTTCAGAAAAATCTATTCTACATCCAGATCAGTCTTTAGCAAGATCCAGAAAAGACGAACATGATATCTCATATTTACAGAGCATGGTTAGCAATCAATAGATAAATATAGACAAACTAACAGAATCAACTAGAGCAATTACAAATCCAGAAATTGTCGAAGACATGATCAAAGATCATGAGACGACTGAAGAAATTTACAAAACTTTCAAGAGAGAATATCTGCCTGAAGACTCAAAGGCAGAATGATTTTTCAAACCTCCAATAAGCTAAACACATTTTGTGACTTGAAAAAGAAAGAGAATGTCAAGCTAAATTAATCAGAGTTTGTTGCCATGAAAAAAGGAAATCTGTTTTCTCTGATGACGATCCTTACAGAGCGAAGAAATTTTGATATAAGAACTGTCTTTTCCTACCATCTAGGGCTTCTTCAATAATCCTTAGCAACACTTGGTTCATTGCGAAAAATTGAAAAATAAAGCTGATGGATATTATGACAAAATTGCGACTGCTGAAATAATGCAAATGATATTGTTGTTAATATAAATGACAGAATGTGCTTTGTTTAAAACTACCATAGGAGCTGCAATCATTTGGAAAACTAGCTAAGAATCTGTTTTTTGAAATACAGTAGACTCCCTCAAATCCGCACAGCTTGGGACCAGAGGTTGTGTGGATTTTAGAATTTTGCGGATTTCTGGTCATTGCTTTGTTTACATTTTTTAAACAGTGATTTGAGTGCAATTAATAGTGCATTCAGAACTATAATGAATGCTTACAATATAATAAAATATTAAAATAAGTAATAAACTAAAATAATAAAAGTTTAGATAATTTTTTTAATGATTAAAGAACTAATAGCAAAGGTCAAGTTAATAATCAATAGTGTATGATTAAATATTCATTATAAATATGAAACGTATTTTTCCAAAATTATTCAACAAAATGCCTCATAAAAGTACATTACTAGGTAATTCACATCGTTATTTTTTTTCAAGTTTAGCCAGGCAATAATCAAAAAATCTTGATTAATGCATAAATATGTTTGGTAAGATTTTGATTACCAGTGATATCAGCAGTATCTTGAATTTCTTCCAAAAAAAAATTATCCTTCCTTCATGTAAAACACATGAATAGAGTATTATAAAGAAAATTACAAAATAAAAATGTATGGAATTGATACAAAACAAAAAAAATCAAATTTTGTCGCAATATCTGAATTGAAAGTTTCATTGTTTACATTCATGAAATATGTGCGGATTTTAGAGAGTTGCGGATTTCTGGTTTGCGGATTTGAGGGAGTCTACTATAATACAAGATTATACATCCTCTCAAAGGATAGATTGTTGAATTAATACATACAGGCAGTTGTCAATAAAAATAAATGAATGAAAAATATGAACTGTTGGGGATGTTATAAAAGTTACATACTCCTGGACAAACAGTACAAAAATAAAAGCAGATTTTATTTGATGAGGAGAACAAGAAAGAAATTATGCATTTCATTTCTCAATAATTACAAAATGAACATTTTAAATAGTTGAATACACAAGTGCTGTATGTTATCTAAGGAGAAAAATATTATAAATTCAAGAAATAATTAGTTGAAGAATCCACTAAATTGACCTGCTTCCAAGAAGCGGTGGTACACAACTCATATTTTGCATACACTTTGATTTAGCGTCTGGATTTATAAATATTATCATTATCTCAACATTGTTTTCTTTAGAAAAAGATTTGAAAAATTAGGAAGAGTTAATATTTGTGAAACTTGGATCCAGTGATAGGGTAAAAGAAATTACTGCAATTTGAATAAGATGCATGGACTTCTATGTAAAGAAATATATAATGTTCCTTTGAAATGCATTAACTGTCAATGCAATAAGTGCTTCTGCAGACAAGAGAAAATGATGAATCAGAACACAAATTTTGAGATGGGTTTAAGGCATTTGATGCTGAAGCTGATTCATCAGAGGAAACAAAGAAACAGCTTGAGTCGTGATTTTACCACCTGTATTATGAAAAGCAAAAATACCCAATCATCAAAGAATTGCGCTATATTCTCTATATTTTTTCTGTAAAACAAAAAATCTGTGCACTGCTTTTGTCATGTAGTGATGCAGTCTACTATAGGTAATGCAAGTCTATTACCACGGTCTTGTTTGGAAGAAGTTCCTACAGGCTGATCCTCATCTTCCATCCCCAGATAAATATGGTTGGATTTTTGGAACAGGATAGTGAGGAAAAAGGCTCTTTAGAGATCCAGTGGAATGGCAATCCTCTTGCTCCTGAAGCTACTTTGGAACTGGTGTTATATTTTTGTTCAAGAACCCGTGCCACACTTTTATGTGTGTGTCTATTTAATAACCTAATATACAAGCATATGCACAACATAGAACTGTTCTATGACGACTGAAGTTATTTGGATACTGGAACGTGAACTAACCATGTTGGAAGTGCAGAAAACTAAGATTTCTGTTATTTATTAACCCATTCGAGACCAGCATCTTTTACAAGAATTTAGTTCATTTGATCCCGCTTTTTGTCAAGCAATTAAATTTAGTTTAGCAAACAAGAGAATGTCTTAATTAGATAAGGAAAATTTTATTTTTTTAATGGTATCGAAAACGAGCGATGCAAGCAATGTTTTGAAGTTGCATATATGCACCCGTGGTCCCGAAAGGATTAATTCTTAACAGACTAAGTACAATAGTTTCACCAGTACTACTTTTTTCTTGAATTGCTGTGTCTTATCTACATGAATGTAATATTCATTAAAATGAAAAACAAGATTTCGAATTTTTTTCATCGCAAATGTCTTTTGATTGATTTATCCAATTGAAAAGTTAATAATATATTGAAATAAAATCTTAACAAATATGTAATTTGTATACCATGATATGTTCAATAATATTTGTTTTCTGTATTTTTTCATTGAAATTTGATTATGTGGTAATGGTTAAAAAAAAAAAAAAATCATTTGTATCTATGTGGCGATAGATGGCACTCATTTTTTCAATATGGCATCTATAAGCTACCACAAATTTAATAGTATCATCATAAAATGAACTCCTTAGACCATTGTGAATCCAAGAAGGTATATATATAACCAAGTCCCCAGAGATGAAACCAAAACCCCTAATTTTGGCTTCTGGCTCAACGACTAATAATGCAAGTTCAAATTTACTTTATTAAAAATACCAATTATAGGCATTAGTTTTAGATCCTTTTAAAAAAGTCTCGAAAATAATTTTATATATCATATAATACAATTGTCAATATCACAATAAAAGTTTATATAATCTAAAATTTTAAAAAACTGATAACGTTTTCATCCTGTCTAGGACATCTTCAGTCAGCGTATGTGGAAATCATTTTCTTTTGAGCTTTATATACCGAAGAAAATCAAAAGAAAATTATTTCCACGTACGCTGACTGAAGATGTCCTAGATAGGATGAAAACGTTATCAGTTTTTTAAAATTTTAGACTATATAAACTTTTATTGTGATATTGACAATTGTATTATATGATATATAAAATTATTTTCGAGACTTTTTTAAAAGAATCTAAAACTAATGCCTATAATTGGTATTTTTAATAAAGTAAATTATATATGAAGGCATTATACTTGTGATTGTGGTTATCTACAATTTCCTGAATGCAAGTTCAAATTTTAGAAGAAATAACTGAAAATCGTGATTAGTACTATAGCACTGCTCTTGAAATTTAGAAGACTATGAAATTCAAAGGGCTGCATGAAAATAGAAAATATTGCTTGGTGATAGATTTATCTGTATTGTATAAAAATTTCAAAGAATACATTAAAAAGCATTTATTTCATGGGAATTATGCTGATTTGAATATATGTATCAAGATTTAAGGTCCAAAATACCAGTAAAAAATTATAGAAAGGGAGTGATGCATGACAAAACTGGAATTAAGAAATTAGCAAAAGCAATTTGCCTAAATGAAAGAGAAACAGGGCATAGTTTTCATTAACATTCACAAGAAAATTAGTTTCCAGCTATACTACTCTTTTTAAAAGCATTTTAAGTATAACTGTAATATACTCAAGTGAATGTGAAAGAATAATTTCTTAAATGGACCTGATTTTGACTTCAAACTAGGTAATGCCTGTTAATACTTCTACTCTGCTGTTCATCAAGATGGTAGAGCCTGCTGTTAATCAGTTCACCAAGCTGCTAAAGGATGTTACTCTGAATAAATTCCAAGGGCAAGAAGTGTTCTGGAGTGGAAAATATTACACCAGAGGATAAATTACAAGTGTGGATGCTATGGGAGACAAGGGTAGAATGGGCAGCACGACAAAGCTCCATGAGCCTCAGTTGCATGCAGGACATTGATGAGTAGTATCTGTCTGATTGCTGGAATTCATTAACTCACTTTGACAACCTTTACCTATAAATTATGTGTCTTACTGTAATATTTGGTAATTTTTGAAGTAAAGTAAGACTTCTTTCTGCATTTTGTCCCCCATTAACTTTGATTCCAGTGAACTAATCATGTTGTTAAAAATATTTTCCTATGATGTAATGATCGAAAACTAATGGGTAATCATGTGACATTTTTCCAATTTTAATGCACAGGGCAGAATGAGAATGAAGTGGAATGGGGTGCATACATCATTTATATAATAAATATATACCATAAAATATATATGATGACATAAATGCACAATTGCAATACAATTCAATAAAGTTGCAGTTTCCCAGTTTTTACCATGCTTTTATTAACTTCACCTGTATGTTTGTGAGTTTGTAACTCTCCTTATTTTATGTATGTTCACCAATTACTCCGAAACCATGCAACCGATTAACTTGGTTTTGGTGTTAAATGAAAGACGAAGCTCTCTACCACTTCAGTTTCATCGAAATTGGTTCAGTACTTTTTTAGTAATTAGGCAAAAACTAATAAAATTAGTGATTTTTTGCTAATTAAAAGTGTTGAATACGTTCACTGAATGAAGTGTAGACAGCATGGCCGTGTGGTCTAAGGCGCCGGATTGAAGCTCTGTTTTTCAAAAGAGATTGTGGGTTTGAACCCCACTCCTGACATTATTTACATCTATGTAAAATTAAAAAAAAAAATTTCTATATTACAATTTTTATTTTTAACCAGCTTCAGAAAAGGAAGAGGAAGTTATCAATTCAACGCATATGTATTTTTTTTTCTATGTATGTTCACCAATTACTCTGAAACTATCCAACCGATTAATTTGGTTTTTGTATTAAATATAAATATAGTTTAAAAAAACTAAAAACCATGCTTTTAAAGTAATCAAACTAAAAAGTGAAAAAAAAATATAGTTTAAAAAAACTAAAAAACACGCTTTTTAAGTATATCAAATTAAAAAGTGAAAAATAATTCGTACTATAAGCTGAAAACGAAAATAGATGAAAAATACTATATTACTATAAATCATTGTTATTATAGAAATCAATTAATAAGCAATAAATAAAATTATCGTGGAAAAAAAGCGTGGGGTGCTTCTTAAGAACTGATAGATGGAGCATGGTAGATGGAGCATGGTAGATGGAGCACCTCAAGCTTTTTTTCCACGATAATTTTATTTATTGCTTATTAATTGATTTCTATAATAACAATGATTTTATAGTAATATAGTATTTTTCATCTATTTTCGTTTTCAGCTTATAGTACGAATTATTTTTCACTTTTTAGTTTGATATACTTAAAAAGCGTGTTTTTTAGTTTTTTAAATTATATTTATTATATTTATTGATTACAGTTATCAAAGAAAACAAACTAATTGCAACAAAAATTTACACCATGAATGAAAGTAGCATGACTGTTGTACCAAAACAGAATTCAAGAGTAATAGCAAAGAAAGGGTAGTGTCAAGTTGGTGTTTTGATACTTTAAATACAAAAAATAATCTATAATATTAAAAAAAATAATAACATTGTACCTTATTCTGCCATCTACATGGGGCAGAATGGGCTTAATTGAGTTACTTTTATTTTTAATTTTTAAAAATTATATCTTAATTTTTTTTTTTTTTTTTTACGACTTTATATACTAAAGTTTATTTTAAAATGGATAAAGAAACTGTTTCTTAATAAAAGATAAGATTTTTTTAATATATTAGACCTAAAAATTTGCTTCTAATCTTAAGTACCCCATTCCGTCCCAGTGTCCCCAAAAGTAATTAAAACTTTAAGGTGATTTTAATGGCACCTCTTTTTCAGATCTAATATTAGGATTTTAAAGAATAATACTCTGTTTTAGGAAATAGCAAAAAAATTTAGCTATGATAAATGGCATGAAAAATGCTTTAAAAATTTCCAGGTGTAAGCAAATATTGGTGAATGACATAAACGTTGAAGTTATGAATATTTTATCTAAAATTCCTACTATTCTCCTAAAACAAAACAGCAAACCTCCAAAATTCCTGTTTGTGTTTGTAATAAAAGTTTGAAACTGTAACGAGTTTGTGGAAACCTTGTAAATCAGCAATGATAATTTTATCAAATAAAAAGAGAGGTTTTGAAAAAGCTCAATAAAACATTTTTGTTTTCAAGTGGAATTATACCAGAATTATAAAGCATGATAATTTCATTCGCTGAAATATAAAGGAAATATAACATTTATTGTAATTTTTACAAAGGATTATATTATTAAAACCCCTCAAATTCTTCTATCTCTGCTTCTTTCTCTTTGCCACTTTTACTTACTTACTTATTTTTTAATGTGAATCACAATATTAAATATTGAAAATAATTAGATGTACAAACTCTTACAAAAATAGCCAATCTACTTTGAATTAGATTTTCCACTAATACTTCCATGAATTAAGCTATTTAAAAGAATATATAAAGGATAACTATACAAAGATACTGCATTTTTTATTTACTATAAAAGTACAAATTGGGTCAAAAAAGGACCAAATAATAAAGCATACACATAAAAAAAGCTGTTGTATCTTTAAAAAAAGAAAAACACTATTTAATTTTCATTATCTCAAATGCATAAAAAAAAAGATTAACATACATCCAGCTATAACATAACTGGTAAAAAAAGAGAGAAAGAAATTATCAGTTTAAAAAATTACAAAAAAAAAAAAAAAACATAATACCTTGGGTGTTCCCATGATTCCCCAGCGTTTCTCACTTTCTTGTTTCTCAGCTTCTTTTACTATGCAATATACAGAAGAAATACTAGCTAAAACATTTGGCAAATTGCTCAAAAGCACACGTCTAGCAGATAAAATAGGATCATATGAAGAGCCATTTTCTCGTCCAGCAACATCCTATTGTAAAGTATAGAAAATTCATGCCAATTAATTTGAGAATAAGCAATCAGGATTTCATCAATTATGAGTATATTTAAAATATACAAGTAGAGACTCAATGTTTTCAGTCAAATGAGAAGAAATTACATTATTATGGCCAGAGTACTATATATTACTGTAAACTCTGTCTAAAGTGAAATCAATCAGGGCAGAGAACATTTAAGCCATAGGCAATATTCTGCCTTATACAAAAACCATCCCCTCCCCTCCAAAAAACAATACTTAAAACTATTTTTAAAAAGCACAATGCATAGATTTTTGTAGCCTTTAGTACCATTCTTAAAAATTTAAATTTATTATATATAAACATTATATTAAATTTATTACTTTTAATACTCGTAAAAATATTATTTGAAAACTGAAATAAATGGTATCAGTATGAAATTTCTACAATTACAGAATTCAAGGGAACACATTCATTTTAACAAATACAATTACATACCCAGTGCTGTAGTAGGAAAAAAAAAATACTTGTGGGAACTTCTCTTTTCATAATGTAGATGTTGATGCCACCAGATTTTTGTTAAGCCAAAATCCAAGTTAAAACATTTAATCAATAAACCACCTTTTTTTCAGTTATAATTATTATATTCTAATTTTTATAGAGTTGTTTTTGTATAGCATCTATCCAAAAGAAATATTTAATCAATCTCACAGTAATATTTTCTATTATGAATCAAAATAAATTCAAATAACATTAATAAGTTGGACTTATTGGCAGATCTATCTTAGAAATTTACATAAAGAATTATAATCAGATGGGATTTCATGATGACTTTATCTACAGATGCATTTATCAACTGCAAGAGATATATTTTGCAGTGGATTTTAAACATTTTTATCAATCCTTGATTCATTAGTTGTGGCAGTGTAGTAGAATACTACTGCTGGAAGAATTTGTAACTTTATACTTGACAATTTGATGGCAGCATGACAAAGTGCATTATCAAGAGACAACAGAAGTTTTTGATTTTCTTTTATTAAATTCCAAAAACTTCCCCTCCATTAAGGCACTCAACATCCAGGATTTTTTTGTAGTAAAAGTCACAGACAGTTTATCAATGTTCACATTTTTTAAACATTGTGTCATTTCAATTTCTTAATAACTAACAGCTTTTCTAAACTGTTCCCAAAGTTTGCACAAGGTAAAACAAGGATTTGCTCTTTGGAATTTTTATCTCTGTGGAATTGATTTCCTCTTTTTTGTAAGAGACTTAGTTGGCAAAGCATGATAAAATGGACTCCTGTCTCACAGCAATTACCGTATTTTCGGGCGTATGAGCCGCGGCGCATACGAGTTTAAAAGTATAAAATATTGTAGGTGCGGCTCTTACGCCGGGGCGGCGGGTACGATGATTTTTTTTTTTTTTTTTTTTTATTTATTTTGTCAAATGATTTTGACACTTTTTTTTCGTTTAATCAACAATTATATGCTCTCAAATTGGTATCAAAACATTTGAAAACGTCTCTCAACCGCAGGTGTCCGTGATGCGTTAGTTGTTTATTTTTAAACAATCAACATTATTCAAAAATAATGTTGGTCTCACCGGTTCTCATGTTAAAAATTATTATATTTTCCCCTCATCTATTAATGATTTTACCTGTAGGATATTGGAATGTACAGCTGTCACATTTTTTTCTTCTAATGATCCTCCTTCCAGTTAGAAAATAAAACTGCCCAAAGAGAGCTCAAATCCCGGTATAGAACTCTTTTGAAATAGACTTCCTATACATAGTAAAAACTTTAGAGAGCAAGATTTTTCTTTATTTTTTTCAATAACTCACTCTTTTTTTATCCGGCAAAAATAATCCAAACTTTGAAACCGGTCGAATCAGCAAGTTTTTTTTCCCCCAAATGAGTTAATTCAGGTGATAAACAACAAAAACGGGCCTGGCGAATAATAAAAAAATAATAAAAGGCCGACTTCCGTGATAAACATTTAAAAGAAGCCAATAGAATATAAACAATTTTCAATGCATATGACTTTGCAAGAATAAGTTTAAATGTGCTACACGAGTCGATGTTAACTTGGCAACTTTAAGGGCTATTTCACCCACGTGCAAACATCGGCTAACTAATGTTAATCTCAAAGAAAAAAAAAGTGTCATTCTCATTCCATTATTTTTAAATGATATTTTTTGCTTTGGATAACGGAAGTCAATCTCCACAAAGAGTCTTTACTTTTTCGATTTTGTTTACAGGTTTTTTTATTAGTATACTTTCACTTTCGAAACTGGTTCTAAAAGTCAAAGTATACCACTAAAAACATCTGTAAACGAAATCGAAAAGGTGTCTTCTTAGGGATCAACATCTCAGATATAAAATACAAAGAAATCATTTAAGCATATTGAAATGCAAACGCATTTGAAAAAAAAAAAAAAAAAAAAAAAAAAAAAAATCCATAGGATTAACATTAGCGAGTAGATGTTTTTACTTGAGTGAAGCAGTCCGATCTATAGGGGGGGGGGGATCAGCTCGGTCCGGCCCATATAAAATAATAATAATAATTAATAAATAAAAATAACAATCCGGCACCCGGAAAATTTAAAATATCCGCATCATCCAAGTGAATTTTTTCAATAGATTAATTTTTACTATGATATGGTTAAAAATTGTTTCGTACGAAAAGTTCTGAACAAAACTACTTATTTTATCCTTTTTTTTTCCTTTTACTATGTTTATTTTTAAAGAAGTGCCTAATAAAAGCACTCAAGTAAGTATTTATAACTATAAAGCAAACGTGCAATTTTGTTATCTCTTGTTTCTGCTAATAAAAAAAAAAAGAGAGAGAGACACTGGTTATTTAAAGTCACCTTTTCTCCTCATCCTCTTCATGACTCAATGTGCGGACATGTTGCCCTTTGACCTTGATGCGTAAGTCGGCTAATATCGCATTGCTTCTGTTTTGTTTCTTTGAATACAGTAGAAAAAAAAAGAACGAAAATAGTTTTTTTTTACGCTAAGTGGATTTGTGGATTTTTTTTTCTTTTCTTAATTTATATCTTCATAATATAATCATCGAAATAACTTAAGATGAATATAAAGTCTAAATTTGAGCAAGAAATATTTAAACTTACAAAATTTTTGTAAATGAACAAGGATAGATGCGTATGTACCAAATAAAAAATAAACTAATCTACCACAAAAGGAATCATTAAATCAATTATCAATAGTTAAAATATTAAATAAAGATATGCAGGTATATATTTATATAAAGGAATTTGTAGTGCTGTAAGCTATTTAAGAATCGATTTTTTGCCGCAGGCATGATAAACAATTGTGGATTGTATTCGCTGTGGATAATGATTTGTAGTATTATACAATGGTTATATATATATTTATTAATCAATTGTGGTTTAACATGTGTAATTTAATTTTAGCATATGTGCTGTGTTTCAATGTAATTCGTATTTTATTATTTACTTCACCAATTTACTTGATCGTCATTTCTTTACACTGAGGAAAAAGTTGCTTTTTTTTGGGGGGGGGGGGCATGATATTGATTTAAAATTATTTTTTAACAGATCTCGAAAATACGGTATCGCCGTGATCCCGCTGATTCTAAAATGTTGAGGTTCAACTGTATCATATTTTCGTTAAGAGGCTACTTCAGTCAAGCGACCCGCTCGTTAATGCTAATCCTATGGGAAACATTTATAAAGATATTTCGTTTGAATTTAAATATTTTTAAATGATTTTTGCATTGATTAACTCTGATAGATTTGTAGAAAGAACATTTTTCGCTTTTTGCTTACAGGTATTTTTCAATGAGGGCACTTTCATTTTGGGAGTCGGTTTCGAAAGTGAAAACAATCTTCAAAATCGAAAAAGTATAAAACGATCTGCATATAGATGGACTTGAACTATCCAATGCCCAAAAATCATTTAAAAATATTGAAATGCAAACACGATATCTTTATAAATTTCATCCATAGGATTAGCATTAAGGAGGTCTTTGTGTGTGACTGAAATAATATCTTAACTTAAAAAAAAAAAAAAAAATCCTACACTAAAATTAATTTGAAAAAGTCTTTGATCCAAAATCTGACGGATTTTTGCTGGAAAGAACTAGAACTTTGTGGTGTTAATAGTGTTATTTATGACGGCCGATTATCTGCAGGAGGGATATAGGCCCTAGGATAAGTGCCCTCCGTGGGGGGTCTTTCTAAGGGAACCTAAACCGCATTTACACAAGGATGACCAAGATTCGAAGAAAAGTTTAGAACTTTGTGGAAAGAACTAGAAGTCTGTGGAAAGAGCACTTAGAATTGAACGCTACTAGGAAAAGATGCTAGGGAGGAAGCTAGCATCCTGCTGCGCTCCTCTCATTGGCGCAAGTAATTGCGCCTATTTCCGATTGGATTTTAATTGCGTACTACAAACACGTTTTTTTTTTCTTTTTAGCTGAGAATTATTTTACGGTACTGTTCTGCTCTTTTTGTCTGACGCTCTTATTTAAGCAATTTATTTTTTTTTTCAAGTGAAAATGGCTCCCAAAAAGTTAAAAAGTTACACCGCCGCTTTCAAGCTTGCTGTGGTTGATAAGGCAGAGCTAATAGGTAATCGTGCTGCAGGACGAGAATATGGAGTTGATGAGCGTTGCGTAAGGAGATGGAGAGCTGAAAAATCTATTTTGAAGGAAATGCCAAAATCTAAGAGGGCACGAAGAAGTGGCGTTGTTGTTTGGCTAAATCTGGAGAGAAATTTAGCCAAGTGGGTAAAGGAGCAAAGGGAAAAAGGAATGCCCGTTTCAACTGTTCAGATACGGTTTCAAGCGAGGATTATGGCATCGAACATGGGATTTACAAATTTTAAAGGTAGTCCCAACTGGTGCTTTAGGTTCATGTCGAGAAATAATTTGTCTGTAAGAACCAGGACAACTGTGGGACAAGAACTGCCTGCAGATTGGGAAAAGACAAAAGCATCTTTTTTAAAGTATGTCGCTGAAAAAATCAAGGAAAACAACTTTTCAACAGCACAGATTATTAATATGGATGAAGTTCCATTAACTTTTGATTGCCCCCCCAGTAGAACTGTTAACACCATTGGGGAAAAAACAATCGGCATCGTAACAACTGGTAATGAGCGAACCTCATTTACCTGTGTTTTAGCTTGCGCTGCGAATGGAGACAAATTAAAACCACTAATTATTTTCAAGCGCAAAACTATGCCTAAGGCAAATTTTCCTTCCGACGTCGTAATACGGTGTAACGAAAAGGGATGGATGTCGGAGGAAATCATGTATGAGTGGCTGGCGGAAGTGTGGAGGAAAAGAAAAAATTCTTTTTTTCAGCCTAGTGGGCTTCTTATTATGGACTCAATGAGTGCCCACAAAGGTGATTCCGTAAAAACTGCTTTGAAAAAAGTCTCAGCCGAGCCAGCAATAATCCCTGGCGGATTAACTAAAGTTTTACAGCCTCTTGACTTGGCTGTGAATAAATCTTTCAAGTCCAAAGTAAGAAAACTGTGGGAAAAATGGATGATGGAAGGGCTACATTCATTTACAAATTCTGGAAAAATGCGCAAAGCCACTTACGAAGAAGTAGCGTCGTGGGTTTCATCGGCATGGAAAGACATTAGTGCTAAAACTATTATGTCGGGCTTCAAAGCAGCCAATATCATGGAAAATACAGTTAGTGATGATTCATCTGAATCTGATCATAGTGAAGATGAAAATTGTGACGTATTAACTGATAAACAATTTTTAGAACTATTTAATTCCGACAGTGAAAATTCCGATTTTGATGGATTTGAAGATTTTTAAACATGTTGATAAAATCTTGTATATATTTTTTTCTATATTTTCACTTCATTCCAATAATAATTTTTCATATTTTAAAGATATTTTGAAGTAGTGTTCTCTTATTATATGTAATCCAATATTTTTTTAGAAAATTTTATAAATATTACAAAAAATTGAAATCTTAATATTAAAATTACATACCTGCTATTTATAACGGATCAGTGATAGGAAACGTTATTAAATTGAAAAACAAATACATAATAATAATAAATCAACAGTCAAGGGAAAAATGATTCTGCAATATTTACAGGTAAGATTATAATATTATAAATAAGTTTCTGATATTTATTATATTTTTCTCTGTTTGTTATTGATCCAGTGACAAAATGTTGCTTTTTTTGCAGTAATCTGAGGAGTTAACATAAACTAGTATGCATTTAAAAAATATTTTCTTATAGCAATACGCTTTATTACATCACATTTTTCAGTAATATTTTTACTACAGTTTTTAAGGCATTTGCATACATTAAATCTAAGTGTCTTTCGTCCAATGATTTTTTTCTTCAACAGCTTATTTTATTTATTTTATTTTTTTCGTCAGTGTCTCTATACGATATTTCTTTACATTTTAAATATATTTTTTAGGCACTTAAGTGAAAAAAAATTTTTTTTTTTAACTGTTCAAGTGAAAATATTTTATATACTGTAACAGTCTCTAAAATCTGGAAACCTCAAATACAGATAGCATAAATGATCATCAAATGTTTTATATTTATATAGTTCAGTTATCCTATCTTATCGACAGATGGCAGCACCAAAAATGTATTTAACTTTTTAGTATAATCTAGATTATATTCTGCATTTTGCCGACAGATGGCCGTACCAATCATTTCTTCTAATTCATTTCCAAGTTTATTTATCTTGATATAGTAAAATAAGAAAACAAAGAAATATCAACAGAAAAATTCATAAACAGTTTATATAAAATATTAGGCCTGGAACAAAGGAATTTTATTACAGAGATTGAGCTAATATCATTGTAATTGGGGAAAAAGTAATGACCAGTAGGCCTAAATTAAAGCAACTAAATACTAACATATAAATAAAATCGTAATCGTGAAAATGCTCTGTGTATATTTAATTTTAATAAGATTAAATGCTTGGCTTTGCTGTTAAATAACTTAATGTGCCATTTATGATTTTTTTTTATAAATATGTGATTTTTTTTCTTTTTTAATGATGATTTTCAATAATTTTTACTTACATTTTAAAGTTGTTTTTTGAAGATCACTAAAATTCGGAAATAACTAAAAGCCGCGTCTACGAACGATTTCGGAATTTAGAGATTTATACTGTATAAATATCAGCAGCTTGGGTGCGGCGCTTACGATGGTGCGGCGCTTACGTCGATGTCCTTTTTTTTTTTAACAGATTGTCATTGGTGCGGCGCTTACGGTGGGTGCGGCGGGTATTCCCGAAAATACGGTATACATGTCTTTTGTTTGATATTCTTCAAACATTAGATGAAAATTTTCACTCCAGTCCTGAATGTCATGTTTTGGGACACCATTCAAAGCTCCACAACTTTTTTTCAAGGCAATGTTATGTCAGTTAGGACAGTCCCCTGCACAACAAATGCTAAACTTTCTAGCTCATTATTAAATGTAAAGGCACAAAATTGGTAAGACTGGATATTGAAGGAATTTGGAATCAAAAGGAATTTTCCATTGTTTTTATAAATAAAGGAACCTTTTACCTGCCAATGTTCTACAAGTGAAACATTAATTATGTAATGCTGTAACTTTCTAAGTATTTGTCAAACTATATGAAATTTTAAATATAACTTTCTAAAGGGTTTTTTAATGGGTTATAAATTGCTGTTTAATAATTTTTTATGGTTCTCATCTTGCAGCTTATTGAAATGAAACTAAAAACAAAAATTTTGTAGGGTGTGCTTTTTATCTCATCTGTAACTTTAGAATTAAAATGTGAAAGCTATGATGATGGTCATTGCATTGCTTAGTCTTGTTTATGAAGTTTTATGCATTATTAAAAGTAATAAAAGAATTTGATCCAACCCCCAAAACTTGCTCAGAACATATGTACTTTGTATCAAGATTAATAATGAGTAAGGATTATTATTTAAAATTGAAAAATGTGTCAGATTTTGTATCCTTAAAACAGTTAGTAGCATCTGATCAAATTTTCACTTTATAAACGTTAGATAAGTACATTCATGGTTTAATCCAAATGAGTTACCTACAGAGATGGATTTATGTGATACATCAAAGGGGAAACTTGTGGTTGATAATTCTAGGCTGAGTAATAAGAATTCTTATTCCAGAAATGTTTCTAAAGTTTTTTTTAACTGATACAAAAAATTCTAAATCTATTTTTCCATGTAATGAAATTAATTTTCTGCATAAATGCCCTGTTTATAAAAGTATGTCAGTGAGTGATGAAAGTACAGCTTGAAAGATTGTAAATCTAAAATTCCATGTATTATTTGCAGAAAAAGACAAAACAAGATTTCCCTCATAAAAAAAAATAACAATAAAGATGAAAAACAAGAGATAAGGTCACAAGATATAAAAATAAACACAGTCTAAAAAGAAAAAGACTGTCATAATGAATTTAGATATTTTGGCCCCAGTATTCTAGCTTTTCCAATCTAATAATCAAAGGGATAGTACTGGCCTTTGGTGATATTTTAGGACAATTTCAGGACTTCCTGACATACTAATTGAAACACCATCTAAAAACATCATTCAACATATTTTTTAATACCATATACACATTTTTGTTTAATTAAAAAATTATACATTAAAAAAAAAGTGATTTTACTGGCACCTTTTGCCCAAGCTGCCAAAAAATCATGATTTTTGCATTACAGATTGATAAAAAAGGCAAAAAATTTTATTTTAATGACTGATCAATAAATAAATAAATAAAAAAAAATAAATGTTTTTGTGACTGATAAATGAAAATCACCTTTTAAAGTGACATATCAATAAAAAGGGTTTAATTAATTAATTACCAATATAATGGATCTCTTTTGTAAGATATTAATAAAAATCACACTCTTAAGAGTGACAGAATAAAAATAATCATAACTTCTATAATTGCTACTCATCTATGAAAAATGCATCACCCCCTCTCACCCTACAACTATTTTTTACAAAATCACACTAATTCAGAAATGGTCAAAAATGTAGTAAAAAAATCTGAAATTCACATTTTCACACAAACATGTCCAAAACACAAACATTCATACAAAAAATTAATAAAATAAGTAATATCAAATAATAAAAAATCGAAAATGCAGTGTGATGTGCATTAAAATTCCCCACTCCTTTGAACATCATTCAAGATTAACAGAAACAACAGGATTCAAAATAAATCTGGATAAATAGAACTTACGATTATGTTGTAAATTATTTTCTGATCAAAGATAAAAAATATGGCACAACATTAGTTTTTGCACTATACCTTAACTGTAACTGTTGAAACCACATTACTTATGTTTACTGTTTAGCATTCATTCATCAGTTTCAGTTTTAATTTGTAATGATTTTCATTTCTAAGTGTTTTGTACGAAATACTAAAGAAATTTTTTATGAAAGGCTAAAGAAGTTAGTTTGGAAAAAATTCAAAAAGTAGAGATTCTAAAAAGCTGGTTCATCTACTCATTTTTTGGCACAATCATGATGACTAACAGCTTAGAAAGATGTATGGCATAAAAAAAGAAATGCATAATTTTAAATTTTTATATGAACACTGACCAGTAACAACAATGCTGGTAATACAGAGAAGAATGATTTACTTTTAACATTTTAATCTTCTTAAAAGATTTTATTACTTTACATAATTATTTTATGTAATTATTAATTTATTTTAATATTTTATTTTTTTTGTAAGCATTTATTATTCCCAAAGCTTAACTACATTCAAATTACTGATTAGAAAATACAAGCAAAACAACAACCAGAAAGCTGCAAAATTTTGAAATCTACACTACTTCTGGTTTTAAGCTGTGAGAATTAGAGTAGTAAGTTTCAACAGATATACTCTGATTTTACATTATTACAAAATTTAGCAATTTAAATAGTTTTTAAATGGCTTCATTTGTTACTGATTTTTTATATTTAAAAATTGGTCCATCAATTAAAATCACGAGTTTAATTGATGAAAATCAGGATTTTTTTTCCCTAGACAAATTGGCAAAAATCTGAATTTTCCTCATGACTGATCAACGGAAAGCACTATTTTTTAACAATTAAGTGACAAAAATGATGACTTTTGTATGACTTTAATGATGAAATCATTCCCATGACATAGATCGCATCGTTTAGCATCAATGAAGTTGAAGTGTTGCACATTCTTTACACATATTTATACTCTTTATGCAACAGCAGTCTCTCTTTGCCTCCTCCAAAAAATTGTAAATAAGTTTAAATGTTAGAAAATTTAATGAGTAAATAATTGGAAACTTAATAAATACTATTTTTTAGTAAATAACAATGATTTAAAAAGTTATGTATTAAAATTACATCTAAATAAAACAGTAGACCTATAATATTTTCAATAATTAAGAACAAATAGGGTTTTATACTGAAAGTATATCAACTTTTGCAGCATTGCTGAGAAGAATGCATGATCAGGCTATCTGCCCAGATCAAATTCTAAGCACATTCTGTCCCAAAATTGACATTAATTCTAATGCCAGTCTTTTTAAAAACTATGCCACAACATTATCTGTTTGGATTGGGTCTTTTACATCACAGCTTCCTCATGGAAAATTGTATCATCTTGTTTCTATGAGGCATGCCACAGGAATCTCTAAGCATAATCATATAGCTATTTTTCCATAAATTGAAGGAAAACTTAAATTTCAGATTAAACATAAAAAAAGGTTACAGAATTTTATATGTTATGCATAAAGTAAAAAAAAAAAATTGTTTATAAATACCTTTTGACTAGAAGAAGTCGAAAACACATGAATGAGATTTGATATTATTTGTGAAGCACTAGTACCAGGAGCATATGGTTGGGAAGGAACCGGTGGCAATGGTGGTTGGTTAAGAGGTGAGAGAACAGGAGCTGGGCATTCCAATAAACAATAATGGCAAAGTGTTGTAAGACCTTCTATCACAGTAATCAAGTAATCAGGAGGTAAAGACAAATCTGTTGCAGGAGCATCTGCAGTTTGTTCTTTCATTTTTCCTCTAGAATTAAAAAGAAATTGTTTTGATTAAATGATAATAATTAAATATTACACCATAAGCAAAAAGGAAATTAAAATAACAAACTCCTGAAACATCTATTTTCATGGAAGGTGCAACAGTTATGACACTCATTAAATAAAAATTGTGATTGGATAAATGACAGGACATATTAAAAACATTATAAACTGGCCATTTTATCTGACATCTGAATTATGCATTATAGTCTTAGTTTAAAGGATGTCATATAATTGTGTTGATAGTCAATTCAAAAGTTTTTTGGACAGAAACACGTTTGACAGTATCATAAGATCTTTTATAAAGTCATGACATGATATCTGAAAAACTCAGATGTGCCAAGTTTCATTGAGAGAACTCAGTAGAGTTATAGCTATTATGTACACACCCAGATGCATAATGTTAATGCTGATACAAATAGTCATGTAAGAGTTAAAGCAGACAACACAGTTAAATAAATGTAAATTTTGATGTAGAGATAGATTTAAAAATTGAAAACATAAAGTATATAAATTTTTCATACTGTTAAATTCTTAAAAAATATATTGAAATTCATTGGTTGTTTTGCCACCCCTTCCCCCTAGTGTGAGATAAAGAACAATGTAATAACACAATTCTTTATATTTTTTAAAAATACATATTTTAATTTCCTAAAACCTCAAAATTTATTTAGAGTATACACATTTTTTTAATATAGATAGGTGGTTTCTTTAAACTAGTCCAATATACAGGGTGTCCACTCTCAACAGTGACCAATGGCTAATTTCCAAACTGTTAGTCATAGATACATAGTTCCAATTGCAAAAAATGCTTTTAAAAAGGTAAGAAATTGTTTTTTAAGCAATTTAGGTTAAAAAAAATTATTAAAAAATTACGAAAATTAAACTTTTATATGGTCCTCTGGTTCTATAAGTGATATTTAGTAAAAATTTTCTATATTATACAGATAACGCCACATATTGTTAAATATACTTTAAAATGGTCCAAATATACCTGGACCCAAGTCATTCATTATATTGCTCATTTTCAAAAACATTATTGTAATAGCAATTTTTTTCATTAAAAAGTTCTAAATTAAGGACATAAAATTAAGAGCTGAAAGCATGGAACATGTTTTCATTTTTACTCCAATTTATTTTTATTCTATTTAAACAATGCCATCCCACAAAGAAAAAAAAATAATTATGCTTTTTAACATTCTACAAAGTGGCTACTAAATAATCTTACAAATACTGAATCATTTTATTTTACAAATGTAAAATGATAAATACAATAATATGATGAACATCAAAGTGAAAGTTTACTAGGAAATAATTTTACTTAAATCAACTGCCATATTTATCAATTACCAAAGATAATCTCTTATGCCATT
Source organism: Maratus speculifer (assembly GCA_964019185.1). Classification (NCBI taxonomy): domain Eukaryota; kingdom Metazoa; phylum Arthropoda; class Arachnida; order Araneae; family Salticidae; genus Maratus; species Maratus speculifer. The sequence goes on from OZ025299.1 coordinate 155,045,026, forward strand.
GTTCAACTGTGGCATGAATGAGATAATAGGTCCCATTCACACAACATAAAAGCTATAAGAAAGTCCAAACTTCTGTGTTGTTTACTATTTACTTTAGCCTCTAAAATCTCCCAGATGCAATAATCTATAGGATTTAGATCCACTGAAGAAAGTGGCAAATCTTTTTGCATGATAAAGTTCAGAAAATTGACATGGAGGCCTTTGTAGATTTAACTTTGTGCGAAAGTGCAGAATCTTGCTAAAATATTAAATTCTTTTTGGGATACAACACTGTTAGTATATGGCAATAAATGTGTAGGTAATATGTCCTTTTTATAATATTCTAGATCGATTTTTATCCCTTTATCAATGAATTTCAAAGGCAATTTTCCATTGTTTGACACTGCAGCACAAATCATAACAGAATTCTTGTTCTGAAAACATTTAACAGTTCGAAGGTGTACCTCCCAAAGGCGATGAAATATACTATATAATTTTTAACATTATAACATTGTTCATTGCAAAATAACTTCAGATCGGAAAATATTATTCTGTCAGCATTTTCTTATCATGCTGCTTCAGTAATTTCTTGCATCTTGCTAATCTTTTTATTCTTTGTGTAGAAGTCAAGCCTTAAACTTTTCTTTTGTGATAAGAGTGAAAACCCAGGTCTTCATTTATAATAACTTGCATAGTTCTGCAAATCACATTCTCTTCTGTAGCCATTGTATTTGCAGAATGTTATGGATTTCTTCATTTCTTCACAAATTCTTTTGTTGTGCTCTTTTGACAAACTGAGCACAGATGACCAGACCTAGAGGTCAGTCTTTACAGCTATTAGTATCCAATAATCAACTTACATTTCTATATATAACTGTTCTATTAAAACTAAGGCATTATAATTGCTTGAAGATTGCACCTGCAGAAAATCTACACTCAAAGAACTATTTAAACATCATTCTTTTGGTTTCCATCTTTAAAATAATTTTAAATGTTTGCTTTATACAAAAATCGTCTGACTAATAGAAAATTTTGAAAAAATGAACTAAAAAAATAAATTGTTTTACAAGACAATTGAAATTCTTATTTTTTGGAGTGTAACAGCATTTAGTAGCCAACTTATACTGTCTTATTTTGAGCTTTCTATAAAAATATTTACCTGGATTCACAGTTAATTAAGTAATTATAATTTTTACAATCTGGTATAATCTTACACACACACATATACCGGGTCATTCATGAAGAATGGGCCAAAAAGAATACCACAGTGAGACTGTCATAATGGATTTATTCAGCCGAAACAAATTTATTCTGCAGTTACAATTATACAAGTTTTATTTGGCAACAGGAAAAAATCCTCGAATGATGAACTCACCTCTAGAGGCGTTGTTAAACAAAATGTTGACCATGCAGGAGAAAGCGTACTGCGTTTTCGAATATGCCAAAACCTCCTTGGTAACTGTTGTGCAAAGACATTTTCACAAGAAATTTCGTAAAGAATCACGGCATCGGCATAACATAAGCAGGTGGGTGAAGGATTTGACATGTCTTTATTGGCCACCGAGATCGCCAGATCTAACGCCCTGTGATTTTTTTCTCTGGGGTTTCGTTAAAGACAAGGTCTTTGTGCTTCCACATTCTCAGGACTTAGAGGAACTGAAGCAACAGATAACTGCAGTGTTGAATTCCTCACAAGGGATATGCTATCACGAGTGTGGCAGGAGCTTGATTACGTATCCCAAATTTAGATATTTTAGCACAAAAAATCTTAAAGTTATGCCTCAAATTTAAAATTTTAAACATGTTTTCCAGCAGCAAAATTCAGTCCATTTTAGCAACCTCAATTTTAACATTATATTTTCTTTAGATTTAACTTAAACATTAACCTTAAACTGTAGTGTTGCACAGGTAAATTCCTATCTGATTTTGTCTTTACCATTTTCCTGGGGAGTCTCCCCAGATTTGCAGGCAAATCTGGTGGACCTCAACTTGGAGCGGGGATATGAAAGGATAAAATCTAACTCCTTTTTAAAACTTAAATTTAAAATTAAAATTCAAAAGTTTAAAGTCTCAGTTAGTAATTTTAACTTTAATTCTAATGCTTAAAAGCTATTTTGTCCCTGGTAACTTTCTTTCCCAGCCTAACATTTATTACTTTCAGATATCATTTTTGGATGCTCCTTAAGATTAAAATTGGTGATCTAAGGGCTTTTTGCAGACATTTGTGGTTAGTGCCTCATACGTCACAGACTCTGAAATTATGCGGGCTTTGACCACATACCAATCAAATGCTAATGAACCAATTAAATTAAATGTTCCTTCTAAATCCACAACTGTGCCCTCTGCTGGAAAATATTACAATCCCCAACATATTAGCAAGAATGCATGTGAAAAATGGGAGATTTTGTAGTTTTGAGATGCCTGCTGAAACTACAGCCATGTAACTCCCCATAATCGATGCATCTGGCTCCAAGACGTCCGATCAGACTCGCTAATCCATTTGTACAAAGAGCAGCCTAATAAAAAGAGTTCGATCCAACAAGAGGCTTCTGAGTCAACTTATTATGCCACAACTCATGACACCCCTGAAGATGTTACATATATATAGAACCATTATACAATACTACAATTTAACATCAAAATATGGAATAACCAATTAAATAATACACTACATCAAAACAGAGGAGTTGGCAAAAAATATTGGAACTAATACGAAGTATTGGAAATATGGTATTTAGCTTATATATATATATTTCAGGGATGAGAATTGCAAAAAAGCAAAAAGACTGAAAAGGCACGCAAACAAAAAACTGCACCACATTTTATTTGTGAAAGTTACTTCAGATAATAAACTTAGGATCTGATTTCTGTGCAAATGAAGACAAGCATACAAGCCTGTATATTACATTACAGGAGTGAAAATATCCAGATTACAAAAAGGAGGAAAGTTTTACCTTCGCCCCTTCCCCCATCAACCAAAAAATTCTTCCCATACATAATAGAGTGTTGTCTCACTATATCCCCACTTACTATCCCCCCCACCCTATATCACAAAATTGTCTTCTAATCATTCCCAAGTCAAAAATATCACCCTCTCCAACCTGCCTCCAATAAATCAAAACAGCTTCTCTATTCCCAAAATATCTATTTTTTTTTATTAAAAAAAAGTTTTCTGTTTACATACATTTATACTTTTTGGCATTTTTTATTTTCAGTGCAGATTTTTCATGCACACTTTTTTTTGGTTCTTTTTATTTTCATTTTTCATTCTCACAAACTTCTTTATTTTCAATTTTTTTTTTCTGGTTCTTGAGATCTTGGTTCTTTATTCACAGATCTTTTTAAAGCAGTTTCTGGTACTTGAATTGGGTGAACAGTATTTTTTGCTTTAGATTCAGTAGATTTTTAGAGTTGACTTGCGATTTTGTTCATTGATTTCTATATCTTTAAATGATTCTAAACTTTTGTTTGATACACAATTTATTTTGGAACTTTTAATTTTGATAATGGATTTTTCATTTCTGTAGCTGTCTTTATCTGTTCCTTCATTATCCGACTTATTTTTGACATTCAGATTTCTTTGATGATTATTTTTCAATGTTAATTATTATTATTATTATTTGCTAAAATTGCACACAGTCTTTTAGCTGCTTCAATTGATAGTTTTTTTCCCCTTGTAATGCATCAGCAGGGCTATAGCTAGAAGTGAGTAATAGGGAGGGGGGTTAAGGAAATGTAGGGAGACTTATATTCTTTCTCTCTCTCTTTGTGATGCAAAAAGATAAAATTAGTGCTTATTCACACTGTAATTAGTATGTTAGGTGGGGCTTGTTGTGCTTAATCATCTGATAGCCTTCTCCATCTAGCTGAAACTGCAGTTAGTATGTTTCTTATTAAATTGTTGTAGTAACTTATTTTTATGCTAAGAAAAGAATATGATGAAAAATTCAAGTGTATAATGAGTCCAATATTTTACATCATGCTAGCTTCGTATGTGCAAATAGGATGAGCAAGTGTTTAAACACTTTAGTTACAATTTATTGTAAAAGTTCACAGTTTTTGCAAAACTGTGAAAGGTCCTCAAAACTAAATTAGATTTTTGAGAACATTTTCAATTGGATTTTCGGAACATAAATTCATTTAATGACCTTAGAATCTTTTCCAGAGGAGGCTCAAAATGTTTCAGGGAAGGGAGGGGGGGGGGGCTGCACCACTTGTAGCACCCTTATCTTTGGCCATAAGCATCAACGATGTCAATGAATGTCAAAAATCATGGGTCCTTTCTAAAATAAAAGCAGATCCCCACTAATAATAAGTCAAAAATTTTAATGCATAAATTGAACTTGTTCATCTGGAAAAGAAAAATGAAAAGCATGCATTATTATTTTAATAATAATGAATAATTAAAACCAGTATTTTTTTTTAAACTATTAAGAGAAAATTTCTTTATTTTTAAAAAAATTAATGGGCAAGGTAAGATTCAAGTGTAATTAAAAAATAATGCTTATTTGAGTGTAGAAGATAACAAGCATTACAGATGCAAGACAAAATTACCGAAAAAGACATTTTTGATGAAAAAAAGAATACTTTTGTTGAGTAAAGGAGTACTTTTTTGTTCAATGAATGGACACTTTCAGGAGTCACAATCACTTAGAAAGATTTGGAGTGGTCAAAAACAGATTTTGGAGCAGAAAAATCTGTTTTTGAAATGGAAAAATCCACTTCCAGCAATAACTTCTTTCCTTTAACCGTGCCACTTTGACGAAATTTGCATTTTTTCACAAACCTTTGACAAAATTTACTGATATTTTAAGATCTTTTAATGAAATTTGCCCTTTTACCACGATCATTTGATGAAATCTGTCGTTTTTCCTGTGATCTTTTGACAAAATTTGTAATTTTTTTAAATTTAATTAGTTATTTTTTTTGCAAACCTTTTGACGAAATTTGCATTTTTTCTATGATTTCTTGAAGAAATTTGTGGGTTTTTTTTTTTCTGTGATACTTTGACGAATATTGAACTTTTTCCTTGATACTTTATCAAAACTTGTGATTTTTTGCAGTATTTTCACAAACTTTCATTTTTGCTGCAGTATTTTGATGACATTTCTGTTTCGACTAGTGATCCTTTGACGAAATTAATCATGTTTTCATGATCTTTTAAAGAAATTTGCCGTTTTCTCACGATATTTTTTACAAAATGTACCGTAAAATGGGGTGAATAGCAACAGCGGGGTGAATAGGAACGAAACTTCCCGGCCATACAAATCAATTCATTATAAATATATGTGATGATATTTTTAGTTGCCAATTTTTTTATAAGAAGGTAATAACATTAAGAGTTGGGAAATTCAGTTTTGACATGTTGGCACTACTATTTGGGTATATAAAAAAACTTGAAGAGGATCCTCAAAAACCTCATTTTATCAATGTCTTCAAAACTTTGTATGTAACTACAATATTTTTCGCATTCTAATCCTAAGAGAGGGGGTTTTTAATTAATGAAGAATTGTAAACGATATGCTGTATTAAATTCTACTTATTTCTAAACTACATAATGAAAAATGGCTTGTAATATCAGAGGTTTAAGATTTACGGGGCGAATCGGAACACGTTTTCTCTTGTGGTTTATTTTTCTATATGGTAATAGTTTCATGTAATATATGAAAACATATGTAGGAATATGTATTGTAACAATATTTTGTTTGTTCTAATTACTTGAAGAGTTTAAAAGTGCCAAGAAATTATTTGGTTAAACAAAAAAGTCAACGCCTTATCCAACAGACATGGAACACACAATAAAAGAATTAAAAAATAGCAAATTAGTTAGAAAAACTGCACAGAATTATTCTCTGAGATGTACAAAATTACACAAAAATTCCAAAATGAAAAACCAATTAAAAAAGAGAGGGATGCAAACAGTACTAAGGATGGGGGATGAGGGCGTATTAGTATATCTTATTAATACATGCAGCGATTGAGGGTACTCAATAGATTCACTTACCCAATGACTACTAGTAAAGAATAACACAGAACAGGGCTGAATTTGTATTAAATTCTATTTCTGCAATTTGAATATAATTTCTTAAAATAAATTTTACTTTCTCTTGATTTCAAAGTTGTTTTCTAATTTTTAAAAAGGCATATCTTTACTTGTATATAAAATAAAGGCTTGGTTTCACGGTAGCTACGTGTTCCTATTTCTCCCTTATCATTATTGCCTGTTTTTGTTAACCCTATTAAAGTTTGAATCAGAATAAATAAAGATTATAACATTTGTTCCAATTCACCCCTATCTGCGGGGTGAATCGGAACACTATCAAAAAAATAAATAACATATTTATAAACAGTAAAAATGTTTCGTTTTTGCATAAAAAGTAAAGAACAAAACAAGACCGAAGTTTCTAGTAGAAAAATAAAAAAAATAAAAAATCATTTGTTGTTTTTTTTTAACGTTAAGGCTGAAAAGTGTTCCGATTCACCCCATTTTACGGTATGTTTTTCCTGTGATATTTTGATGAAATTTGCGGGTTTTTTTGTGATCTTTTGACAATATTTGGGGGTTTTCTGCAGTCCTGTTACGAAAATCACTTCTTTTTCATGATACTTTGGTGAAAATTCCATTTTTTTCCGATGGTATTTCTATGATATTTGTATTTCTTTCTACTATCTTGACAAAATTCGGGCTTTTTCTGTGATATTTTGATGAAATTATGCATTCCACAAGACGTGAAAGAACTGCTTTTTGTGTAATTTATATGCTATAATGCATGTGTATAAAATGTCAGCAACATTGCACAAATTTTTGCAGGAGAAAAAATACAAAATCTGCAGAAAAACAGCAGAATATTGGGAAAAAAATAAGAAATTCTTTAAATAACAAAAAAAAAAAAAAAAAAAAAAGGCAGAAATCTGCCAAAAGATGGAAAAGTCTCATCCCTGATATATACCCATGAACAAGATTCAGATTAAAACTTAAATATATCTCTATTAATTAAAATGACATCGATAAAGAAATTAAACAAATCTTACTTTGTCCAGAACTCTGTGGTTACAGCTTCTAAATTTCCACAAAGTTGATGAACAACAGTCATGACTAGCCTAGGCAACCAACGACTAACAAAAGGCAAAGCAGATGTCACCAAAGACAACCAGTGAATATGAAGATGAGCATGATGTTCTAAGCGTAATGCAGTCAATACAGCACTTAGAAACATAGACTGACAAGGAATGGGGATTCCTGTTAAAAAGAATTTGAAATATTGAAGCTGGAAAAAAATATCTAAACGTTTAAAGTAAACTTAAAGAAAATAGACAATATAGATACATCTCATACAATATGATTTTACATTTTTTATTTGATAAATGACAATTCAAGCCATGCGTATGTTAAGATATTTTACTCCATCAATGTGTTATTTCAAAAACTATCAACATAATTCTTTTATGATATTTTTAATTTGCATATTGCACAATCTATGAACTGTGATTAAAAATATTCTTTTTAAATCGTCAAAAAAAAAAAAAAAATAAATAAATAAATAAATAAATAAATAAAATAAAATAAATGTTATATCATGCTAATATATACAAATGTGAATAATAATCTCAACCACAATTCATCATGTTTAATATATTGAATATGCCATTCCAATATTTCAAATAAAATGGCATACCAGTTAATTATAAAATACCATCAGTATCATAATTACATTTGTATCATCTAACCCCAAAACATTGAGTCATTTACATGTAATCTACTAATTCATAAGGTGATTCTGCTGTTAGACTATTCACTAGTAAATCCAGAATGGCTCCCTTAAAGCATGTCACTATCCCACATCTCAAACTTTCTGTTATGGTGCTACTAAGTTGATAAGAAAGGTGTAAATGCTCTAAAAAAAAAGAAAAAAAAATCTAAAACCTATTTTTGGATAGATAGCACTATTGTCCTTGCATGGTTGAAAAACAGTACAATGAACAAGGCTTTTGTGTCAAATAGGAAGTCAATTATACAAAGATTAAGTTTCAGTTGAACAGTGACATTATATACTTTCCAAACAAAATCCTGCAGACCTTATTTTCTAGAACTACAGAAACCATCAAGATACCACAATGTGAACTGTGGTGGTTGTGGTTTGATCCTGCTTTCTTACTATAGCCTGGGGTGGTTTCTGTCCTGATAGCATTCCTGCTAAAAGCAGATTTTTTTTTTCTCCCATGAATTGAAATCATCATTAATAACTCAAGCATGTGCCTTAGTGCTTTAGTTAACTCTCTTGAGCCTTTAGACATCATTAGAAACTGTTCTTCATTCATAAAATCACAAAGAGTAATGACATGGTATAAAAGATTCATACATAGATGTAGGAATCTTTTGTAGGTTGGTTGAGGCCTGAGATGATTGAGTGTCCTGATCATTTCTGCTGAAAGCAGGGAGTTTCTCTGTGAATTGAAATCATTATCAGTAACTCAAATATGTGCCTTAGTTAACATTCTTGTGTCTTTAGACATCATTAGAAACTGTTCTTCATTCATAAAATCACAAATAGTAGTGGCATGGTGTAAAAGATTCAAATGTAAATTGTAGGAATCCTTTATAGCCTACAACCAATTAGAACTTTATCAAGCAATGAACTCTCTCAGAAACGAACAATGAACTCTCTCTAAAAGAAATCCCTTTTATGAAAGAAATTTGTGGTAGACAGAAAAACAATAATTCATCTGAACACCAAAAATATCCTATGATTATTCTTTCAAAAAAAAAAAAAAAAAAATTACTTTGTGCTATTTATTATTTTCATGCAAGCATGGAAATAATTTTATCTCTCATGAGGAACAATTTTTGGATATCTGCCAGAAATGCAATTTGTAAAACTATTTTTAATTGTATGGTTTGTAAAAAAAATAATCTTTAAAACTTCCCAACAACAGATGGGGGACTGACCAGCTTCAAGAGTAACAGTGTCCACAGGATTTATTCAAAGTGGCTTGGACTACTGCAGTCCCTTTGATGTAATATATATATATACAAAATACCACAAATCAAGATCTACAATAAATATAGAATAACCCAATATAACAAACCCAAACACGACAAGACTATCAAATGGAATCAACAACAATGGAACAATTACAAATAAAATAGGAGATTGTGGTACATGGCTCGTTTTCAAGGGCAATGACATGCAGTCACAAAAAGTTATGATTAATTTCTGAAGTAGAAATCAGGAAAATAGATAGGAGTAAACAAGTAAAATAAGTTTTTATTTTTGTTTTTGCATGTTTTACTACAAAAGCCTTGTATTATGAAATAATAAATGACTTAAAAGTGCAGCATTCTTAGTAATGCTGGCAGAAATTTTGTTGGTACCAATAAAGAATTAACAGCAATTCTTAAAAGCTTGTTAAAGGATAAAAGTGTGAAGGAAATATTAAAATATTTAGCTAATGAAGGAATTTCTTGGTATTTTAATTCCTCCATAGCTCTTCACTTTGAAAGTTTATTGGAAATATGTGTTAAATACTTTAAATATTTTAAAAAACATGTTATAGGTAAAACTATTTTAAATTATGAAAAACTCTTGACGCTCTAATGAGCATCAAGAGTCAAATTAAAGCAGTTTTTAATTCTTATCCACTCTGCTTCTTTCAAGTGATTCAAAATGACAGCTGCTCCATTTCTTTTTGGCTCATCTTTAATGGTCTTATCTGAATGGTATTATACAGATATTTCTATGAATAGGTTGGGCAAATTGCAATTAGTTCAGAGATTAACACAAAATCTTTGTGAAAATGGTCATCAGAATATTTGAATAAGCACTTAAATAGACCTCAGTGGTATCTTTTAGGTCTACAAAATGAAGGAAGAATAGTGATTAAAAATAAATAAATAAGTACATTCCAAATGTCTCCAGAATATGCAAATGTTTCAGACATTTTTTTAGCAATCTAAATAAAAATAATTAAAAACAGCTATCTTTGATTTATCTTTGAAAAATATATAATAAAAAATTCCTATGTGATTTTGATTTTATTATTAGTAAAAAATTTTGATAATTATTGCCCTTTAAAATAACATTTGGTATAAATTATTAAAATCCAGCCAGGCCAAGATAAAGTACAATTAGAATCATAACATTAAAAAAGATAAAAATGACACATACAAAAGGGAGGAGGAAACACACACACACAAAACGCCAGTATAGAAAATTATTGTTTTGCCTTATTTTAACATAAAGTATTGACTTCTTAAATTCATACATTTTATTTTATTAATCATTTTTTTTAAATTGTGTATTATATTATTGTGTTTACACTTGAAAATTCAATAATTTACTCACTGTATATGTTTCTGAGATAAAATTTGTAGCATTAAGATTGTATTTTGCACTTAGAGATTGAATTCTTAATTGATATTGTATTGATATTGATTTACAACATTCAAGACCTAGCAGTATATTATCTCTAAAAGTACCATTTATAAAAAAAATACTTCAAACCTGTTAAGCTGGATTTGAGACATTGATCAAAGAAGCTGTAAACCTTAGCTTTCATTCTTTTATTTATGATAACGATAATAAATTAGTCAGTACAGCTCACAATTTATTTATTGTGTGTTATATGCAGTGAATAATTAAGTTTTGAGCTATTGGTTGGACACATAGACAATAGAAAGTTATCAAAATTTTGCAGATTATGTATTAAAAAAAAATCAAAATGCTTTACCAGGTTGATATTTTGATGAGGGTGATGAGGTAGATAGTCGAATATTTGATTTCTTCTCTGAACCAGGATCAGAAGACTTTGAAATGTTCCCATTGGGATTATCTTTCTCAGAACCATTTTGTGAAAGAACTGTATCTTCTAGAACTATCAGAGTTGCCATTAATCTCAATAAATGGACCTGAAACAATCCTGCATTAAATAACTTGAATAACAAAAAAGATAATACAGATAATTTAAATTATACAGATTATTATACAGAACAAGCATGCAGTACAGATGCAGAAAAAAAAATATCATTTAGTTTAAAGGATATGAAAGACACACAACATATATATATATATTTAATCTTTGTTTGAAACATTTAATAAACTTGGAAAAATAAGAATATAAATTAAAGAGTAATTTCATCTGTAAAGTTTTTGTTTCTCCTCCCTTAAAAACTTTTAAATGACTTACTGACTTTGGATGTTAAATACAGTAATACTTTCCTCTTCTAATTGCTTTTATTATGAATTTAATACTTCAATCACATCATTTCTGATTAAAGAGCACAAAAATGAAAATGTTAACTAAAATGACTGTATTCAGGACACGGACACGCACGCACGCACCAAAAAAAAAAAAAAAAAAATACTTAATGCAGTTTCATGAGAGAATTTACATCATAATATATGACATTCCAAATGCAAATTCAGTGAATGCTAAAAGTTTGTCAACTCACTCAAAGGTTCTACTACCTTTAACATTCAAAATTTTGACCAAAATTTATCAAAAATTAAACTGATTTATTGACATTTGGGCACTAAAATGAATGATCTGTTCCTAAAACAAATTTCCATATATAATCTGGAAAAATACATTGGGTGACAGGTATAGTTTGATAAATATTAAAGGTTAGGTTAAAAGGGATTACTTTATGTTTCTTCACTCACAACACACATACACACATCTCCTTTTGTATTTGTCTCACTTCACCTTATAGCAAATTAAAATAATCATATCATCTTCCATGAATTATGGCATATTATTACATTAATATACAAGGTATTGTTGAATTTGACTGAATTATTCAGAGGGATGACAGTAGACATAAAGAGGATGACAAACTGGAATAGAACATGGGGTAGGAAACCACTTATTTAGTCACAGAGTTTTTCACCTAGTGTTCCCACTGCCACTTGCCACAGTACTCCCAAAATATTCCATTTGGGAAGTAAAAGAGCATTCAGACTCATGAAATTGCAAATGCTCAATTTCTGCTCTTTTTGGCTTTGCGGCATGCCAATATAGTCAAGATTTTTATTCGCATTATTGAATGATTGATTTTGCTTTACATGTTCAATCACACCATGTCATTTACATTGCTTTATTTATAGAAATACTGATTAACACCAATTCAATTTATCAACAGCCAAAGACAGAGAAAGGATTATGTGATAAGTATTTCTCTATTGTCAGTTAACCAATATCAATACACCAGAGTCATACCCGTAAAAACACAAACAAAATTACTTGTATCTAGCACCATATAGAGAAAAGCCTTGTTATAATGCAGCGTTGAAATTAGCAATTTACCAATTTATCAGTTGTATGCAAAATATCACTGGTCAGTCAGTTTTTTTTCTATAAATTAAGTGTCAAAATCACATTGAAATTTTTAGTGTATATTTTCAATGGTAAATCAAAGATAGCCATTTTTAATTTTTACCTAGATTGCTTAAAAAAAGTTTGAAACATTTATATATTCTGGAGACATTTAGAATGCATTTATTTTCTTTTTATAGTTTCTGTAATGGATAGTCCAATTTCTATTTTATAAGTAATTACAAAAAAATAGGTTATGTTATAACATTAAAGAGAGATACAAAAAGGAGTTAAGATAAAGATAGATTTTTCAATCTTTCATGCTGAATCTATTTTGGTAGCATTTCTTTTAATTTGACTACTGTTAACAATATTTTATTTGCCAAATAACTAATGTTGATCAAAAGCTAGCAAGAATCCTGAGATTCACCCTATCTGAACTCTAATTGATAGTAATAACTTTGAGAAAAATAAAAATTTCACTTTGAAAATAATAGCTTTATATACCTTGTTTTGTATGAAATGTGATAACATCAAGAAAAGTTCAGAAAAAACAGAGTGCTCACATAATCAATACTACCATATGAATTGATAATTGCAGTAAAAAATCTAGAGAGTCAAGCGTGTACAGCTGGTGCATAAAATTAAAACTTTTACCAGTTTTTTTTTATGTTATACCATTTAGAACAAAGTTTAGCATGTCTGTTAAAAGTTTGATTATAATATATTTCTGTTTTCTGAAAGTTACTACAGTAGACTCCCTCAAATCCGCAATTCTCTAAAATTTGCGCATAATTTAAGGATATAAACAATGAAACATTCAGTTCAGATGTAAGTGCAAAATTTGACCTTTTTAGTTTTATATCAATTCCATATGTTTTTTAATTTGCAATTTTTGTTAAGGTTATTGAATTCATGTTTTTTCATGAAAAAAGTAGAATTTATTTCTGAAAAAATCAAGATATTGCTGATATCATTGGTAATCACAATCATACCAAATATATTTATGAATTAATCAAGCTTTTTTAGTTATTAAGTCAGGCTAAACCTGGAATAAAGCTTTGTTATTTTATGATCCTGATGTGAATTAGTAATATACCTTTATGAAGCAAGTTTCATTGAATAATTTAGGAAAAACACATTTGATCTTTATAATGAATATTTAATTGTATATTATTGATTATTAACGTGATTTTTGCTTTTAGCACATTAATCATTTAAAAAATTATCTAAATTTTTATTATTTTAGTTTATTACTTATTTTAATATTTTAGTATTGTAAGCATTCAGTATACTTTTGATTGCATTATTAATTACATTAAAATTACTTTAAAAAATATATGCACAAAGCAATGACAAGAAATCTGCAAAATTCTAAAATCCGCACAACCTCTGGTCCCAAGCTGTGTGGATTTGAGGGAGTCTACTGTACCACTAATACAAGCTGAGTTAGGATAAAATGGCTAGTATTTTTGATTAAATAGATGGTTTGTGACTCCATGGTCTATGGTAATTATTCATCCTCTTGATACCTACTTTCATCCTTCTGAATTTGTTGGTTGAATTCAGTAACACCCTGTATACATACACACACACATATATATATCAGTCAATTCAAATAGATGCATATGCTTAGCTTTCAAATGACATTTCAAAGTAACATATTTTTTTGAAATGTTGCAATATTAATAAAAATATATTCATGTATTTATAATTGAATGACTTAAATTTTCATTCTTTATTCTAAATTCTTCATCTAGTACATACAGAATAAAAGTTCACTTCATTTCTACTTAAACAGTTTGTTGAGAATACCAAACAAATTTACACAGTAGTCTCCTCTAAATCTGCAATTCTCTAAAATCCACACATAATTCACAGATGTAAACAATGAAACTTTCAGTTCAGATGTAGGGACAAAATTAGACTTTTTTACTTTTATATCAATTCTATATATTTTTTAATCGATAATTTTCATTAATAGTACTGAATTCATACTTTCTCATGAAGTAAGAATAAGTTTATTTCTGAAAAAATCAAGACATTGCTGATATCATTGGTAATCATCTTTTTGCCAACTGTATTTATACATTAATAAAGCTTTTTTGATTATTAAACCTGAAATAAAACTTCTTTTTTTTATGATTTTGATGGAATTAGTAGTACACTTTTATGAGGCAAGTTGCATTGAGTAATTTAAAAAAATGCATCTAATAATGAATCATTTTTATAATGAATATTTAGTTACATATTATAGATTATTTACTTGGACTATGCTTTATTTTAATCATTTCAAAAAAATATCTAAATTTTTATTCTTTTATTTATTACTTTACTTATTTTAATATTTTACTATATTGCAAGCATTCATTATAATCTCAGTTGCATTATTAATTAAGTTGAAATCATTGTTTTAAAAATGCAAACAAAGCAATAACCAAAAATCTGCAAAATTCTAAAATCCTTATAATTCTTTGGTCCTAAACTTTGTGGATTAAAGGGAGTGTACTGTACTGATTACAAGCCATGAAGATCAAAATCCAATTATATACATAATAATAACAGTAATAGTCTTCGTTTTATATTTCCTTAAAACTGATCCAAGTACATAGCATTAGATTCTTACCCTATCCCTGTGAATGTTTGTGGACATCATCACTGTCATTTATATATCAAAATCAGCTTTGTATTTAAATGTTAAAATATTAATGTAATCTTCTCAAAATGTTCAATTAAAAACACTCTTGTTCAAAACTAAGAGAATTTCCAGCTTTAGTTGATCATCTCCAGAACAATTGGGCAGGTTTTAATGCAATTAGGTATGTACATAAGTTGAAGTAATGCAACAAAAATAAACATTCAACAGTTGCAAGTGCACCTATCATCATGCATAAGAATCATCAGCGATGGAAGGTATGAAATCGAACTTACAGGATTACATTATATTTCCTGGTCCATTATCAGGATTCCCAACAGATGTAAGTCCTTAAAAAAGGGGAAAAGGCACTATTTTTATGTAAAAAGGGGATTTTGGAGAGTTTTTTTTTATTTAAAAAGGAGATTTCAGAGAGACCACTTTCATTAAAAAAGAAGACTAAAAATGATCATGGGTTGTAAAAATACTGAACCAAGTTTCTTAATCCTTTCAAGTCCCCCCCCCCTTTTTTTTTCAATTTTTAGAAAAAATTACTTTTATATTAATAACATTAACATTAGCTATTTAAATAGATTAATTAGGGTTTAACAAATATTTCATTGTCTGAAAGATAAGTAATGTTGTTGTTTCGCATACTATTCAATTAATATTCATATGACAATAGGCTAGGAAATAAATTTTTGGAGATGTTGAGAAAATATTGTATTATAGTAAGATTTAACTTATATTACAACTTTCTAATACTTTTTGCGCTTTATTACACAAGATTCTTTTAGGAAAGCAACTTTTATTTTAAATTTAAAGAGTAGAATATATGTTTAAAATAAAAGAAAACACTTTTGCTTTGCAACAACGCAAAGAGAATTAAACAAATAATTATTATTAATATTATTACTAAATTCTAACCATAAATGAAGTCATATAGGAATTGCATACATGTGAATAACTGCAAAAGTACTTCTTAAAACAAAATAATACTCCATCAAAAGTCATCAGGGTTCATACAGAGTCAGGAAGAAAAAATCCAAGGAGTCCAAAAAATTTTAAGGACTTACCATTTTTGTTGATATTTATGCGGCATGCACTTGCACACCCCAATGTTTAATGCCCCATTTGGAGAGAAGAACATTTCAAACAAATTTTTCTCAATTAGAATCTAATTATTGGTGCTAAAATTGCACAGAATTCACAACCTTTGTGATTTTGTAAGCTTAAATAAAAAAAAAATAACACACAATCAACTTCACACAACAATCACAATAAATACACAAAAAACTTTCCTAAGCAGTGACCAATAGTCATATAGACAGAGATCAGTCAAACTCAAAACACATATATATCGCATACATCTTTAAAAAAAATTTCGAAGGTAAAAAAAAAAAAAAAAAAAAAAAAGGCTAATGCAACATACACAAAAAAATGTAATAACTTCTGAATTCATTCTTTTTGAGCAGCGATAAGGTAGCGTTCTAAAGCCAACATATAACAAATATTTAAAGTATTACCAATTTTCTAAAATAATTTAGAACGAGTTTT
The DNA here is from genome assembly GCA_964019185.1 of Maratus speculifer. NCBI lineage: Eukaryota > Metazoa > Arthropoda > Arachnida > Araneae > Salticidae > Maratus > Maratus speculifer. The sequence goes on from OZ025299.1 coordinate 155,061,509, forward strand.
TCTTTCTTCTTAAATCAAAGATATATTGGATTTGGAAAACTGATAATGCTTAAAATATTTCTTTTACTTTAAGATGTCAGCTTTAAGAACTGTATTTTGGGTGTCAGCTTTAGAACACTTTACCTTAATCACTTTCTTTGAAGGTGAATATTGTCCGCGACATACATAGAAAAGTGAAAAAAAGCACCATTATTAATTTCCCTGTATGATACTAGTTCCCGTCATCTACTCTTGAATACTTTAATTAAATTATGTACACATACATAAATAAAATATAAATCAAAAGATTTACAATAATCCAGGATAAAAGATTTTTCCAAGAGCAATACTGCTCGCATGCAAAACAGCAATACAATTTAAGGAGTTTCTAAGGAGTATTTTGTTTATCTAAGTAGTTCTAAGAACTACTTGGGAACATTTTCATTTATAAGTAGTTTCTAAGGAGTCCAAGGAGTCTGTATGAACCCTGGTCATGTATTATTAACCCCTGACAAGCACACTTCTAAACAACATACCTCTTTAGGCATTGAGGGTGAAAAATACCCAACTCAGCTCATTTTTAAATATCTTGATCCCTAAAAGTTAGAGAATTTTTTTTCTTTTAAATTAAAGCTCAAACAATTCTGCATAAAACAGATACAATGTTATGTTAACTCATGTCAATTGAAATAGATAAAACTACCACCGAAGCTGAAAATGAGCCTTTTTCAGATTTTTTTTGTTTTCGTTCCGTATCCTAGATTCTAATGGACTAAAATATAAAAAAATTATGTTTTGGAAAGCTTACAAAGCAGTTTAAAAGATGGTGAAATCCGTTTCTTGATCTGTTTCAAAAAGTATAGTTATTTTACTACTTGAATGCACTGAAGTGGCGTATACTAAAAAGTAGGTACATTACGAGTTTTTATTGAAATCAGAGATCTATTATTTATCGTAATCTTTATTTTCAAGTACGAAAATACAAATAAACACAAAAAATATATTTTAAGTAGAATTTTTGTTGCAACACTCTAAGCACATAGGGCATCAATGTCTTTTACTCATAGGTTTTTCACACTGTGGGCACGTTATTGTTGTTTAAGTACTAATGAGTAATGATAATATGAACATCTTGTTTTTGGAATTTTTATAACTTCAAAATAATTAACAGCAGGTGTTTCAAAATTCAGAAGTTCAGCTATTGCAGTTTTAATGTTTCTTCATAGCTGTGGAATCCCATACTGCCTAATTAGTAAAGGCTTTATATTAGATTAAACGACAAGACTTTCATGAAAGTCAAGCTGGTCCTTTTTTTCCTCTACATGATTTAAATTATATAAAATGGCTGTATTAACATTAGCCACATTTAGCAATCTGTAAAAAACTTTTAAAACGTCTCTAAAAATATTTTATATAGATCATATATACAGTAGACTCCCTCAAATCCGCACATAATTTACAGATGTAAACAATGAAACATCCAGTTTAGATATAGGGACAAAATTTGACCTTTTTAGTTTTATATCAATTCCATACATATTTTAATTTGTAATTTTTATTACTATTACTTAATTCATGATTTTTCATGAAGGAAGAACAAATTTATATCTGAAAAAATTCAAGGTATTGCTGATATCATTGATAATCACAATCTTCTTACTAAATGTATTTGTATATTAATAAAAAATTTTCGATTATTAAGTCTGGTTAAAGCTGAAAAAAATTTTCCTTATATTATGATTTTGATGTGAATTAGTAGTGTAACTTTATGTGGCAAGTTTCATTGAGTAATTTAGGAAAAATATATTTAATCTTTATAATGAATATTTAGACATATATTATTGTTTATTAACTTGACCTTTGCTTTTAATATTTTAATCATTTAAAAAATATATCCAAATTTTTATTATTTTAGTTTATTTCTTATTTTAATATTTTATTATATTGCAAGCATTCATTATAGTTTCAATTGCATTAATAATTGCATTCAAAAAAAGTTTAAATAATGTAAACAAAGCAATGACCAGAAATCCGCAAAAATCTAAAATCCGCAAAACCTCTGGTCCCAAGCTGTGCGGATTTGAGGCAGTCTACTGTATATGACATATACATGCATATAAATACATACATTTACATAAGCTTATAAATATTTTGTGATACAATTGTAATATATTTAATAATATTCTAGCTCATAATTTATTACTTACTGTAAATAAAAAAAAACACTCATATGATCTGAGAAAGAACACTTGACTGGCTACATTTAACTGGCAAACTGGGTTAAAAGCACCCACAACGTTCCATGCTCACTGCGTCGTAACAACTGAATCTCACTAACGACTACTGAATACGCTTCCTCAGGGTCTTAACAAAATATCACCGGAAGGGAAAATCTTTTGTTAAATACATACAGAGAATTATAACATAATAAAATTTTGGGTTGGGTACTTTGTACCCAGTGTGCTTGTCAAGGGTTAATAGTACACCAGACCCGAAAGGGTTAAATATGCAAGCAAATTTTAAGAAATTACCTTACAAAATATGTTAAGATGGTTATCTTTATAAAAATGTTATTAAACAATGTGCATAGCTTTATTTAAACACAGTTAAATATCCTATTGCAAGAATATATAAAGTACTCAATATTTTGAAAGTAATCTTGATAATCCTCCTTAAAGGAGTCTGCATTTTATATTCAAATTCTTGCTTTATTAATATTTAGAATAGCAAAAAATTAATTGTGATAAAATATAAACAATGAAAATTAATACATCTAAGAAAATATTAACTCAATCAATTTATTTATTTTTAAATTTAAACACACAAAAATCACTTTTCTGATATGAAAATTATATTTTAGAAAATCAATACTGCTGCATATAAATAAATGAATTAATGAAACAATATCTAAAAATTCCATGTTTCCATGGATTGAGCATTTTAACAAACTGTATATCACCCATTCAAAGTAAATCACAACAAATATGATAAATAAATGTATATAAAACTGACCTGATATGTGTCTTGAAATTCATTAAACTGGATATTAAAAAAGCATCTCAAATTGCGTCTTGAACTTTCATTGAATTCAACAATATGTTCAGTAAATGTAATATTTTTTTCATCATCTGAACCATTTTTAGGCCGAGAATCATAAACACTGGCTGCTAAACAGTGAAGCAAGGTTTTTTGGACTTTACTTCGATTTAAAAGATCACTTAGGTATGAAGCAAAAGATTTACCACTGTCCTTCACAATTCCAACAAGCTCTGAAAACACTAAAGTTAATACTTCCATGCATAACAGTCTAACATTTTGATTACCAAAGATTTCATCATCAGTAATTCGAACATGAGGCAAATTTGGATAATGACTACGTATGTGATATAAACAAGCTACAACAATAATTTCTACATAAGTGTTACTCCTAAACATAGTAGTTGCATCAGGAGCAAGCTCACCATGAAAATTATTACCAAAAACAGATTTGCGATGACGTGCCAAAAGAATTTGAATATGCTGGCCTCTTGAACTTAATGAGTTACTTACATTTGTGGTGGCCATGCTACATAATGTAATTCGTGGATTAGTCAATATTATTGCTTTCAATGAATAAAGAGCATATAAAGTTTTTTGAAAATCATATACATTAACATATAACAAGATATATGTATGTAATGGATGAACAGTCATAGGAGGCATTCCGATGAATTCTGGAAGTGGATAAACCAATGAACCATTCAACATACATGTGCTTGTTAAAGTATATTCACTATAATCATCATTAAAGTCTCCTGATGAAATAAAATCTTTTTCAACAGTTTCATCAGCAACTTGTGATACTATATCATCTACAACACAAGCTACAATTTGTTCAATACTTAATTCAGCATCAGGATCATTTTCTTCTCCTACATCATCATCAAAAGAACTTTTCCTATTATTTTCTATTCGTTTTGCTTGTGATAAATCTGGAGGACTAAATGCAGTATAATCTAATTGAGAATCACTCCCAAGAGATGACAATGACCCAAATGGATTTACAAATAATGATATAGGTAATTTTAGACCTCTCTCATGACTCGAAGGCAGTTCAAAGTCCTGTAACATTGAATTACTTGTAACGACGGTTGATCCTTTTCCTGAATCGACACTGACAACTGATGTCAAAGCTAAAATCTTTTTTTCTGGGGTCACTTGTGCAGAAGAAGGATGACTTTCATCACTTATATGATAAATTATATTTCCAGATATGCTGCTAATAGCATAGACTTTGGCTTCAACATCTTCTCGTTGATCCCTACCACTGTGATCAGTGACAACAACCTTACGAGGACGATGTACATTAACATGTTGAACAGAAACTCTGGCTGAATCAGGATGAAGCAAAATTAGTAAAATTGGTTCTAAAAACCTAGCAATATCACCACGTTGTAAAGAATGATTTAGCCAAGCCTGGGAGATTGCTTTTTGTGGGCCAGTTTCTCGACCAAGATTATCCAGCATCAAAAAGAGACACCTGAAAGAAAGGAAAATAAATGTATCAATTAAAATTAAGCTGAAAACAATGCCAGCTTTTTAATGTATTAGACTATGAACCCAAAGATTACAAACTACAATCTTCAAATTGAATTAACCATAAAAGGTTAAATTCTTAAAATTAAATATAATGTAGAACCATTCATCCAGAAAGATTGAGGCCACATGAATTCTGGAGAAATGATTTTTTTCTTTTTTTTTGATAATTAGTTATGCATTAACACAACATCCATTTGATCACATTTTTAGAAAATATGTGGCAATGGCATTATTCCTGATATAAAATTATTCATCAGATTACTCAGATTAATGACCAGATCAAATCAACATAGAAAAAAATAAATAAAGTTCAACCAAAGACAATTTATAAGAATTTCTTACAAACAATTATGTAAATACCACAACATAAAGTTTCCAACTAAATATGCTTTAATTTCAAATCCTAGGTTTTGACATCAAGTTATACCATGCTTGTGGTAATTGCATCAATCACTACACACGACAAACTGGCACTGCATGAAACTTTTTTCTGAAATCAGTCAATTGGAAATATCATTCTGGATAATTTGTTTTCTGGTTAACTGGTTTCCAGATACATTGTTTCATACAAATTTTCAAAAAATGTTTTTTTAGAAACTCATCTTGATTTCACTACCAATACACACACACACACACACACACACACACACACACACATATATAGAACCATTAGATAATACACTACAAATCAACATCAAAATATGGAATAACATGTTAAATAAAAAACTATATCAAACATAGGATATATATATATATTTCAAGAAATACACTAAAGTATAAATAATTATGATAGGTGTAGAAATAAATATTAGGGTAGAAGGTAAGAATAAGGAATGGTTTGTAATATGAACTAGACATTTTATCATATGATACTCATGGCATGCTCATTTTAGTTTTTTATCAGGTATAAATTTGATGTTGCAGAGTAATTCTTATTTTTGAGATAATTCAAGTCTCGAGGTTGTAAAATCATAGCTACCAGTGAGATCTTTTAGATATTTCTTTGAGAGTAATGCGATTAATGTCTTTGTAAAAATTCAGTAGAATTTTATTACGTCATTTTCCTGGTTTCCATAAATTAATAAATGAAACAGAACATTAGAAGAAATTTGAGCTACTATATTGAAAACATGTTCTTTTAAACATAATTAAAATGTTAGATCTAAAATTAGAAAAAACAAGAATATAAAAAAATACTTTAGAATGAAATTGTCATTATTCTGGCATACAATATTGCAAGCAATAACAAAATTACATAAAAATAAACTTATTTAAGTTCGTAAAAATTTAGCAATTTTATGTGGAAAATCCTTTACTATTTAATAGAAAATAAATTTCTCTCTTGAAATTTTGAATTGTTTTCAATGGATACCTTCAATATCTCAAATGATCAAAAGCTGGCATTTTTTTTATAGTCATATGTCATACATATACTGGCATTTTTTTTATAGTCATATGTCATATATATACTGGCATTTTTTTATAGTCATATGTCATGACATATGTCATACATATGTCAGTAAATTGTGCATTGTATTCTACCCCATTTAAATTAGATTTATTAGTTTTTTGGATTAATATGTTTGTGTATTTTACAATGAGCTTTATTTAATTGAAATGGAACAACAAGTAAAACTTAATTATATGAAAAACTTGAAAAGTAGAAAACCTAACATGGACATTCTATCTGTTTTTAAATCTGTGCATATTTTGTATAAATTAATACTAATTTTGAAATACAACATTTTTTTTTTTTTTTTACTCTTGTAGAAAAACCCAAATTATCAACATAACAATAGTTTTAAACTGATGAAAATAAATTACCGATCAAATACTCTTGTCATAGTGGCTGGATATGTCTTTCCATTTGAATCTCTTGTAACATGCCAAAGTATACTGAATTTTTTTTGTGCTTCAACTTGCTCCTAGACAAAAACAATGATTTTAAAAAGATAATGTTCAAATTAATATAACAGGGGAAAAAAAAGAAAAGAAAGATAAAGCTTCAAAGAAGATTCTGAATCATAAATTAATTATCGATATAAAGTAGTGAAAATGTTATGATAAAAAATCATATTTAATGCCATAATGTTAATATTCATTATACTAATTGAGTTTACCAAAGATTCTTCTCTTTTTTATTCAATGCAATAAACCAATTTGAATATAGTTTAAATAAGCACAATTTTGTCATTCATACATATATAATCCAGACCTACTACTAGGGATGGGATGAATAGTGATTTGGCCGAATAGCCGAATACCGAATATTCGGCCAAATTTTAAGCCGAATACCAACTTTTTTTCCAATAAAGAAAATAAATTTTGATTATATATAATTTAAAAAATAGGAGCTCATTAATAATTATTACTCTTAAATGTACTTTTAAATGCATTTTTAAATTTGAAAAACTTATTTTAACACAAAAAACTTATGAAATTGCATTATATTCTTTTATCCTAATGTACATCAGATTGATTTTCAGCAAGTCAGGATGGGAAGGTATTTCCATTAAAACATGAAGAATGTACTTCACTTTTACTATCAAATGATACTTTTACTCTTTCTTGCATCCAAAATCAATAATATTCTTAATCTCTCTCTCTCTCTCTCTCTCTCTCTCTCTCTCTCCAGAGCTCACAAGAAGATATTTTCTGAAATAACCTTTATGAAGTAAATTTTGATCATTTAGAGTTTGTGTCCCTAATGATAAGCAAATTCGTAAGAACGAGACTGTTCTGAAATCAATTGTTAAGCTTTAAATTACAAATTATGATAAAGCAAAAGGTTATGCTTAAAGTTGCATAAAGTAGAATGCATATGTTAACAAAATCTTTGACATTTGATTTGGCGCATACAATATTCAACTTCAATATTCCACTTATTGAACAAGCATTAAAAGGATAAACAGAAATTGATAACAACATGAATGAAGGAAGATGTAAATTAAAAATATATACATAATAATATTACATATTTAAGTCAATTATTATGCAAATAACTATTTAAAAGTTAAAATTATAGAATAAAAAAATTATTTTGTTCAGTATTTAAAATTTATGTTTACTAAATATTTATAAAACTTATATATCTTCATAAAGCAAGTTGTATCATTTAATGGTATCTAGTTTGGCACCAGTTCTGTTTTCAGATGTACCGTTGTATTTGGAATAGTGATATTTGATATTTAATTTTGATAACAAATCTTTGTTAATACACCTAGTGAATGAATTTTTTTATTTCTTACTTTATAGAAAATAAGTTATAAATTTCATAAGAGCCTTTTTTATAAGTGCATGGAATTTGAAGAGACATTAATAAATATTCGAGTGTTTTAGAATAAGGCAGTGTTTTCTATAAGTGTTTTTATATCTTGAATTGTAATATATTCCCAAATGAAGACATTTCCCTTACAATTAAATCTCCAACTTAGGCAGCAATTTCTAAAACATCATTAACTTTTATAGGAAATACAGAAAAGTTGCATATTTTTTAGTATCTCAATAACTGTATATTTTGTAAGTGAGAATAAGGACTTCATGAATGAAGTAGCAAATTTGGATTAGAGAAAAAAAAATTGTAAGAAATGCAATTCTTTAAATCCTAAATTAATTTGGCAAGATATCTTTCACTATTCGGCAAGATATCTCTAAATATTCGGTCAACAAGCCTTCAATATTCGGCCAACCAAATATACGGCAAAAGGGCTGAATAGGCCGAATACCGAATAGTGGCCGAATATTCGTCCCATCCCTACTACTAACTGCTATAAAAATCAGTCAAACTATAATTTTTTAGGAAAAAAAAAAAAAAAAAAAAAACACAAACACTTTTTTTTCTAGTTGTGATTTTTAGTCTGCACAGCATATTTTTCAGGACTAATTGTGTTTTGAAATTTAGGAGCACTCAACTTTGAAAGTTTTAAAAATTTGGTCATTAGTCTGAAAATTCAGATACTAAAAAACGTTCAAGGGGGGGGGGGGGAATCTGAGGTTGTAAAACAAATTTCTTACCATGAAATTAATGAATATTAATCACAAGTTAATCACATTTCTGTAAATATTTCCACAGAATTTCAATTCCTTAGAAACAGGGCTCCATTAGAGTTTCTTGAAGGAGGGGGGGGGGGAGAAAAGTTCTGCACAATGAAAAATGCTGTGCAATGTTTTCTAAGACCTATTAAAGTACATTTTAAAATTTCTTGGAAAACCATGAATTTTTTTTAATGGAATTTTTCCAAACCAATTCATGAATTGGTTGCGAAAATAATTGAAAATTTCTAATAACAATCATGGAAAAATAACGGATATTTCATCAAAAATCTCAGAAACAACTAGTAATCTTTGGCCACAAAATAAAATCCCTAATGTTGTTAAAAGTATAAAGAAACTGTGAATTTTGTCAAAAGATTATGCAAAAAAATTCACAAATTTCAATAAATTATGGAGGGAAAATTTTTGCAAAGGTCATGAAAACACTTAGTGAATTCTGTAAATTGATCACAAAAAGCAATAAAATATTTTGCCGACCAGTTGCAATATCGCAAATTTTGACAAATGACCAAGTAAAAAATTCAATTTTGTTTATTAGTCGTAGAATAAAATTAATTTTGTTAAAAGATAGTGGTAAAAACGTGAATTTTGTTAAAAGATCACAGAAAACAAAAAGTGAACTTTGTCAACAGATCATGAAAAAAAAAAAAAAAAAAAAAAAAAATTGTAAATTTCATAGAAAGAATGCAGAAAAAACACAAAATTCGTAAAAGAATCGCAGTAAAAAATGGAAATATTGTCAAAAGTTTGCAGTAAAAATCATGTATTTTAACAAAGAATCATGATAGAAAATGTGAATTCCAATTGCAGGGAAAAATTGCAAATATCATGAAATATTCACGAAAAAAGATCTTGAAATTGGAATTGGGCTCCTTTTACAAATGTAAAAAAAAAGTTGTGAAACAAGAAGAAACTCTAAATATCATTTAAAAATTTTCAGAGAAAAAAATTTACAATAATGAGTTGAAAGATAAACTTCATTCCTCTTCCTTTTACTTTATTTCCTTTTTCCTTATTGATTAAACAAAAATAAGACTGGAAAGACTGCAAAGATCGTATGATGCATGTGGGAAAAAAAAACCAGCAAGCTCCAATGAAAGAGATTTAGGAATGCCAAACTCACTGATTCTTTTGAAGAAATGAATGGTTTCAATTTCAAGCTGTGTTTAAAATTTGAATGGATAGAAGCTTGTACAATTAAAGAAAATACCCAGCAGCCAGGTTTTGACTATAATTCCATTAAGGATATGATAAAAGAATTTCATTCAGAATCGGATATTGATGATGCCATATGCCATAACTAAAAAAAAAAAAAAAAATTGTTCATGCAAGTTGTTAAAATTAAAGGCATGTCAGATATTGCAATGTTTTCTGAAACTTTTTTAAGTGAGCATAAACATATGTTTCCAATAATTTCAAAAGTTGAAAATGTCTTGTGCTGTCTGTCACAAGTTTACCTTGTGGAAGATGATACAGGGCCCAAAATCAAATAAAATCCAAATTCCTTTAACAATCCTCTTTTTAAGGATCCATAACTTGATTGAAAGTAGGAAAATAGACTGCATAAAAGCTGTACTTTGTTCCTCTTTTAAATAAACAAGTTGGAAATTGTGTGTGAAACATAGCAAATGAAATGCATTCATACTCTAACGAAATTTTAAAAACATTCAGATCTTGCTGTTATAGTATACAGTACTTCGGATACAATATAGTGGTCAAAATCTTTTGTGTGTTCCTGTAAATAATTTCTGCTTTGTACTATACAAGAAATAACTTGTATTAAACCTCAGCAATGTACATCAATTTCACAAAACGTGAAATAGTTTAATACAATTAAAAGATGCCCCAAACAATGTTTCTCCATATACCATTATATAGTGGAGTACCTTTGTGTGGCCCTGTAAATCAATAATAAATATCATTTTCATCACAGATTGTACAGAATGTATATTTTAGTATATACAGTAGACTCCCTTAAATCTGCAATCCTAAAATCCACAATTCTCTAAAATCAGCACATAAATTACGGATGTAAACAATGAGAAACTTAGTCCATATATAGGGACAAAATTTGACATTTTCAGTTTTACATCAATTCCATACATTTTTTAATTTGTAATTTTGTTAATATTACTGAATTTATGCATTTTTTTAATGAAAGAACAATATTTTTTTTTCAAAAAATTCAAGATATTGCTGATATTAATAATAATTACAATCTTCTTACCAAATATATTTATGTATTAATCAAGCTTTTTTGGTTGTTAAGGTGCAACACTAGGCATAGAAAAAGACCCGGATGATAATGTAAAGTCTATGGGGGCGTTCTTTTCAAATATTTCACCCAAATTTTAATATTTTTACATGATTATTTTGCACAAGATAGCTGAGGACGACCCACAACCAGCATAGTTTTTACTTTTTCAGTTTTGGCTTCAGATATTTAAAAAAAAAATTACTTTAACTTTTGAAACCGGTTTAAACCGGCTCTGAAATTTAAACTACCGTAATATAAGAAATATGTATGCAAAATTGAAAAAGTAAAAACTAGGCCAGTTGTGGATCGTCCTCAGCTATCTTGTGCAAAAAAAATCATGTAAAAATATTAAAATATGAGCGAGATATTTGAAAAGAACACTCCCATAGACTTTACATTATCATCTGGGTCTTTTTCTGTGCCTAGCGTGGGGCCTTAAGTCTGGCTAAACATGAAAAAGAATTTCCTTAATTTATGATTTTGATGTGAATTAGTAATGTACCTTTATGAGGCAAGATTCATTGTATAATTTAAGAAAAATACATTTCATCTTTATAACGAATATTTAATCATATATTATTGGTTATTAGATAGACCTTTGCTTTTATTATTTTAATCATTTAAAAAATTATCTAAATTTTGATTAGTTTAGTTTACTACTTATTTTAATATTTTATTATATTATAAGCATTCACTATAATTCAGATTGCAGTGTTAATTACATTCAAATGATTGTTTAAAAATTGTACACAAAGCAATGGCCAGAAATCCGCACACCCCCTGGTCCCAAGCTGTGCGAATTTGAGGGAGTCTACTGTACTTCATAAATTCATGTCAATTCTATAATATTCAAAAGAGTGTAAGATCATTAAAATGTACTTGAAACTATTTTTTTCTTTTTAGTGCAATGTAATGGGATACTTTTGATTGTCCCTGTAATTAAACTATCCATCCAATGATCATAAAATTTGAAATGACTCAACAAAATTATGCAGCAATTATATATTTGAAATCTCAAATGATTTAGTTGGGTAGTTTTGGCTCTGTTATATGCGTTAAGTCAGACGGACAGACTGAATGACAACTGTATGTGCTTTGCATTTATATAATTATGAGCACACTTAGAAATATTCTTATCTTGGTGTAATAGTACACAGTATTTCAGATACAGTATAGTAGTCAAAATTTTTTATGTGTCCTTGTAAATACTATCTGCTTTCTATTATACAGGAAATAACTTGTAGAAATCCTCAGCAACAGATATCAGTTTCATAAAATATTAAATAGTTTAATACATTTAAAATGCACACCAAATAGTGTTCTCATTATTACCATTATGTAATGGAATACTTGTAAATCAATAACAAATAATCTTGCACCACAGATTGTACAGAATGTATATTATAGCATATATTTCATAGATGCATATCAATTTTATTATGTTCAAAAGAGTGTAAAACCATTAAAATGCATTTGAAACATTTTTCTTATTGGCCGTAATGTAATGGAATACTTTTGATTGTCCCTGTAATTGAACTATGCATCCGATTTTCACAAAATTTGAAATGACTAGACAAAATTACATAATAATTATATATTTTTAATTTCAAATGATCCAGTTGAGTAGTTTTTGTGTTTTTATATGTGGACAGATGGACAGGTAGACAGATGGACTGAGCGACAACCATAGGTGATACATATTTACATAATTACAAATGCACCTAAAAAGCAATTTGCATAATTTGTTGCTGATTTAAATTGCTTTAATGATATTTTGTCGTGTCTATATTAATGTATTCTTCTGAATATCCTGCAATTTATTTATTTATTTATTTTTTAACTACCTCTCAAGCCCTTCAACTCCCCTCCATTTTAATACTGGGACAAAGACTTCTTCTAAATGGAAAAATTCAATTTCAAGCTTTGGTATGGTATAAATTAAATTATTTAGATGACAATTAATTGTTTGCTTGAATTTTATTTAGCAGACAAAAAGTACTAAAAATATAACAAATTTAATAATTACCATTTCATCTTCAGATGACATTGCTTGGCATATAATAGCTTCACAAACAGAGTCAGATGGTGATAAATTGTGAACTTGCTGCAAAAGTTCGGTGGCATAAGAACAATAATTAGCTTTCTCATCACCAATATACTCCCATAATTTTTTTGCAGTAACATCAAATAATAATGTTTCATATGATAAAAATTCTAATTGAGAAAAAGTAATTGCAGGAGTAAAGGCAACTAAAATAACAGTAGATGACCCAAGTGTAGTTGTAGATGGTATACTACCATTACCATTATTAGAAGCAGGTGGAGGGGACATAGATGATGGTGGAGGTGACATAGCTGATGGCGGGGGTGATACAGTTGATGGTATAGGTGACACACATGCAACTTCATTTATTTCATTATTATGAAGAGCAGATTTTGTTAAAGCAATAAGATCAAATAATGCAGCTGTTGCAGGAAAGAATATCTCTTCAGATTTAACAAAGCATACTAATGAAACCATAAGCTTCAGCCAGTCAGGAATTGTTGAAGATTGAGCTGAAAAGTTGAAAGCAAAATTAAAATAACCATAAAAAATTTACAATTATTTAACAAAAGCAATAAATGTAGAGAGAAAAAATCTTATAAAAAAATCTTTAAAATTTAGTTTTTAAATTTATTGCATTCATTAATTCATTATTTATTAAACTTGGCAGTAAATTACAAAACATCAAAGAACAAGTACAGTAGACTCTCTCAAATCCGCAACCCTAAAATCCACAACTCTCTAAAATCTGCACATAATTTACAGATGTAAACAATGAAGATAAAATCCACAACTCTCTAAAATCTGCACATAATTTACAGATGTAAACAATGAAGATTTCAGTTCAGATATAGGGGCAAAATTTGACTTTTTTAGCTTTATATCAATTCCATATCTATTTTAATTTGTATTTTTTTTTATATTACAGAATTCGTGTTTTTTCATGAAGGAAAAATAAATTTATTTCTGAAAATATTTAAGATATTGCTGATATCACTGATAATATCACTCTTTTTTCCAAATATATTTATATATAAAGCTTTTTTTGGTTAATAAGTCTGGCTAAACCTAAAATAAAACTTTCTTATTTTATGATTGTGATGTGAATTAGTAGTGTACTTTTATAAGGCAAGTTGCACTGAATAATTTAGGAAAAATACATTGAATCTTTATAATGACTATTTAATCATACATTATTAATAATTAACTTGACCTTCATATTTTAATATTTTAATAATTTTAAAAATTATCTAAATTTTTATTATTTTAATTTATTACTTATTTTAATGTCATATTATATTATTCTAAGCATTAATTATTGTTTAGATTGCATCATTAATTACATTCAAATGACTATTTAAAAAATGTAAACAAATCAATGACCAGAAATCCGTAAAACCTCTGGTCTTAAGCTGTGCGGATATTGGGGAGTCTACTGTATCAATGAAGTTTGACTTTCATAGTTCTTTGCTTTTGTTGCAATATTAATTTTTAACAAAAATAATAATAAACTACCAGAACAACTACATTATTGTTGACTTTGGATAATACTCTCTTAAGGGAGGGGGGAGGGTGTGGAGGAGGAATAGGTTGCTAACTTTTCTACAGAACTCATATGAGTTGCCTTTAAGGACAACCATCACTACTCGAGTTTGATCTCACAATTTAGAACCTTGATCAGGTAACAAGATCTTTACCTGACTAGAAACCTCCAGAGTTATAATTAATAGGGAACTTGGAAGATTGCACCCACGACAAATTTTACAAGCACCATATACCTTTAACATACATGGCAGTGCTGTTACAATGAATAGATAACAAGAATATATCTTTTGAATATAAAGTTGATTCCAGACTATCAGACACTCTCAGGATGCATCAATATGAAAACTATGTATGTACACCACATGTTTATAAATTCTTCATTATTTACACATTTACAACAAAAGGACATCATTCCAAATCACATTTTTGGCTCCACTCTGATTGGTTTAAACATGCATTGAAAATGTCTAAAAAATTCTTCACATTTTGAAAACCTTTTTTTTTTTTTTTTTTTTTTTTTTTTTTTTTTTTTTTTTTTTTTTTTGTAAAACATGGCCAAATTTGACACCAAGTATGTGTTTTATCATTCATAAACTTGAAATTAGATTTTTTTGGCCAAATGTCACCAATATTTTGTCAAATTTTGCCAGAGTTTTGCCTTCATGATTCTTACCTGCAGTTAACCAAAATGAACCACTAATCAAATTTGTTCAAACATGTGACTTAGTTCAATGATCTTCTGATATTACAAAATGGTAGGATTATAATAATATTTAAAATTTCATCAAAATCATTTAAGCTTTTTCTAAAACAAAATTAACTTGACCTGCAATGACCCCCAAAATGTTTAAGTATTATAATTTTCTCAAATATGAGACTCAGCCCAGTAGTCTTTTGAAGGCTGAAAAAGGTAAAATACCAAATTCAGTTAAAAATCCTTAATGAGATATTTTAGATAAAATCAGTTTGACCTGTAGTGACTCTAAAATGACCCACTAATCAAAATTTCTTGAACATATGATCTAGCCCAACGATTTTTGCGTTCCTGAAAACGGTATAATGCAATGTTTTGTCAAAATCATTTGAGCCATTTTTTAGAAAGAATTAGCTTGATCATGACCCATTATGACCCAAATTGACCCACTAATTGAATTTTCTTGAACATATGGCCTGATCTAATAACTTTCTCATGCTCAAAAACAATATAATACAAAATAAAGTCAAAATCATGAAAGCCATTTTCTATATAAAATTAGCATGACCCACAGTGACTCAAAAATGACCCATGAATCAAATTTTCTCTAACATGCAACTCAGCTGAATGGTCTTTTCATAATCCAAAATAGTAGCATACAAAATTTAGTCAAAATCATTAGAACTGTTTTTAAATAAAATTGGTTTGATCACCATGACTCCCTAATCGAAATTTCTCGAACATGTAACCTAGCCCAATAGTTTTCTTGTGCCGAAAACGTTTGGATATAAAATTTAGTTAAAATAGATTCAATAGTTTTTTAGATATAATTTGCTTGACCCTGAACCAAAATGACCCACCAGTCAAATTTTCTCAAACATGTGACCTAGTCCAATGATTTTCTCATGCCTGAAAATAACATGATGCAAAATTTAGTCAAAATTGTTAGAGCCATTTTCAGATAAAATTAGCATGACACATAATGACCTAAAAATGACCCACTAATTGAATTTCTTTAACATGCGACTCGGCTCAATGTTCTACTTGTAATCCAAAACTTTAGAATACAAAATTTAGTCAAAATCATTAGAACCTTTTTTAGATAAAATTGATTTGCCCCACCATGACCCAAAACGGATACACTGATGGAAACTTCTTGAACATGCGACCTAGCCTAATAGTTTTCTCATGCTAAACAGTGTTTGGATACAAAATTTAGTTAAAATTGATTCAATTATTTTTTAGATATAATTAGTTTGACCCATTATGACCTACCAATTGAATTTCCTTGAACATGTGACTTAGACCAATGGTCTTGTGCCCAAAATATGGTAAAATGTAAAATTTTGCTAAAGCCATTACAGCCATTTTTAAGATAACAATTATGAGTGAAATCAGCACGATTTTGCATTTTTCAGAAATAAATTTATACTTCTTTCATGAAAAACTGAAAAAACACTACTTAAGTCATACTAATGAAAATTACCTATTAAAATACTTATAAAATGATATAAAAATTCTATATTTTTGTCCCTAAATCTGAACTGAAAGCTTCATTGTTATATCTTGGATGATGGTAGTTTAGGTGTTTGCGGATTCAGAATTGCAGATTTGAACGAGTCTACTGTATATACATATATAAAAAATATGTATGCACAAGTTGGATGAAAAGTGTTAGGGATGTCAGATATCAGAGTGTTGTATAATCAACGATCAGAGGTCGAATATCAAACAATTTGGTTAAGCTGAATATTCAGCTTGGCCGAATATCAAAATTTTCAGCCGAGCCGAATACTTAAAAAAAAAACTTATAAACATATTTTATAAGTTCTTTCACAGTTTCTACTTTTAACTGTCAATTTATAAATATATTTAAAAGAAATTAGAAAGTAAATCATATTTAAATGAAATAGAATGTTTTAGGATTATTTATTTCCTGTTTGTAAAAGATAACTCAAGAAATTTAACCATGAGGAGATTAAAATGATGAATAATCGGGATGATTAATTAGGATTTTCGTAGGAATCAATGATGTACAAATGCGAATTCTTAAATTTTGTTTAATAAATAATTTGTTTTTTGCTTTCTCACAAATTACATTTTCTAAGCAAAATAGAAAAACTTTTAGGATTGATAATAGGTATCAAGACAGACAATTTTTGTTCTGGAAACCATAATCATAATCCACTTATTGAGTCATAATTACATTGTATCACATGTTACTTGAGGTCAAAAATGGATTTTCCATTTGTTACTTTAACAATAATGAAGATATCATAATTATATTTTCAACTGACTTGCTTTGATTTTTGTGAAATACGATATGATGAGATTTGCAGGAGAATGCCATCATTTATAACTAAAGAACTATGAGCTAAACATCCTTTTTTTCAGAATCCATTTGATTGTGTACTGTGTCACTGATAAAAATTCAGTCATTTTCAACGATATATCACATTTAATACAAACAAAATTAATATGAAACAAATCTTGTTAAAATATCTTCATTAGTGATATTATTAATAAAATTGTAATTAAAAATTCAGTTTTGGCTTGTTTTGCACCCAATATATTTTATTAAATATATTGCAATTTTGATTGAATAAATGCAATGAGAAATTATTTCTTGTTAAAAAAATGTTTGTCTTGACCATATTATCCATGTTGAAAGTTTGTTGCAAGATTTTAGAAACAACCTAAATGTTTACAATCTGAAAATGATCGTCCACCCCAGACACTGATCTAGAATGCATTTAAAAATTTCCTCACTAAATCAAGGGGAGTATAAATGTTATTCTTGCTGAGCTGCCATTATTTGGTTAGATTGTATTATTTATTTATTTTTTACTTTAGTCTCTTCCTGACGAAAAGTATGTAATGCTATAAAGTTTTTTTTTTTTTCCAATTTTTGCACTATTTCTCTCTGATTTTAAAATATTTGTTTTAATTTGTAAAAGAAACCATGAAATTAAAATTTTTATTAAATTAAAAAAGGTTTTATAATTCTTCTTCTTAAATAACACAAAACAATTTTTTTTACGATATTATTTAAAAAACTCGTTTGTCAAAATATGAGTTTCTTTCATTAAATATTAAGTAAAATTGTTTTAAAAAATAATATTTTAATACCTTTAAACTTTGAAATAATAAAAGTATTTGACTAGCTGAATATTCAATACCCCCCCCCCCCCCCAAATTATTATTTGGCTCGCAGAGTATATGATATTCAGTTCATCTGTAAACCGAATATTCAGCATTCAGTATTCAGCCAAAATCATTATTCAGGGCATACCTAGATAAGACAATCAGGAATCTACTATAATTCACAAATACAATATTTTCAATGTAATACAGGGGTCACATGCAAAATAATTTGTAGCAATTTTTGGAGTAGCAAAATATGAATTTTGGAGCAGCAAACATGAATTTTGGAGCAAGTAATAAAACAGTTTTAATGCCTGCACTTACTCAGACAAAAACTATTTTTGCAAACAGAAGAGCATTTTATGGCAAGTTGAAATAAGCAACACACACACACAAACATTTACTTCTGTAGCAGAAAACAAATTTGCCTTAACCCTTTCTGACACACTGTGCCCAGTCTGGGATACCTAATTTTACTTCCAAACCTGCAAACGGCACCAATAATATTTTAATAAAATTTTGCTTTTAAAGTGAAAGCTTAAATTAAGGAGTTTTCAATTTCTCAAAAAATTGCTTATAAATTCCGCTGTCAGCCAATAATTTCTCATTTTACTAACAGAATTTGTTCATGCTGGAAAGGGTTAAGATAAAATAAAAAACTGGGAAACAAGTGTGAAGGGATAAAATATAAAAGCACATTAAAGGAAAGAAAAAAAATCATTATCACTGTTTTATTCAATGCTATTTTACGCTATTGAGTTTAGTGTATTCTATCAGTTGTTTTCAGAGAACTTAACACTCACAAATTTGTATTCACACTGACTTAAACCAATTTTGCTCAACTTTCTGCCACAGAAAAATGTTTGATCATTTCATTCGATACACATCAAAAACTTATGTGAACCCAGCAGTGATTTGGAGTTTTAAAAAAATTCTGAAATTCACAACAAATTTTCTGAAAGGTTATGGGAGAGGGTGCGGGTGGGGATAGGATCCCTACCGACACTTATTATTTTTGTTGCAGGCAGGCCTGTAACCAGATGGGGGCAGGATGGATTCTCCCTCCCTCTCCCTAGCTTACTCTAGAGCCCCTTCTAATTGCTTTATTTATTTTTTATTTTACTTTTCTAACAAAATGCATATTTAAAATAATCTGAAAAAAAATTTAAAGAAAATATTCTGTATGTTTCAACTGTCTTGAATGCAACAGAATGTGCACAAAAAAAAAAAAAAAAAAAAAAAAAAAAAAAAATTCTATTCAGAAGCATGTTAGTAGTGCTATGTTATCTTGTAGCCAAATTATAAAAATGCAAGATAATAGGAAAGCTTCTCCCTGAAAAAAATAATTTTAGATGCTTAAACTGGTCACCACATGTTTTGGTGCTTCTTTTTAATCTTCCTAGCAGCATTTTAAAAGGGATGATCCCCACAGAGGCAGGACAAATGAAAATAAGCAGATGTTATTCAAATTGATCAGTAATTAGTAAAGGGAGGTGCAAACCCCATCTTCAAGCTATTCACTAAAAACATTTATTTCTAAATTTAAATGGTTTGTATGATGACAACATGTGTTTAGCTGACAATATATTTAATAAATGATAGAATATTGTTTGAAAGTGGATATTTCACTACCAATAAAAAAATATGAAAGATAATGATTGTTAATTTATAAAAATGGGATAAGAAAAAACAATGAATGGCATTTAGTTTTTCTAGTCATGGATGTCAGCAGGAGTTCATTAGAAAAACAGGAGATGGGCATGTTCTTTTTCTGCTTTTGACTTCCCTTTAACCTAATGTTTTCTCTTTATTTCACATATCCACATATGCAATATATGAATTTACATATGTAATTTCTAGCATAGCAAAAAACGCTGGTGCCACTAATTTTTCAGATTTCCAATAAAAAATAATAATGAAATAGAAAAGATGTAGTATTAAAAACATTACTAAAGTACAATTTAATAATTACATTAAAAAGCAAATAAAAATGATGGATAACTATACAGATGAAAAGTAAATACGAAGTTCTTTCTACCCCCCCAGTGTACTGGAGTACTTATAAGTACTGCTGAATAATTCAACTGTTAAATCAAACACATATACAGTTCATTTAAAATAACTAGTCAAATCATACTCTAAGATCATAATGAATGCATAAAAAAAAAACAACTCTTATCTTATATATATTCATTATGTTTACAGCAATAAAAAGACAAGCATGACAATCTGTTCAAAATGTCAGCATAAAACACAGTCTGTTTCAAAGATAGCCTTCTTCCTCACTGAAATAATGAACCTAAAACTACTACTGCCATGTATCTTGAAAAAGTAGAGTTAAAAGAGTGTTTTTTCAAAGCACAATTACCATAATTTAGGGAATAAACGTCGTGGCATTTACAAGTTTAAAAGTTATTTTTCATGTATGTGGCATTTATGAAAATTTTGAGCATATTCAGTGTTTCAAAAAAAAAAAAAAAAAAAATCTTTCTTCCCCATGTTCACGATGTTACCGATCGTAAATCAACAAATGCAATACATCATTAGTCATCCTTTTCCAAGAAATACGGTGACTGGAGAAGGCAGGAAGGGACAATAGATGCTTGCTTTTATACTTTTATTGCACTTCATTGTAGAAACAAAGTATTGGAAAACCAGTTTTTCTGAATTTTATAATTGAAATGTCTCTTTTATTGGTACATTTTAGTTCAGTTACAAATCACAGTATTTTTCATTGGATATTTTTGATCCCTTGTTAGTGCAAGATTTTCCCTTTTTCATTCTTATGATGACTTGCATATTTTTAATTTTTTTGTTATTATTATTTATCCAATAATAATAGCGAGATTTTGTAATTTCCATTCTTATGACAACCGATAACACAGATTTATTGGTACTCTTTAAGACATATTCCATAACAGGGGCGTGTGAAGAGAAAACTGCAGAAAACTGCACCTGGAGCAAAGTTTCAATTTGGCGACCCGCCTCCCTGATCTTGATGCTAAACCTCCCAAAATGAAGTTGGTAGTATAGATTTGGTGCCCCCTAAATTTCGGCACCCGGGGCATTCGCCCCCTTTGCTCCCCCCCCTTCCACACAGTGCTGTTACATAATCAATTGGGGAAAAAATGATCCAAGAAAGTGTAAAACTTTTTCCAATAAAGAAAACAGGAGAAATTATTTAAATTCTATTCATTTATATTTAAAAAGGACCCCGTGAATGTGTCACCAAAACAGCGATGTTTAATTGTGGAAAAAGAAATGCAAACAAACAAAAAAGAAAACAGAAAGAAACAATAAGCGAAACGTGTTTTCTTTCTAAATATATATTTTTTAAAAAAATCGATATCTTTTCTGATAATTTACTGATTTTGTTCAAATTTTCAGCAAATTGCAATAATAGTAAATTAGGCTGTGTAATAAATTTTTATTAAAATGTAACAAGTTATTCAAAAGATACAGCACCCTACAAAAAGGTCCACTACAAAACAGCTCCAAAGAAAAACAAGAGGTTTGTTGTGTTTACTATTCAAAAGTCAACATTATCAAAATAAGGCTCCAAGCACACGTGTATTTTGCTGAAGTTCAACTGAATTCCAGGAACTCCTTTCTTCTCCCTTCTGCGGTTTACTGACAATAGAAAATGGGGATTTTTACAATGGTTCAGGAGACAACTATCTCAACATTACTTAAGGGAAAAGTCCTTGTTGCATAGATGGATTGCAGTTCAACTGGAATAGTCATAAAACATGAAACATGCTGCCTGCTAACTGCAAAAAGTATTTGTGTGTGTTTGCCTCTTTAGATCATCTGCTTTCCATAGATACGTTTGGTTACACAGAAAGGAATTGACCACTTGTACTGGGCAGAGTTTGCAATGTTTCCCACAAGCGTTACAGTATTTGATTGGCTTTTGATGAATGCTTGTGGGATAAATGGAGAAGCTGATAAGCTATAATCCATCCTGACATTCTTTGCAGGAATACAGGACATTCAGAAATGCATGTGGTCCATTGTGCATGGATTTTCTTTCTTTTTTATTATTGTTAAAGAAAAAAAGATTTTTGGTGGCAGGCTTACAAACTGATATATATTTCAAAAAATAAATTTGTTCAAAACTGGGAGCAGTGTTTTTGAGATTTAGGGACGTTACAGGATGTATTTAAAGTTAAAAAAAAGAAAAACATATTCGAAAAAATTTCCAGATCTGAAAAATCGGTTCTGTAATATAAATATTTTATTCCTACATATTTTTTTGACAATTAGTTATTTTGATAATTTAATTAATCTAATTATTCAGTTTTTTGCTGTACTTATGTGATATTTTGGCAATGTTATTGCCTTCTTAATAAGGTAAAATGATTCCTTTTGACTGCGGCATTTATGACAGGTGCGGCGATTATGCCGATATTTTTTCAAATGATGTTAATATTCGAGGCTTACAAACTGATATATATTTCAAAAAATAAATTTGTTCAAAACTGGGAGCAGTGTTTTTGAGATTTAGGGACGTTACAGGATGTATTTAAAGTAAAAAAAAAGAAAAACATATTCGAAAAAATTTCCAGATCTGAAAAATCGGTTCTGTAATATAAATATTTTATTCCTACATATTTTTTTGACAATTAGTTATTTTGATAATTTAATTAATCTAATTATTCAGTTTTTTGCTGTACTTATGTGATATTTTGGCAATGTTATTGCCTTCTTAATAAGGTAAAATGATTCCTTTTGACTGCGGCATTTATGACAGGTGCGGCGATTATGCCGATATTTTTTCAAATGATGTTAATATTCGAGGGTGCGGCGTTTCTTCCCTAAATTACGGTAGTTTATTAATAATATTCACTATGGATTAAAATGGTACTTATAAGTAGACTATTAGTAGATAAAAGGGTTAAACCTGCATAATTGCTAAACTACTGGATTGAATCATTTCCAGTAGATTTCCTGTTGTAAAAAAGTCAAATATTATGTCAAAATTAGATGGTCATATTGAAAATATTAGAATTTGAAGCAATTTCACTATGAAGATGACTACTAACTAATTTCTTTAACATGAATTTAAAGCAGAAATAATTTTCTGTTAAATGGCTGTTTCTATTTGTTTCTTGGAAAACTTTGTGATTAAAATAAACTAGTGTTTTTTTTTTTGGGGGGGGGGGGACAATTTTTTTTATGGTAGTAGTTATAAGTACATGAATTGCAATTATCATTTGTTTCAATTTGGCTAAAAACAAAAACATCAAAAGTAGATTACACCCCCAGAGTTTACATATGACAGTGTTTTGAGATCAGACTACATTATTCATAGAAGCAGAATATTTCTGGAGCAATGACATACAGTTGGCAAAAAAAGTATTTGTACACTCTAAAATTTTTAATTTTTAACTAAATAAAAACAGATATTTTGTCAAAAATAGTTTTAATACAGTCTGCTTACCGTCCGTTTTAAACTACACAACAGAAAATTTCGATAAAGATGTAAAATAATTTTCTAATAGGAAAAGTTTAAAAATTTCTTGCAAAAAAAGTATTTGTACATTTCTCCATCCTGATATGTACTGTGTTTTATTGTGTTTATGGTTCAAAGGACTACTTTTACAGAAGCTGTTAATAATTTTTAAGTTCATATTATATTTGTCTGACATTTAATCTAATTTGCTCTTGAAGTAATTGAGTATAGAACCTGAAATTAGAGAGGCACCTCTAGATATATGAAATCCTATGATTGAGCATAATAAAAATTTAAATTCGCAACAAGAATTTGTAAAAGCTATTAAATTACCATTTACAACTATTCGATGTATAGTGAGAAACTCTGAATAAATTAAAAGCATCGAAATTCAATGAAAACCAGGACTTCTTAGCAAACTAACAATGAGGGAAAAAGGGAGTGTTGTTAAAAAAGCTTTAAAAAATCCTATGCGTTCGGTTCAAAAATTTGCTGGAGACCTTGCGACATCTTCTCGCATCATAGTAATACCTCAAACAATAAAAAATGTTCTTCTCAATGCAGATTTAAAAGGAAGAACCTCAAGGAAAAATCCATTCATCAGCGAAACAAATAGGCGAAAACGCATAGTATTCGCTTTCGCATACAGAAATAAATCATTGGATTTTTGGAAAACAGTAATTTTTTCTGATGAGGGAAAATTCGGAATTTTCTTACCATTAAGCATTCGAAAAAATTGGCGTAAAAATAAAACTGTTCTAGATCCAAAACGTATACTTCAAACTATCAAGCATGTTGGGGGTAATTTTATAGTTTTGGAGTGTATAGCTTCTAATGGAGCAGGACATTTAAAATTTATTGACAATGGAAGGACAGGTTTAACATACATTGATGTGTCGCGCCATAATTTATTAAACTGTGCCAAGAAATTATGCATAGAGGAAGCTTTTCACTTTCTGCAGGATAACGATTAAAGCATACTGCTGTGATCACCAGCACATGTTTACGACAATACTCGAAGATGACTGGTAACTACTCTAAAATCTCTAGAATTGAATCCAATAGAATATTTGCAAATGCTATTGGATACAAAAATCCGAAAAAAAAATATATGTATCAGTAAAAAACAGTTTTAAAGAAGCTCTTATTGTGTCATGGAATAACATTAACCAAACCGCTACAAAAAAGTTGGTGGAATCTATTTCACACCATCTAGAAGTAGTCATAAACGCTAAATAAATTCGCACAAAATAATAATTTGTATCATTTTACTAAATTTGCATTAATTATATTACATTAATATAGTGTACAAATACTTTTTTTGCATTAAATTTTAGTATATTTGTTTATTATAATGTAAAAAATCGATTCGTTTAATTTTGTTTTTGCTTCTATAATATTATAACGCATTAAATTAATGTATTATAGTATTTTTTGCTTAAATATTTTGTTTAATTTCATTATAATTAAAAAAAATGAAGTGTACAAATACTTTTTTTGCCAACTGTATGCTACCTATGATAAATCAACCCTGAATGAGGCTTGCACCATTCCAAACAAATATACAATTTTGCTTGATGTTTAATTTTAATCCTAAATAATTGCTTGTTTCATTTAACCTTAACCTTAAAACATATTTTACTTATTTTCAATATTTTTATAAATTTTCAACCAATGCTGAAAATTTAACTTTTAAAAGTAGATATTAATTATCACCAAGATTATGCAAAATTGCAACACAACTTTCTTTCTTCATTGCACAACGATCATTACAATGAAAAATGATAAATAGTACTGAAAAGGTATCTGCAGCCCTAGAAATATGAAATTAAAACAAATGCAAAGAAAAGCAGAAAATACAACAAATAATCCTACACAGGCAACAAAATACAAATAATTTTAATTAGATAAAAATTTAAAAAGTTTTTGCTTTCAAACATGAGATTGCACATTGAATGAAAAAGATTGTGGATAATTATAAATCATAGCATGATGACAACACAGAATTTTATGTTTAATGGTATTTTTCATATCACACATACTTAGCAGATTCAAAATGCATACTCTGGCATTTAATTATCTCTAAAGGATCACATTAAGGTATAAGAAGGTAACAATGGCAACCATGAAAATATGAAATGGGATTAGATGACAAAGTTATCAAAGTGTTTGTCTTCTTTATTTTAAGCCACTGTTTCTTATTATATAGAACAACATAATTTTCCTTTTTTATTGCAAAAAAAGTTGGATGTTGTTCATTAAAATGTTCAAAATTTCATCACTTTATCATAATTGTGAAAGTTTTATTTTTGTTCTACACCTCATTCTTGACCCCATGGCTTAAAAAATATATACCCCGAACAGGTATTTCCTTGAGTAATATGATCACTAAGGGCTCAAGAATCAGGAAAGTTTTTTTTGACTACCCTGTATTATATCATAAAGAATAACACTAAGATGAGTCAAAATAAATAATTTTAACAACTATTAGTTTTCTTTCAGTACATCTCTCTTCACAAAATCAATAGTTTGTTATTTTTTACACTTAATTTTCTATTTTATTTACTTATTGAAAGTTATTTAGAAAATCAAGAAAATACAACACAAGCAAATATATATAAGGCACAAATATATATATTTTCAAAGTAATAAGAAAACTAATTACTATATAGCCACATTCCTAGAATCATACAAAGTTTTGCACGACTACTGATACTGAGTTACAGTTGTTGTATAATAAATGAATAAATCTTAAGAGTGTATACTCAAATTAAATATTGTTTATTATAAAGAGTTATAATAAGCATAAATAACTTACTAGATCTCATGTGTGCATCATATAACTCTTTTGAATCTGTATAAAATGTAGGGATTGATGATAATTCTTTCAAAAGATGTGACAATTGTTCAAAAGCTTGACACAGGATATGATTAGGAACAATATGGTCAACTTGTGGTAAAGGTCTGTCAGTTGGCAGAGTAACATCTTCACAAATTTCTTTTTTGAACCGGAGAATTTCATCTTCAGATGGAGGAATTCTTTTAAATGTAAGGCAACGTTTTAAAATACCATCAAGACGCTTTTCCCGCTGAAGCTTGCCTCCCTCTTCAGGTAAAATTAAAGACTCATAATATCTGAAAGATTTTGTAAAGTCACAAATCATTTTCTCTTTTATAAAAGTTACAACAAGACTTTGGAATTTTTCTACACATACAGAGATAACACTACAAGTTGTTTTTGAATTATTTTCATGATCATGTAATTTTATTTCTGAAGAATCACTAAAGGTAATTGAATTATCTTCACAAGAAATTACTGTTTCATTTCTGTCTAATGATCCATTAGCATCACAAAATTTTTCTTCAGTATCATCTTCAGCTGAAGCTGTTCCGTTTTCTAAAGGTCTATCAGCATCATACTTATCACACTTTATTAATGGAGGTTGAATTTTACACAAGAGTTTTGAACAAAGTTTCAAAGCGATAGATATTTCTCTCACAGAAATAGTTTTACAACGATGATTTAAAACATCAAATATACTGCACAGAAGTTTTGGAAGATGCTCTGTCTTTGCTTCTAAGTAGGTTTCCTAAAAGATAAAAATAAAATAGCTGTTATACATAAAAAGAATAAAAATAGACATGATTATGTTCCTACTAAGGCATTTAATATTTTACTGTATTTAATGAAAATCCTTCCGGCAGTGCCGGGAGGAAGAGGTATCTTTCATATACTTACATATTTATTTATTTATTTTAAATTAAGTTATATTATTTAAAAATACTAAGCTCAAATTAGTGGAACCTGATTTTATAAGATTGAATACTAGTTTTAGTCAAGACTGAATATTAATAGGAATTTTTAGAAATTAGTCATCTTTTATTCAATCTGGTTTTATTTTAAGCAATTTAGAGTCTCCAAATTCCACAATATCATGAAGTGTATGCCATTTTAAAGTAACTTGATGGATAAAACAAACCAATGAGCTTGGTCGAAATCTTAATTCATGTGCACATGCACACTCATATTGAAATCGATTAATATATACGAGTGCTGTCGCTGGCAAATTGATTATTTTAAAAATGTCACCCACGTTAGAAATTCAAACTGCTCAGGCATTTTTTAAGTTAAAGACAAAGCAATAAATACAAGAGGATGGATGAAATTAGCCAGTGAACGTGGTCAAGGCATTGCTATGTACTATGTGCACACGGAATTATTTCCAAATCAGTTTCTAAATATGCGCATAATCGCGTGACAAACTTCAGTCCGTTTCAAAATGTGAACCACACTGGAAATTGAAAGTGCTATATCCCAGCCATTTTTCAAGATATAGATGAAACAAAATATGCTCTGGAATCTTTGTATCAAGGTCAAAACACAAAAGAACAAAACTGCGGATGGATTTGGCCAACAAACTCGGTCCAAACATTGGTATGTACTATGTATGCACCAAGTTTCATCCAAATCGGTTTATAAATATGCGCATTATCATGAGACGAAAATCAGATCATTTCAAGATGTAAGCAACACTAGAAACTAAAAGTGCGATAACTCAGCCATTTTTTAAAATACAGACGAAACAAAAAATGCTTTGGAAACTTTGTATCATGGTCAAAGGCATAAAAGAAAAATCTTTTTCAATTTCTCACTTTCTTGTACCTAATTTTAAATTGCCGCTATTTTGAAACAAGATAGCGGATAGAACTGGGTATCGAACTCGATTCAGGCCTCAGTATATACTATATACACACCAAGTTACATCCAAATGGATTCATAAAGACACATCTTATCACATGACAAAAATCAGATCGTTTCAAAATGACAGCCATAGGAAAAATTCAAAGTGCTATAACTTAATCATTTTTTAAGATAGAGACAAAATAAAAAGTGTTCTGGAATCGTTGTTTTAAGTTCTAACACGTAAAAGAGAAATATTTTTCAACTTTTAATTTTTTGTACTTAATTTTAAATTTTAAATTTTTGTAAAAATTTAAAATGGCCACCATTTTGAAACAAAATGGCAGATGATGATGGCCAATGAACTCGGTTGAGACATTTGTATGTACTATGTACATAACAAGTTTCATTCAAATCGGTTCATAAATACGCGTGTTATCACGTGACAAAAATCAGATCGTCTCAAAATGAGCCATAAGAAAAAGTCAAAGTGCTATAACTCAATCATTTTTTAAGATATAGACAAAATAAAAAGTGTTTTGGAATTGTTGTTTTAAGTTCTAACACGTAAAAGAAAAATATTTTAACTTTTAACCTTTTCACATTTAATTTTAAATTAAATTTTTTTTTTAAATTTTAAATGGCCACCATTTTGAAACAAAATGGTAGATGATGCTGGCCAAAGAACTCGGTTGAGATATTTGTATGTACTGTGTACATACCAAGTTTCATTCAAATCGATTCATAAATATGTTAAGATTTGAACGGAGGGTGGTTTTGGGGTCTGGGGGTCATTATCGGTGAAAATATACCAAAATTTTCTGGAAGTGCTTTCCTCTGAACGGCTGCAATAGGTAGCTTTTTACCTTTTGTAATGAAAGCTACCTAAAATGATATGTTTTTAAATTTATTTCCATGACTAAGCACCTGTTTAAAAAACTTCTATTATCCAACTACTTCAAAAAGTTATATTTTAAAAATTTGCTTTTAATATATTTTTTTTAATCTTGAGTTCTCAATTTTGCAGTTAATTGTTCATGAAGTAACTATGCTACAACATTCAACTTTTTCTTGAGTGGATAAACAATTATTTTAATTAAAAACACAAGAATCCAAGATTAAATAAACTTATAATTAAAATCCTAAAAGATAGTTGTTAAAACCTCATAATTTTCTCAAATTTTTAGGACAACAGAAAAATTGTGCTGAAAAAATAACTAAATAGATTTTAATCGTATAACAATTTTTTTTTCAATGTGATAAGTAGCAATTTATTCGTAGAAATTTTTTTATTTAAAAAGAACAGCAGCAAACTTTTGTTGCTCATAGAAATGCAAATTAGATACTTTTCTTTTTTTTACTTCTTTTGAAAAATACACACACATATATGCATACAGTAGATTCCTTCAAATCCGCACAGCTTAGGAACAGAGGTTTTGTGGATTTAAAAATTAAGCAGATTTCTGCTCATTGCTTTGTTTACATTTTTTAAACAGAAATTTGAATGTAATTACTAATGTAAGTGAAACTATAATGAATACTAACAATATAATAAAATATTAAAATATGTAATAAACTAAAATAATAAAAAAATAGGTAATTTTTAAAATGATTAAAATATCAAAAGCAAAAGTCAAGTTAATATTCAATAATGTATGACAAAATATTCATTATAAAAATTAAATGTATTTTTCCTAAATTATTCAATGAAACATGCTTCATAAAAGTACATTACTAATTCATATCCAAATCATAAAATAAGAAAGTTTTACTTCATAAAATAATGAAGTTATAATTAAGTTTAATAACCAAATAAATAACCAAAAAAAGCTTCATTAATACATAAATATATTTGATAAGAAGATTGTGATTACCAATGATATCAGAAATATCTTGATTTTTTTCAGAAATAAATTTGTTCTTCCTTCATGAAAAAACACGAATTCAGTAATTGGTTATATATTAAAATATACAAAAATTACATATTAAATATATATGGAATTGATATAGAACTTAAAAAGTCAAATTTGGTTTCTATATCAAAACTGAAGCTTTCATTGTTTATATCCATAAATTATGTGTGGATATTAGAGAGTTGTGGATTCGAAGGAGTCTGCTGTATATAGGGGAAGATGGGGATACTTGAGCCATTTTTTACATTTTAATTTTTTTAAATTTTTTATAAATTCTTAGAACAAAATAAAATATTGAAAATGAAAATTTGATATTTTTTCTTCAATTAAAAACCACTTTCAATTAATTTTGAACTATTTTTCTATGTCTAATAAATTTTTACTTTTTCTTTTACATCGTGGCTCAAGTATCCCCTTCATGGGGATACATGAGCCATGGTGAAGAGATACTTAAGCCAGTGTGGAAAAATACCCACAAAAGTGATTTTTTTTCGCTTAATTTTTGCTCAAATATTTTACAGAATGATCAATTATGATACATAAAGTCCTTCAAAACAGATTTTCAACTCATTGGTAACATGTTTGAAAAACAAATTCAGAATGGTTGTAACGCCACACATCTTTTTACTTTTACCTACATGGTAACTCAGTAGTGCCCTCTGTTAGAGACAATAGAAGTCAATTCTTTGATTTTAAAAAAAGTTACAGTAACAGAGTTTACAATTTCAATTAAAGTATTAGAGATTATGAACTGTAAAACAATTTTAAAAAGTTATTTTAATATAATAAATGTTAAATTGAAAACTATGTTTACATTTATCTAAACAGTCAAAATGAAAAATATTATTAGTCAAAATGAAAAATAAAATGGATATTTTCATTTAAAAAATATGCATTTTTAAACTTTTTTTTCTAGGTCATTATTTTATAAGAAAAAAAAAAATATGCTCATTTTTATCCAGTAAAAAAATCTATAAGTGAATATAAGGTCGTAATTTATTTTTTGTTGATTTCACTCATGTCTAATTTCCTAGTGGGGATGGTTGAGCCATGGCTCAAGTATCCCCAATGTCACTGGCTCAAGTATCCCCATTACCACTATTTTTGTTTATCAGAGTTTTACTAAGTAAAGCATGCAGCTATTTGAACTATTTTAGATTCAAAATACAATTTACATTATACTTATTAAATTTATATATATTGTTGCAACTTTAAACAAAACTTTGATTGCAAAAAATAAAAAAAACATGCATTTAAATATTTACTTCTGATAGGGAAAAAACAACTATTGATCACCATACTTTCAAAATGGTACCAAGGCATGTGATTTCTTTTTTACATGTTCAGAACTATAAATAAGTTACCATATTGCCAGTTTTAGAAAGAAAAATTAACCAACTGTAGAGATAATAGGGGTGACTCAAGTATCCCCTATGCTCAAGTATTCCCACTCTCTCCTATAGTTAAAACAGGTTTATGTGGAAAGCCCTATAAGTATTATATATATATATATTATAAATTAAAAAAATATCCATTATTAATTATGCACTAAATAAGTTATACAAGCTTATGGTATATAGTGTAACTTAAACAACTATTCTATTTAATAGGCTGCTACAAAAATTTTTGCTATTTAGGTTTTTATTCATGCAATATCCTATACTAATGTTCTTTCAAGATTTTTATTTTACTAATGATGATATCTACAAGTAACGTTTTCTACAGATTACATCCAGGGCGGTTCATGGTTTTATTTATATATCTTCTGATATTGTAGGTGAAGCCTAGTTCTAAACCCACAACTTTCACTATGCAGGTGAAACAAGTTATTAACTATAAATGTAATAGGGAGAAGAAAGGGAAATCAACAAAATTGTAGAATGAATATCTTATTTTTATTATAAGATTAGTTTAACTCAGAGAGAATTGAAACATTTGTTACTTTTTTGTTATGATTTAAACAAATGTATTTAACAAAAGACATAGTTGCACTTTTAATTAAAAGCAATTAAAATAAATAATTTCCCAATAACAATTAATTTTTTACAGTTCCTTAAAAAATTGTAACTTTTAAAAGATTACAATATCCCAAGCTATATACAGGGTGTTTCGCTACCAGACCGACAAACTTTGAGGAATGATGGTAGTAACGAAGGCAAACATTTTTAAATAGGAAACCATGGGTCGCAAACGTCTTCTGTAGGAGCTAGGGGCCATTAACCCTCTAAGCGTTTGTCCCGTAATATTCCGTACACTAAGCTCCAGGTTTCACTGCAATATAAGCAATGTTTAAGATATTATAATTCTATAAATTTAATGAATTTTCAAAGTATTGAAGAATGATTAAGACTGTCAAGGATTACATTTATATTCCTAAATAAGAATTTTTATGTAATATTAAAAGAATCATATTTTATTTGCATTTAAAACAAGATGCAAAGAAAACAACATTACAATTTTACCCATTTGCAAGACGCTTGGAAGGTTAAAATTTAAGGTCCAAAATTTCAAACGATGATAAAAAACAGAAAAAAGGGTCGATTCATTTGCGGTTTTCACTAAAATCATTCTTTACTTCACAATTCTTTTAGAAAAAAAATTTAAAGGTTATGTTCAAAAATTGTCGATAGAGGGCGCTTTAGACTTTAGAGTAATGAACAACTACTTTTTACCGTTATTTTGTGCATGGAGTTGAAATTATTCTAAAGTTTAGACTTTAACTTAAATTTTAAACCCAAAATCAGAAACATTGGGATCGGGTAACAAGCAAAAATTGAACTGTGAACAAAAGGGGAGATTTTAAATGCTCATAAATAATGGACAAACAAATAGATTTTGTTGCGGTTTGCGTGTAAGTCATTCCCTTGGTAGTTATTTTATTCAAAATGACGTACAGCATTGGTGTCCTCTTTTTTTGATAGAGGGTGCTTCCGACAGATCTCTGACATTTCAATGGCATTACTCCCGGGTGTTTTAGTACCAGACCAACATATTTCCAGGAAGTGTTAGGGATACAAAGACGACTCAGATCATATAGGAATGTAACGTTGGAAATGCCTTTTTTGCAAGTTATGGTTAAACTAAGCATAGAAAAAAGTAACAGAAACAGCAGAGAAAAAGCGACATGTTAATGTGACAGAAAACAGTTTATTTAAAGGTTTTATTAGAAAAGGTGTTTGAAATTACGACCAGAAGTTGTCTGGCAAAATTGACAGCGACAGTAGATGGCGCTGCGGTTTCCTTGTGGTAGATGGCGCTAAACGGTAATGTGTCTGAGAAACAATCACTTTGAAGTGATCATTCACGAACCGTCTTCTGTAGGAGCTAGGGGACATTAAAATTTAAGGTCCAAAATTTCAAATGATGATAAAAAACAGAAAAAAAGGTCGATTCGTTTGCAGTTTTCACTAAAATCATTCTTTACTTCACAAAGGTAGCAGAATGAAGTATTTGAACGATGAACAGCACAATAGGGATCCTCCGCATTTTACCAATGACGTTTGCCGACACTTCAAAGTAACATATGGACAATGGTGGATAGGTCGTGGTGGCCCGGTTCATTGGCTGGCCAGATCGCGGACCTATCATGTATGGACTTCTTCAGCTGGGATCAAATGAAAAAATGGGTGTATGAGACTTCTGTACCATCAGTTGAAGATTTCGCCGCTTCTATTTCTGTAGCTGCCAAAAAACTATCAGAGATGCCAGGAATCTTTCAAAGCAAGATGAATGCATGCCGGACTAATTCAGGCCATAATTTTGAACACCTTTTGTAGTAAAATATTTAAATAAACTGTTTTCTGTCACATTAATGTGTTGCTCTTTCTCTGCTGTTTCTGTTTTCTTTTCTCTGCTTCCTTTAACCATAACTTGCAAAAAAGGCATTTCCAACATTACATTCCTATGTGATTCCGAGTCCTCTTTGCATCGCTAACACTTCCTGGAAGTATGCTCGTCTGGTAGTAAAACACCCAGGAGTAATGCCATTAATATGTCAGAAATGTGGCGGAAGCGCCCTCTATCAAAAAACGAGGACACCAAAGGTGTACATCATTTTGAATAAAATAACTACCAAGGGAATGACTTACACGCAAACTGCAACAAAATCCGTTTGTTTGTCCAATATTTATGAGCGTTTAAAATCTCGCCCTTTGTTCACAGTTCAATTTTCGCTAGTTACCCGATCCTAATGTTTCCGATTTTGGGTTTAAAATTTAAGTTAAAGTCTAAACTTTAGAATAATTTCAACCCCATGCATAAAATAATGGCAAAAAGTAATTGTTCATTACTCTAAAGTCTAAAGTGCCCTCTATCAACAATTTTAGAATGCAACCTTTAAATTTTTTTTCTAAAAAAATCGTGATATAAAGAATGATTTTAGTGAAAACCGCAAACAAATCGACCCTTTTTTCTGTTTTTTATCACCGTTTGAAATTTTGGACCTTACATTTTAATGGCCCCTAGCTCCTACAGAAGACGTTTGCGACCCATGGTTTCCTATTTAATAATGTTTGTTTTCATGTCTACTATCATCCCTCAAAGTTTGTCGGTCTGGTAGCGAAACACCCTGTACATATATATATATATAGAGAGAGAGATAGATAGATACAGATAATATATATTTAAAGATAGCTTATAAATAACTCTGACAAAATATTTCTATCTAAAATTTTTACAGTAACTATATCACTTATGCAATGTCCACGATATTTAATTCAAAGTGCTAATTAAGTACTCAGAACATCATTACTTTAACAATTTCATCAATAAAAAAAATATTATAATCAATACACATACTAACCAATGATACAACATCCAATAAAAAGCTCACTAATGTGCAAAATTCAATTAGTGTAGGATTTCCAGATCCAACTTTTTGAACATGATCAGAATCTGATGTGAATTCCTTCAGATCTAAAAAAACACTTGATGATTGACTTGCAATTTCAAAAAACCTAGCAGAGTATTCCCATAAATAAGATGGGTTCAACCCTGCAAACAATAAATTGGCTGCTTTCTTCAATTCATTCTTATCTTTGTTGCTTTTCTGGTGTCGCTTTTCTAAATTAGTGTTTTTGAAGTTAGGAGAATTACATGCTAAATATAAAGACCTACAAAATAAAATATAAAAGTATAATCATTGGATAGACCAAAATAAAATAAAATTGCATTTATCAGTTATTTTAATTTATAGTAATTACATAAACAGTGAAATATTTTAGATTATAAAAATTTCTGTATCAAAAACTTAAATTTCAAACAAGACGAACATTTTCACAAAAATTAAATTTCATAGAATGTATGTTAAAATGTTATGTTTTTAGTACTTATTTAATTTGCTGATAACATAACAAAAAACCTCGATATTTCATCACATTTTAATTATGTGCCTAACATTTAGGAGTGACTGTATAAAATTAACTTATGACTGCATATGGCCTACTAATTGTAATATAATTACGCATATTCAAGCCATCTTGACAGCATTAGATGCTCTTAGTGCAAATTATTTGAAACTAATCTAAATCTTAGTTTTTAAAGATTTAGTTTTTTAATGTACAATTGGCAACAAGAATTCAAACTATTTTTAAAATATCAGACTTATGTTTTAAAATACATTTCCACTAATAGTATCCCCCTTTATTGCAGTCATCCATATCTACATATTCAGCTATGCACATGATGAGAGGTAATTCATTATCTATTGTTCCTATTATAACAGTTGAAGACCGTACATTTTTAGTTGAATTTTCTGGAAATCAACTTATTACAGTAATTTTGTTAATATATCAATATTATATATAAGGAAAAACTGGTCATCACAAGAATGTCTGAAATATTCAATCAAGTCAAACCTAATTAGGTCAGTGAATAAGTCTTAAGTAACCCTTATATTTTGTTTATTGGGACACAAAGAAGTCAACAGCATTATGGTTTATGAAAAAAAATCATTTATAGTACAATTTAAAGATGTTGTGAAAAAAATTTTTCCCCACTCAGCCAGAAAAATAAGTTGATTTTTTTAGTTAAGGTAAATAAATTTGATGAGTTTTTTTTAATTAAGAAAATCCAGAAATTCATTGGAAAATAATGTTTCTTTGAGAATAACATTCTCATGGACATTAGAAGCGCAACACAGACAGATCAATTTTTCATATTGAAAGCTTGCTTTGACGCAATTTAATAAACAGAAAATGACATTTTAACATAATCTTATTTTTGTATTGGAATTTTTTTTAACACCATCACCAACAATAAAAAAATTATAATAAAAAGTTTATTTTTCATTTTTTCTATTTATATTAAATTATGTAAAACATTAATTAATGAATCATCCATGTCACATTTTACATATTATATTTATTAAATTATTTACATATTTTTGCCATCCATGTATTAAAATATTTTTAATTTTCACTTATATAGCTCTAAAGAGAATATGCTTTGAGGTATCATCCAATGGCAGTCATAATTATTAGATTAATTCAGGGCTGCCACAAGCGACTATTTTCATATTCCGTTAGTACCAGTATCTTTCTAATATAAATCTTGAAGTAGATTTTCTTGCAAAAATTGTAAAAGTATGTATTAAGGATTTCTGTTTTAAGAGAGTGGTGCCAGTTAGAATTAAAAAATAGTCACCTGTGGCAGCCCTGTTAATTGAATACATTCCTTTTTGTTCCAAAACAATTTACTTTATTAAAACTCAACAGATAGCAGCACTTCAGTATTTTCATAGACAACAGGGTGGAGTTCATTTTTGGCTGTAGTATAGGAGAAGCTGCTCCCATATATTGAAGACTAGTAGTCTTCACCCGCTGCGCTGATCGGTTTCTCTAAAGGAATCTTCAATCAAACCAAAATATATCTAATAAACATTAGAGAAAAAATTAATTTCAAATGAAACATCCATAACTGTTGTCTTATTCGTATAATCCTACATCATCCTGTTCAAAGTTGATGTTGATGACATAATAGATAAAACAGCTCTAAAATGACTGAAATACCTATGTATAACTATTTTTTTAGTAGGTATGTTATCTTCAATTTCCTGTTTCTACCTAAACCTGCTGCTGAGGTATGGCGAAATGTCTCAGAGGCACTGTATAAGCAGAGGAGTAAGGAGAGAGGTGTATAATTTAAAACAATGGTCAGAGAGCCTTCTAATGATATATCACATGAGGGGTGTAGACCAAATTTAGAAAGGGAGAATTTTCAAAAATACCATCTTAGTGCACGCTTGCATCATAGAAAGTATATTTTCCCCAATTTTCATGTTTCGATGTTTAGTAGTTTGAGTTGTGCATTGATTATCAGTCAGTTAGGGCAAACTATTTAATATATGTATAGATTGTACTTCACTATACTGTGCATCATTACTCCTTGGTGAATCTTTGAGAAAACGTTTTTTGGCAACAGTTGCATATAATCTTGCTCGTTTTTTTTAAATGCATTATAGCTGGTCAAAGAAAATCTCATGCTGGTGGTGTGTTTTTATTTATCAACCCTTTTCATCTATATGTAATTTTTAATTTGTTTGTTTTTTCCATATTTTTCTGATTTTATTGTGTATTGGTAGCCTAAAATTTGTATTATTTAGCTTTTTTAGAGCTAATACAAAGATGAAACACACATTTTTTGCAGCATCAAAGTATTTAGGGCCTGGGGATTCTTCTTATGTTCTATAAATTTCTATTATAATACTTTTTTCTATCTTTCTTTTTGGAAATTTGCAATTGATTTTAATGGTTTTATATACAGAGTGAGTTGCAATTATGGAAACAATAGGTTATCTCCTTTAATATTGTTGCTAGGCACATACTTACAATTGCAAAATTTCATAAAAGAAGGTGCAAAATTTGATGAGATATGTTGCAATTCCATGGGGGGAGTGTCTATTTGAGAAAATACAAAAATTAAATTTTTATATGACTTACATAGAATAAAATTTCCAATTAGGAAATTATTCCTAATCCATTCGTGAATTAAAAAAAAAAAAAAATCATCTTGATATCTACAAATTTTACAAAGATATTAAAATCCAAAATTTACCAAAATTCGTGACTTACACCATTTTCCCAAGACTCTGAATGGCAAGTTCTTGACACAATTTCAATGCAAGACAGGGATCATTCACAAACTGTACATAAATAAAGTGATTTAAGACAGCACTTCTGTTTTGGATACAAAATAGCGGCATATAGATTTTATGCTAAACCTGCTTTGAAAATATGCTGGTGGTATGTGCACTAGAGGTCTGCATGGGTTGAAATATCTAAGTCTAGTTCCAAACTGACCCATTGGAAAAATCAAGCTCAGCCAGACCTTGAAAAATGTTAAAATCATAACCCAGCCCAGCTTGAAAAAAGTTTAAATCATAGCCTGACTCAGCCTTGAATCTTTATATATATTTTTTTTTACTTCGAAATGGTTAAAAATTGTTTTGTATGGAGGAGTTCTGACAGTAAATACTTATTATAGTTTTTATTCCTCATATTTATACTTTTTATTATTAAATAATCACCAAAGGCTGTGATATATTTATTTCATCAATGAATCTATATTTATAAGTAAATTTTTCACTTATACTTAAATATTGTTAATCTGTATTCCGTGTGTTGGAGAGGTTTTATAAGGAGCCAAACATTGTTTAAAACTTTAAATGCATTTTTCTGCATAATTTTTTACTCCCCCTCCCCCCACCACCACTATTTCTCATACTTAAATTTTAAAAGTCAAGAATTGTTAAAGAAAAAAGTGCAAACTTGAAACATGTCTTTTTTTTATTATTTTAGAGTAATTTTGTTTCAGCAAATTTGAAAAAATACTTATCTTTGAAAATATGATTAAAAAAAAAAATAATAATAATTACATCATTTTTTAAGTAAATATTTTTAACAATTTTAAAATTAATATTGGAAAAAAAACCTGAAACAAAACTAAAATTAGATTTTCTTTTTTAATTAAATGAAAAAAAAAGGGGAAATATGATGAATAATGTTTTGAGTTATAATGATTTGAAATTATCCCATTTAAAACAATACTAATCATTTGAAATTTTTATAAATTGTATGAGAAATTTTAGGATGTGATTTTGTTTGCAAATTATATGGCTAATCATCATGAAGAACGGAAAAAAAAAAAAAAAAAAAAAAAATCCTAACTTAGTAGATACATTTTTACATGTGTATCTAGACCTTTAAAGTTGTCAGGAAATGATATTTTCTTGACCAGGGCTTGAAATTCAATTTTCCAGAGGAGGGGAGTCTCCCTCCCAACATTTATAAATGGAGGGGAGTTTAGCTGTTTGGGAGAGAGAAATAATCTTTAAAATTTACTGTTATTTTATGTGCTATTTAAAGAATTACACAAAAACAGACATGACAAAACACCACTGAAGCAATTTTTATCAACAAAAAGAGCAAGTCAAGATTTTATATAGTCTATTTAGTTGACAAATGGATAAATTCCCTTACTGTGCTAATTAGTTTTGATTCAAGTCTAATAAACTCTTTTTTTCAT
Source organism: Maratus speculifer (assembly GCA_964019185.1). Lineage (NCBI taxonomy): Eukaryota > Metazoa > Arthropoda > Arachnida > Araneae > Salticidae > Maratus > Maratus speculifer. The sequence continues at coordinate 155,101,374 of OZ025299.1, forward strand.
TCAGGTTAATTTTAGGTTGAAGTTGAGTGTAGATTGCTGCAAGTTGGGTTCGGGTTACTCAATTTTTTTCAAAAATTTGTTCAGTATATATTATTTCCGATTAAAAATTATACCTATAACAATAACCAGGAGTGATTCTGGGTGAAATTTTTTTTTCGGAAATCTGGGGGGGTGGGGGGGGGGAGGGGGGTATCTGTGATCCTCAAACGAAATCAGCAATTTATCTGCAATATTTTAGCAAAATTGGCGATTTATTGTGATCTTTTGTCGAAATAGGTGGTTTCTCCACGATCTTTTGACGAAATCGGCGTTTCCTGTGTTTTTTTTTTTTTTTTTTTTTATAATGAAATCAGCGTTTTTTTCGACGATCTTTAGACAAATTTGCATTTTACGTGATCTTTTCTCGAAAATGGCATTTTTTCCTTGATTTTTAGATGAAATTGGCCTTTTTTTTCATTGATCTTTTGACAAAATATTTATAAGCTATCTTTTACCGAAAACTGCGTTTTTTCAGCGATCTTTTAATAAAATCGGCGTTATATCCGCAATCTTTAGACGAAATCGACGTTTTCCCACGATCTTCAGACGAAATCAGCGTTTTATCTGCGATATTTGGTGAAATTACGTTTTTTCCGCGATCTGCACAGGATATTTGCATTTTTCAACAATCTTTTGACAAACGCGATCCTTTTACAAAATTCACATTTATTCCACGATGCTGTCGCGAAATTCACATTTATTCCGCGATGATATCACGAAATTCGCGTTTATTCTGGAATCATTTCTCGAAATTCACGATCCTTTCACGAAATTCGTGTTAATTCCGCGATTTTTTTTTTTAAGAAATTCGTGTTTTATCGAGATTTTTTAAGGAAAGTCGAGGTTTTTTTTCGCGATCCTTTAGAAAATTGCCGTTTTTTATCGCCATAATCTAACAAAATTTTCTGTGAACGATTGATGAAACTGATTATGCAATTCAGCTCGGTTCAAAAGCTATGAAAAATCAGTAATTAGCCCGGAAATTCGGGCATAATTATCCAAATTTCGGGGCTGATAAACCATGTTTCATAACTTTTGGAATCGAATGCATTAATTTTTTGGAAAATTTGAAACGAAATTACTCCGTTCTCACGATGGTAAATCGCACGAAACTTGTCAATCGATCGCGTGAGATAAAATGCAAAACTTGACGATTGGTTGCGGAAAAATAGCGTGAATTCCAACAATTTTTCGCAGCAAAAAACTCGCAAAATATGTCATTCAGTCGCACGAAAATATAAAATTTACAAAAAAAAAATCGTAGTTTCAAAATGCAAAAATTTTCGGAAAATTCGTGATTTTTTTTGGGCGGGAGCCTCCCGCCTACGATATTTTTTTAAGGTGGGATTTCAAAATTTCAGGCGCGAATCCCGCCCTGAAATTCAAGCCCTGCATCCCTTTTGTGAGGTCTTATCACTCAATTTCAACCAATACCTTTCTAACCATTTCAACCTTTCAGTTATATTTATACCTGGTTATATTTAGATACTTCTTATATTTTAAAAAGGATTTGTTTAAACTTAATAATTTACTTTTCCAATAGAAAAATCAAATTCCAATCCATTAAATAAATCTCTTACAATAGCTTTCTATTAAATAATTTAAGCCTTTATAATTGTTTGTATAAAAGTATATTTAATAATAAACATCCTTTTACTTCTATATATATATATATATCTTCATGACAACTCTATTTATATAAAAAGGACATTTTAAAATAAATATCTTTTATTTACTTTTTATCTATCTAGTATACATAAGTATTTTGCCTCTCCTCATTCTTATCTTTCTGTTAATGTATTTCTAATTTCAATCAATGATAAATGCTGTGATTTTTTTTTTTTTTATTGATTATTCTAAATACATATCGAATTCTTTATCTGCTGAATAAAGGATGATGTCATAGACAATGACGTGAGTAGTCTACCTCATTTGCATTTTTCCTTCAGTGGTTGACATATCAGAAACACTTTCCAGATGTTTCAGGATAACATAACACAATATGTGCAGGATGAGCTTGAGTAAGCAGGAAGGCATTTCACCTTGCAGAACAATATTTATAGTTCAGTCAGCTGTGGTTGGATTGCTTGCTTGTGTTGTTGTGGCTTTTTAACATTTTGAATTCTTGTTTAGTTCTTCATTATGTGATTGCAAGTGGTTATTGCTGATAGATGATATTAGTCTGTTTATTCAAGAACGCTGAGTGGCGATGAGATGGATTTATTTATTACTTGACAGATGAAAAGGGATATTTTATTAAAAGGCAGTTATAGTGGCCATATGCAGTTCAGACTTGTCTTATTATGTTATTAATTATTCAATATATTTCCTTGTGATTTAAAAGATAGTTGATTAGGATTCCTCTCTGTTTTGCCGTATGACCTATTGCTTTTTCTGATGTTGTCTTTCTCTCTCAAACGATCGTTTAGATATTGTTAATTAACTATTGAGACTCAGGGTTCTGGTCTAAGGTTATATTAATTCTATTGGATTTATATCATAGGGCTCATTGCAACAGTCTTCTTTAAGCACCCTGAGTGATGTTTCATCTTGGTTATTTTTGTCTTGTATTGCAATTGTCGGATATCCGTGACTGAATACAGATAACTGGTTACCAGATGAGTTGGGAGAGATTGACTTTGTTTGGAGATATTGATAGGAATGTTGGGCAGTTATTAATGAGAGGAATTTAAGATCGGTTAGATCAACTGCAACTTTTTATTAAAGTAAATTGGTTATTTTTTTCCCTTGCTTTCTTATTTAAGTTATATCTTTATTAAAACTAAACCGTTCTTTAAAAATAGATTGAATTGAATTGTAATAGTTTAATATAATTTACTTTCTATTTAAACTGAAGCATTTAATAGACTTTGAAAGTTTAGTTTTTACTTCATTTTTCCGTAAGAACTCCAGAACGATATTCATATAAGTATGCTGATATGTAGTAATTGAGAGAAATTTGTTCAATGTGTAAAAGTTATGACCTCATGACACAAAGGTACTTCTGTATATGAAGTTGGTGTATAGCTATGTTAGCTGATGTCGCATATTTATGGATATACATATATTTTATATTTATTTTTATGTTTTTCTGTTAATAAAGTTAAGTTTGGTTTTTATACCTGTTTGTTATTATTTTACAGAAATAACATTTTAATTTATTTATAGTTAAATTAAATTCTAAAAGACTTGTATCACTTTGAAACCTTGGGCAGACCATTTCAGCAATTAACGCTTCATTAGCATTACCCTCTGCTACCTATTTTTCAATTAACTATAAATTACCTTTTGGTAATTTATGACAAAAATAACATTATTTCTTGAATTGTGCAGATTTCAGTTTGTGTTTAATCCTTTAAAAAAGGATGAATTATTTAAATGGCTTGCGATTTTTGCAGATATGAAGATGCAAATTTTTGTGTTTAATTCAGGACTGGTTAAGGAAAGTTTTCCTCATTGGAATTGTTACCCTACAGGGACAGTATAAAAATTTAAATTTCATATTTTTTCAAATATACCCCCATGGAGTTGCAACTTACCTTCTCAAAATTGTCACCCTTTTTTTTTATGAAACTTTACACTTGGAAGTATGTGCCGAGAGGCAATAGTTAAGGCGATAGCCTATTGTTTCAATAATTATGACTCACCCTATATACACACTCAAGAGCTAGAAAAATTATTAGACTTGCCTAATATCATTTATGGCTTCCACGAGCACACAGAAATTTCATAACATGATACAGCATGACTAATGTCTGAAGATATCCTGAAAGAAATTCACATCATAAATGCTGCAAGGCAATCCACAAATCTATCAGAATGCAAAGTGATGGCTCTTCTGAACAGCATGTTACAAGATGTCACATACACACTCAATAATGTTCATGTATGAGGATTTATATTGCCAATGTAAATGTCTAAAGTCAGAAGAGTAGTCTAGGAGCCACTTTGTAGCAATTCTCAATGTGTGGGGTGTTGTATCATTGGAATATACAACAGACATGAAAGAGTATAGGTGATTGAACAAGATGCTTATGTATCAGTCACCTGTCAGATTCATCTCTAGATGTTTCAAGGGGTCCACATAATGGGTATTGCACATGTGTCATACAATCGCAGAGGTTCCACTAGTTTAAGCAATCTGCTATTGACATGTAGGATGCATGGATTCATGGGGTTCTCTTCATACCTGTACATATACATCTGCTTGATAAAATTGAAATTGAGACTGGTCAGATCATGCAACATGTTTTGAATCATCAACAGTTCAGTGGAGGTGTTGGCAGACCCAGGCTTGCATGGTATAAAGCTTTGACCAGTAAAGCTTTATACCACACAGTTAACAATTGTAAATGATAATATCAATCACAGACTATTAAACAGTTTATGTGCTGTCATTGATGCTCCAGCTTTGAAATATGTTGCAATTTGAGAAAATGTTGCACAGTTGTCTTGCTTACAAATTCTTATCATTTGAAAATAGTCCTGTTCTTTTAAAATCACACCCCTATCAGATATTTGATGTTTTACAGGATACTTGATATTTGCAGTGCACTCATGAAATGATTGTGTGCAAAAATCTGATTTGCATCAATACCTCAGAAATGCTTTGTTCCATCTGTCATGTGCTGCTTATAATGGCACTATCAATGTATCGCATTATGCATGTATCGCAATGTATCGCAATACCAGACAACACACACGTTTGGCCACCTGCCAAGAGCTACTGGAAGTTGGTTAGGATGTGTTGCTCCATCCATCGTACTCACCTGGTTTTGCAATTTCAGATTACCATTTGTTTTGCTCTTTGCACAATTTCTTGATACATAAAACTTCCAATTCTGATGAGGCTATAAATAGGCACTTGGTAGAGTTTTTTGCTTCTAAAGACAGGTCATTTTACCAGTGTGGAATTATGAACTTTGTTGAGCAATGACGAAAGCTGATCAAACAAAATGGCTAATATATTATTGATTCTTATTTTTATAGGAATAAATATCCTTTAAAAACGTGACTTTCAGATCAATCCAATATTTATAGGTTATATAGTGGTTGAATCATTTATATCAAAATATTGTATTAAAATGTTATCCATCTTAGGACATTATTTTAAAATGGGTCAAAGTTGATGAAGCAACTTGCAAAATTCAAGAAAATGAAGTGGATAATACAATTAGTGATTATACACCTCAAAACTGGTTTAAACATTTTAAGGGAATTGACTTGTCTCTTGAAGTGAAATTAAAAATTTAGAGGCCATCACTTGTTAAAATGGAAGATTTGAAGCTAAAAAGTAGAGATGAATCTAACCACCAACATATGGAAACTTTCAGTGGAACTTGGACCGTTCAAGGACATTGTATGCCAAGCTTTACATAAACTACAAAAACTGCACAAGAACTAGAGAAATTCTTTTTGAACTAACTACATAGAGATGCCACACAGAAAATAAATAAAAAGAGGAAATTAAGTGTAAGGTAACATTTACGACATTTATGCAAGAATTTTGTAAACTATATTGTTTATAATAAATTAAATAAAGAATTTAGTTTATAATAAATAATTTCTTAACTATTTTGAAAAAAGAAAGAAGGACATAGCCTTTTTTTGTTTGTAAACTTTTAACAAAAGTCTTTTTAAATGAGCATTGGTCAAACAGTTTGACATGTGCTGTTAATTCATTGTGCATGGAAAGTTATACGTGCAAATGAAAAGGATTTTTCTTTAGTTAACAGTATCTTACACCAGTTAAGGTAACCCAGCAATAGATGCAGTGAGCTCAGTGAGGAATTTTACATAGCATCATTTTAAATCAATTTAGGTAACCCAGTAATAGATTCGATGACTACTCCACGAGCAAACAGCACAAATTTACAGGGTTTTTTTTTTTTCAATCATTTGATGAAAACTGTTGTTTTATTTCAAAATCATTTAAAGAAATTACAGTTTTATTTCATGATCACTCAACAAAAATTGCAGCTTTGTTTTGCGATTGTTTGACAAAAATCACGGTTTTATTTTGTGATCATTTGATGAAAATCTCTGTTGTATTTCGGGATTATTTGATGAAAAGTGCTGTTGTATTTCACGATCATTTGATGAAAATTGCTTCGGTGATTCGCGATCGTTTGATGAAAATCACTGTTTTACTTTACAATCGTTTGATGAAAATTACTGTTTTATTTCATGAGCATTTGATAGAAATTGCAGTTTTATTTCATAAGCATTTTAAGAAAATTGCAGTTTTATTTTGCGATCGTTTGACGAAAATCACTGTTTTATTTTGCGATTGTTTGACAAAAATTTCTGTTATGTTTCATGATTGTTTGATGAAAATCACCGTTATGATTTGCGATCCTTTGATGAAAATCACTGTTTTACTTTGCAAGCATTTGACAAAAATTGAAGTTGTATTTCATGATTAACTGACAAAAATCACTGTTGTATTTTGCAATTGTTTGAAGAAAATTGCTGTTTTATTTTGTGATCGCTTGACAATAATCACTATTGTAATTAAAAATTGTTTGATGAAAACCACTACTGTATTTCATAATTTTTCAACAAAAATTGCTGTTTTATTTTGGGATCACTTAACAAAAACTATAAATTCTTAAAAAAATTCGAAATCTGCCATTTGGTAGATAAGTGGTATCCCTGTACATAGCAAGCAAATCAGAATGGAAATGTGCAAAATTCTGGAAAATCCACAAGTATAGTGACATGTCATAAGAAATATGTACATCTGGAAAACAATGATTAGATGTGGACTTATCAGCCCAACCTGTCACGAAACAAAGATGATTTGAAGAGAAGTTTAAGGTCAGCATCTAGTGGAATTTTCAACAAGTCATTCAATTTAAAATACAGTAGACTCTATCAAATCCTCAAACTAGAAATCTGCAACTCTCTAAAATCCACACATATTTTATGGATGTAAACAATGAAACTTTCAGTTCTGATATTGGGACAAAATTAGATTTTTTTAGTTTTATATCAATTCCATATGTTTTTTAATTTGTAATTTTCTTAATAATAGTCTATTCATGTTTTACATGAAGGAAGAATAAATTTTTTTTGGAAAAAATTCAAGATATTTCTGATATCACTGGTAATTACAATCTTCCTACCAAATATATTTATGCATTAATCAAGATTTTTTTTAATTAAGCCTGGCTAAACTTGAAAAAAAAAAATCCTTATTTTATGATTTTGATGTGAATTAGTAATGTACTTTTATAAGGTAGTTTTGTTGAATAATTTTGGAAAAATACATTTAATCTTTATAATGTATATTTAATCATACACTATTGATTATTAACTTTACATTTTCTATTAGTACTTTAATCATTTTAAAAATTATCTAAATTTTTATTATTTTAGTTAATTACTTATTTAAATATTTTATTATATTGTAAGCATTCATTACAGTTTCAATTACATTATTAATTGCATTCAAATTACTGTTTAAAAAATGTAAACAAAGCAATGATCAGAAATCTGCAAAATTCTAAAATCCGCACAACCTCTGGTCCCAAGCTGTGCGGATTTGAGGGAGTCTATTGTAATTTCACATGGACTATCAATCAACTCTGAATAGATGGGCAGAATTTATGCTTCTTTGAAAAGCAAACACCTTGATCAACAGAGGGAGAAAATAATGTGTTCATATTTTATCTAAAATGTACATGAATTAAATGTACCTACAGATATGCTGTTTGTAATTTAGTTGTCTTATTTTATTAAATAGCATCATTATAAAAAATACAAAAGACTATAACTATCCTCATATAAGGTCTAAAATATTTTTTTTCTTTAAATTAGTATTCAGCTACTGAATATTCAGTATTTTGATTAAAATTTGGCAATATATTCAATATTTGGCTATTCAACTGAATCATTATTCATTATATCCCTTCTGATTTTATCATTTGCCACATTCTTGGACTTTTGAAATCTCTACCACCATAGGATGTTTGCACTTTGTATATTGTCTTAAAACGTAGTAGAAAACTGTATGGCATCTAAGTGATAAATAATATCAATTGATCTCTGACTTGAAATTATTTGAATTCAGTATGCTTAATTTATTGAAATTAATTAAGATACTATCCTTTCATTGATTTATAGTGGTAAAACACATTTTTAAAATATCTTTATTCAGTAAATTAATATATATTATGAGACTACCATATCTTACTAGAAAATAAATGAGGCAGAATCCAGTATAGGGGAAGCTTCATGTTTTAAAACCTTTGCTCCAAATATTCAAAAGTCCCCAAAAACATCACAGAAGATGATAAGAAACTTTCTCCACTTATCTTCTGGCTCAACGTTAGTGTAACATTTATTTCTTCAGGCAGGGGAACGAGGCATCCTTTTCATCTATTCGAAAAAACTGCACATGTTGCTCCGAGACATGAAAACAAAAACCTTCTCGTTAAGTGTGAGAAATTTCTTCCATCCTATAAAATCTGAGTTAGTTTGTGATGCCAAGTTTCAGGTTTCTTAGTTGTTTAAAATACTGCCATTGTCTTGTGAGCAGAATTTATAGACAGGAAAATGCAAGAGCATCTGGAGGCAGTCTATTTTTGATCTCTAAGTAGTTAACCAGGTCTTGACTAATTGCATCTGCTCTGACAAGACATAGAGTTGCCTTTCTTCTGTTAGGAAGTTGTTTTTTGCAGGTTTTCAAGGATATGGTAATGGCAAATAAAAGCAGGGTTTGTCTTAGTGAATTATTCAGCATGGAGAAAGGGTCGAGAGCATTTTAACTTTGATGGACTACAAATCAAAGAAAACATCCCATGCCAGCTTTTGAGTTTGTCTGCTCTTTAGTAGCAGGATTAAAATTCTAGTGTTTTGAGAGATAGTTTATTCAACTAGTTAGAGTATAACTTTGGGATTTATGTTTATCATCTTTGTGTTAACTGGAACTTTAATTTCATTACACAAACATTAAAATTGTAATGAGCCTAAAATAACTGTAGTATATATACATTGCATTTAATCAAGGAATTCCGTCATTCATATTTCCTTGTTAATAAGCATCTTTGATTTAACCGTGCCTTAGCCACAAAAGTTTCTCAATATACTAGAACTTCTACTCACAACATCAATGGCATTATAATATATATATATATCATAATAATAAAGATAGAAGATTGTTCATATTTGCACGAGTCCATTGGCTGTGTTTTAAAGAGACCACTGTACATAGAGCTACAAAATTTGGCATGAAAGTACACATAATACTTACCATATGTAATTATGTACCACAAAATAATTTTTTTAAATTTAATTTATATGAATTTTAGTATTTGTTTACATTATGTGACATTTTTTCTACACTGATAAAAAGAATGCAGTTTTAATCTTTTAGTCCAGTATAGTTGATCTTGTCCTCTTTTCAATAGTTAATTCACAATTTTTTGTAGTGATGGTTTTGGTGATATGTAGAGTTTTTTGCATTTCTGAGCAATGTTTTTTGACGCTGGCAAAAGAAATTAAGTTTCAAACTTTTAGCATTGTTATGGTCAATTTTGTCCCCAGCAATTTTCAGTGTTTTTCATGTTTCAACATGATTTTTCTATGTTAATAAAAAAAAGCCTTAATCTGTTAGCCCAATATAGTACACTTTGTCCTCCTTTAAATAAAATTAATTGGAATTCTTACAGTGACTTTTGAATTTACACAATTTTTTTGTGATTTTTTGCATTTTTTAGTGATATTTTGATAATGGCAAAAGGAATTCAGTTTCAAACTATTAGCATAATATAGTAAATTCTGTCTTCTGTTATTTAAAATTTTATGTGAATTTTAGCATTGTTTACATTTTGAGGCAATTTTTCTACATTGATAAAAAGAATACAAGTTTGATATTTTAGTCCAGTATAGTAAATCTTGTCTTCTTTTCTATATAGTTAGTTAATAATTTTTAGTACAGTGATGTTTTTGGTGATTTATAGAGTTCTTTTTGCATTTCTCAGCAACGTTTTGACATTGGCAAAAGAAATTCAGTTTCAAACTTTTAGCATAATTCTGGCAAATTTTGTCCCCTGCAATTTTTAATGCTTTCCATGTTTCAAAGTCATTTGTCTATGTTAATAAAAAGAATACAGCGTCAATTTTTTAGCCTAATATAGTACACTTTCTCCTCTTTTTAATAAAATTAATTGAAATTCCTATGGTGACTTTTGAATTTTTCACAATTTTTTTGTGATATTTTAATACTGGTAAAAGGAATTCAGTGTCAAACTATTAGCATAATATAGTCAACTAGAAGATAGCCCATCAAAATGACGTATTTGCATTTTTAAAAGGATGATAAAAAATTACAACTGTGGTCAATCATAGCAACTTTAGGCTTAAACAATTTTGAAAAATACAGCAATTAAACATGGGAGAAAAAATCTAAAAAAAAAAAAAAAAAGAAAATTTCAACAGAAATCTGCATTGAAAACTATCTGACGGATGGGGGGGATTGTAATGAACAAATGGTCTGAAATTTTTGGGACCTCAGAACTGGCAAATAACGTTCATCGATCCGCAATAATGTTCTTCGTCTTCAACATTTTCAGGGATTTGAAACTCCCGAGCATGATGGACTTCTGCCTCTCTTTTGCATCAAACTTGTTGGGATGCAGGATTTGCCAACAAAATTCTATCCCGCGACTTCTGGATTTGCCACGCTAACCATCTTGCTTGCGGCTAATTATTCAATCGCCGTCTTCTTGCAATGGGACTTTCATCTTCACTCATTGTATTTTAAAAAATTATAACAATGTATAACTTTAATTTTTTTAGCTAACACATAAAAGAAAACGCTTTACAGGATTGAAAACAAGTGTCAACAGTAACGAGTAAACAATCACTCCTGAGTCGTGATGTGACAATGTAGTCATTCTCGGCTGTAAAAAAAATTAAAGCAACCCAAATATAAAAATTCTAACAATATTGCATTTAAAATGCACCTTTGCTTTCCTTAAATATAAAGTTTTAATAAATATCGTTTTTGAAATCGTGAAAAGATTTCAAAGCGCAGTAAAATGTAGTGATGCCATTTACAGCTCCCACTGTAAATCTGCCTAATGAGAACGCTCCATTATGACTATGGAATATTTTCATTTGTCAGAAAACAGATAGCCTTTAAAATCAAAGGTAACTTTTCACAATATTTTTTATAGATTTGGAATTTGTCATTCTTGAATGGCAACAGCATTAATTTGCTTACATTGTTTGTTTTTCTCGTAATTTATCATTTATTTTTCTCATAATTGCTGGTTGTTTTATTTAGAACTTAAACATTATAATTAGATAGTTTTTGTGGGTTTTAAAGAAAATGAGCAATGAATAAATCTTTTACAAGTATATTTCCATAAGTTGAACGATTAGAATATTTGTGAACGGCTTGGAATACTTAACCCTAACATGGTTGCAATCAGTTTCTTTTTTTCGTGCATGGGTTAACCTCGGAATTGTTATACACGGAGGGATTTTATATATGTATAATTTTGTCCTCAGCGAATTTTTAACTCTAGCAATTTTTAGCATTTTTTCATGCTTTGAGCAGATTTTTCTACATTAATAAAATAATTCAGCTTAAATTTTCTTATACCAATCTAGTAATTTCTTTCTGTTTTTTTTAATAAAGTTAATTCAGAGTGTAGACAATGATTTTTGAATTTTCTGTGAAAAATTTTTTTTGGTGATTTTTAGACTTTGTTTGCATTTTTCAGTGATTATTCAACATTGGCAAAAGGAATCCAGATTCAAACTTTTAGTTTAACCTCCTCACTCCTTATATTGCTTGCAGAAGACACAAAATAACACACTTTAAATTAAAGCAATTAAGGCAATCTTTTGACATTCAGGAAAGAAATTTGGTTTCAAACTTTTAGACTTAAAAAGTATATTTAAATTATTTCTAGACATTGATTTATAGACTGATATATCTTTGAAGCTGTTTTACATTAATTCTTGGGAAAATTCTGGTTACCATGTTTTAGAATACTATAATAATTTTTGCCTCCTGGCATCTTGAATTTTTAGAAATTTTTAGCCCCCCCCCCTTTTTTTTTCCATTCTGTAATGACTTTTTGAAATTTAGAAAAGGAATCCTGCTTTAAATTTTTAGCCTAATATAGTAAATTTTATCTTCCATGATTTTAAATGTGGTTTTCAATGCAATTTTTAGCTATTGTGTTGCTTTAGTTTTTCTTCTATGTAAATCTTTTGATATTCAGAAAAAGCATTTGGTTTCAAACTTTTAGCCTTGTAAAGTATGCTTTGTCTCCACAATTTTTGAATTTTTAGTGAATTTCAATATGATTTTTAGTGTTCTCTCACATTTTTCAATGATTTCTTAAAATTAGTTAAAAGTTATTCTGTTTTAAATTTTTAACCAAATATAGTGAATTTTGTGTTGTGCAATTTTTGATTTTTTTGTTTGTTTTTCACATTCTGTTATCATACTTGACATTTCTTTAATCTGAGATACTTGATTCAAAAGTTCAGCCTAATATAGTAAATTTTGTCCTCTCTATTTTTATGAATTTTTGTATTGATTTTAAGCAATTTTTTTTACAGTCTGTGGCAATTTTTTGACATTTGTGATTGGAATTTGATTTTAAACTTTTAGACTGATAAATTAAATTTGGTCCTCTGCAACTTTCACAATGGGATTTTTAGCATTTCATGACAATATCTTGAAATTTGTGAACAAATTCCAATTATTTCCATTATTCCATTAATAAAAAAACATTTATTTTTGCTCACTTTAGCATATTTTGCTCTTTTAGTGATTTTTATGTGCTTTCTGAGAATTTTCTTTAAAATTTGTGACAATTTTCAGCAAATGAAATCCGGTTTTAATCTTTTAGCCCAATACAGTAAATTCTGTCTTATTTTCAATAAAAGTTATTTGAAATTTGTGCAATGATTTTTCCATTTTTCATAATTTTTTAAGTGTGATTTCTAAAGTTTCTCATGTTTTGTGTTTTTTAATGGATTTGGATAATAACAAGAGGGTCTATTAGCACATATAATTTCTGTTAAAATATTCAAAAATATATACCTACAGTTATAGGAAAGTAAATTTTTCACCCTTGCAAATGAGATAAAGTCAATAAATTCCCGTAATGATCACCTACAGTCACCCAGGTGTTTGTTGGAGGGGAAATACCTTTTTTGGAAGTTGGCAGCACTGATAAGAAAACCACACCGGCATTTGGAATCCATTTCCAGTACTGTTGGTGTTAGCTGCAGATCATTTCTGACAAAGCGAATTCTACATTAGTCAGATTTTGAAGAGACGTCTTTAGAGCAATGTACAAACATCAACTTCTGCGTTTTACTAGAGAAATCACCTTCTAAGATGCTTGAAATGCTAAAGAAAGCATATGGAAACAATTTCATGAAAAAAAAAAACTGTGTAAAAACGGCATAAGTATTCTTGTGATGGTTGCACAAACATCGAAGATGTCCCTCCTCTTTTACTGTAGATAAAATTTGATGGTGTCATTCACCATAAATTTATTCCTGAAGGCCAAACTGTCAATAAAGAACTTTACTTGGAGATCCTTAAATATCTGCTAGATGCAATTAGATGAAAACTGTTTGAAAATGGGCAATGATTGATTTCTTTTGGACCAGGAGGAGACAGCATATTCAATCAGCTCATCGAGTTCACAGATGAAATTTTAGGATTAGTTGAATCTTGATTCAACTAACCATATAACTCGATGAGCTGGTTGTCTGTACTGCCCCCTACTGGTCTAGTTTACACAACAATACTCCACCACATTGTATTCTGATAGTGAAAAATTTCCTTTCCAGTCACAGTGTACTCTGAAACATCCTCCTTATTCTCCTGACATAGCACCAGTGGATTTCTAACTGTTCTAACTGTTTCCATGGATAAAAATGAAATTGAAGAAACACCGTTTTATGGATTCAGATGAGGTGATCGGAATGCAACAAAGGTACTGATGCACATCTCAAAAATGGGTCCAAGGAGTGTTTTGAACTGTTATACAAATGCTGGAAAAAGTGTGTGGATAAAGGCAGAAAGTATTTTGAAGGCCAATAAGGTAAAATTACTGTTCTATTTTTTTAATAATTTGTAACTGACCTGTTCCGAGAAATTTATTATCCTACTTTGTATATCAACTAAAAACAAGGAATGATTCCTTTAAATTCTTTAATATGTTTTAAAAGAAAATTCTGTTTATAATGAGCAAGTAGAAGATTTTTTTTTTATGGGAGAATAAACCTAAGGTGGTTGAGAGCATATTTGACCCTCAGTCAGAAGAGAGATGAGGGGTGTGAAATTAACCTAGAAGCACATTAACCAGTTTCATCTCCCCCATATGGATTTCATCACTATGATTTATCCATTAAAAGTGACAGAGACAGGATTTATTTAAAATAAAAAATGCTACTTTTTATTAACTATTTTTCTTTCTTTTTTTGTAGTCTATAATGGCAAGTAAATCACACTCATTCTAATCTCTGCAAAATTAAAAAACTATTTAAGAAGCTTGAATTTTCATGAAGTGAGATATGACTGCTTATTTTATACATTATGCAAGAATAAAAAGATAAACATAGCATATAATATCATACTATACCTGAATATATCAATTAATATGTCATCTAATATAATATAACTTATTTCTGGCCGATCAAGCAAACTTATCAACAATCTATAGCACCACAGATCAGCATTAGAGTTAACATTTGATGAAGCCATGACCACCTGGGGATTCTGTTTAAAAGACAATTTTTTGTTTTCATAACTGTATCATAATTTCATAATTACACAATAAAAATAAAAGCTTATCTTTTCAATGCAAAAGAACATACCTTAACTGTTTCAAAATTAAATATAGAGTTCTTATACAGGGTCTGTGTAGGTAAAGTTTAACGTGGTTTCCCCACTTTTTGCCAATGTTAAAGAAAAAAAAAAGTTTCTTACTTAAGTTCACTCCCCCCCCCCTAAACGTGAGTCTATCTTATTTTGAAAGTAACCTATTTATTACTTTTCCCTTACGTTTATCTATATTCATTTAAGCTATTAAATTCCAGCTATATTGCTTATATTTACATTTTTAGCGCCATCCGAAGTGGATGCATGGTTGGTTGTCACATGGAGTCACTTCAAATGATCATCAGTTACGCCTGATGCAAAACGCAACTTAATCTCCCTGCGTGGAGAGTAATTTTTCGTAAGTGATGGTGGACTTCACAAATTGTGAAGTTTATCAACATATTTTTTTGCAGCCAATCAAAGATCGGTTCACGAGACCTTTGAAGTTTAGTTTTATTTCTGGCAATGCTTTTTTGACCAGCTGGCAAAATAAATACCAGCGGTTTTAAAATCCATTCGTTGCTTAGCTCAGGAATGTGAAGTCAATTCTTCCTTACTGTAATGAAAGATTTACTCAAAGTTTCCCAAGTTTTATCATTTTCTCTAATGGAGATTACGCTGAATACCTTTCAAAGAAACTATGTTTATATGGAAGTTAAAGGAGACTGAACCGATGTCTGATGAAGAGAGATGAGTATAAAGTTAAATTTATTATTTATTTCATTAATTTTACTGACAAATAGTCAGTTCATTGCATTTCAAGTTAAGTTGTCCTATTTTTGTTTATAAAATAAACGTCATTGTTTTCAATTTCATGTTTCATCATTTAAATATCACTTTACATAGAATTCTTACAAATTGTGATTGAATTTAATGAATGATTATAATGAAAAGAAATATACTTACGTGATTAAATGAACTGTCAAGATATTTTAAAGTCCTATAACTGTACAATATATTTTCAACATTTCATGCTAGTTTTTTTTTGTATTACTAGGATAGTATTGTCAAGTTTAACTTTTGAATTTTTAATGTCACCAACCCATCAGGGGTGTCGACTAGAACACTGTCCTAATAACATAAGATTAAAACCCCGACCAGCCCCTCTTCTCAACTACTTTTAAACCTGTTTTTCAAAAGTTTAAATTTCATTTAATGAAATATTTTCTAAGTTATTAGTAGGAGTTGAGGCGGGCCCAGTCTGAAATAGTGTTTGAATTTTAGTCAATGTGTATGTGGCATAAGGGGGAGGGGCAATGTAAATTTTAAAAGAGTAGTGATATTTTTAATTTTGGAGGAATTTAATAATTCTAATTCGTAATTATTTCAATGAATTTTCTTTTTAGAACTATAATAGTTGTATTAAAGTGGAGTGGTGTAAGTGTGACAATGGGGCTAATGCAACCACTGTCTCTAATAGTAAAAGATAACCAATCAATCTGTTGCTATGTCTTTTTCCAGTTTCTTTTTTTATTATGTTTGAGAGACTGAAATCAAAGTCCCATTGAATTGCTTTAATACAGCTTTGAAAATTTTTATTTCTACATTTTGATGTTTAACGGTAGTGACTTTCTCAGATTTTAGTTTTTTGTTGTTCTAAAAATCTTCTTGTCTCAGAAATAATTTTCATATTTTTTAGCTTACTTTACAAAAATAGATTACAGAAATGTGTTAATTTTTTTTCCTTAGCTTTTTACTTTTTTTTTATAGCTGTGGTACCATTTAACTCTTCAATTTACATGCAAGAAAAGTGTAATACTAGAAACTAGGGGAAGTGTAAACACACTAGTTGATTTTGCTCAAAGGCTTCTCATTACACCTATGAATTCTATAAATTTATGGTAACATCAATAAAAATCAGTAGATGGATGCTTTAGATTAGCAGTTCCCAAACTTTTGGGTTCACAAAGCCCTTTTTGGGAAGAATTTCTAAGGCGAAGCCCCTGAACCCAACCATACTCTGGGGTTTACAAATTAATGTTTTTTATGCCTATGGAGACGAGAAAAATCTGCTGTTAAAAATCCGAGCCAGTAATTTCCAACACAGGACCAAGATTCTCAGTTTGGCCCTTTCCTGATACAGAAATTCTGAATTTAAACTAGAAATCTTAAAAATCAGATTTTCTATTACATAACCTTTTAACAGTTTTATTTAATATTACTATTATTGGGCATAATAAAATAAAAATAAGGATTAAAACCCTCTTTCCTTTGTATTAAAATATCTACCCTGTATAATTGAGATATTTCCTTCAAATACAGCAAAAATTATAGTCAAAAATTTGTGATTTCTGAAAGCTTTCAGTTACAAGGTAAACAAACTCTTTTTTTACCAGGGAGATGTTCAAGCAATGCTTTAAACGGGTTAATGACATCCATTTTTAAAATAAATGTATTCTTTTAGGATTTCCAGTATGAACTTGGAATTAAAAATTAAAATCATAATCATATTTGGAATATGCATTGCATTGGGGCTTGCATGAAACTATTATTATTTATGGCGAAAACCACACACACACACAGAAAAAAAGGAAGTTGTACAGTTTTCGTTTCCAGAGAGATACTTCTGTATAATTCCAATAGGCTACTCGCACAAAAAAAAAAAAGAAGAAAGAAAATGCGCAGTTTTAATCACCCATGAGCAATTATGAAAAACCTTGTCGCTAGTCCCATCTACCGTAACCGAATCATGTGATTATGGAATATTTTTTTCGGTCTTCTAAACATGCATCTAAAATAAATCGCCCCGCAGTTTCTTTTTTCTTTAATCATTTTTTAAAAAATATATCTAGAAGTAGGTCATTGTTTTGGTGTTTAAGTGGGCAGGGCAAAATCTATAAGCTGCATTGTTAGGTGCATCACTGTTAACTTTATTGGATATTTAAAGTATTTGGCTATTAATTATCACTTTGAAAGAAACTTTCTATTATAATTAATTTTGCCTCAAAACAGAGATGCAGTTAAAAACTACACCTATTAAACAAACTATAACTAGAAGAAAAACTTTAGTAACAAAGTGGGAATAGGAAATACACTGATGGAAAAAAAAAATTCCAACACCAATAAAGACTTGTGTTATTTTAATAAAATTTTGTAGGTGTGTTTATACATCTGAAATATGATACTGATTTAAATTTCACGTTTTGTGCATAAGTGTGGCGTTAGTGGCGCCACTCACAACTTTCAAGTCAAATTTGCTTTAAATGCGTGTCATAAAGTTCATGAGCATTATTTATCTTTGAAATTTGACGAATTGAGTTGAGGTTGACCAAGAATGACTTCAAGAAGACAAAGAAGCCATTATCATCAGCTCACCAAGTTGGAAAGAGGTCGTATAATAGGGCTACAAGAAAGTGGATTTTCTTTCTGCAATATTGCAGAAAGACTTGGAGGGAATGTATCCACTGTGCAAGATTTTTTGTAGCAGTGGTCAAAAGATGGTACTGCCTCCAGAAGACCAGGTTTCGGGTGACCATCTGGCATTACTGAGAGGGAAGATCGTCTTATTCGCTGTACGGTTGTGGTGCATCATACTGCATCTGCGACAGAAATTCGAGCTGCAGTTGGTACCACATTGGCACAACGAAATGTTAGAAATCGGTTACTTCAACAGCAGCTCCGAGCAAGATGCCCTGTAGCATGCGTTCCACTGACTCCAAGTTAATGTTTTCCAAGTTACCAAGTTACTCCAAGTTTTTGACGCCAGTGGTGTCAAGCCAGAGCTCATTTAAGGATGTAGTGGAGATCTGTTGTGTTTTATGATGAAAGCGTATTCTGCTTTGGTGCCAATGATGGCCGTGTGTTGGTCAGAAGGAGGCCAGGGGAACGCCTGCAATCAAAGTGTCTGCGGCCTAGAAACACTGGACCTACACCTGGAGTCATGGTCTTGGAAGCAATTTCCTATGAGAGCAGAAGCACTACCGTGGTTATCCCAAACTCACTGACTACAAATTTTTATGTCAGTCTGGTAACTCAACTTGTAGTGAAAATTTTCATACTTGATGTTATGGTCATTTTAGTAAGAGGAAAGCAACTTATATCAGCCATTCTACTCATTCAGACCAGAAGGTAAATTTCCTCTTAAATGTCAACACTTTGGAGTTTGCATCAAAAACAGTAACACTTTCTCCTTGAAACGATAAATTCATTTTGTTCATTTTACTAAAAATGTCCTCAAATATGCCAATTTACATTACCAATCTTCATTATTTAAAATTGTTGTTAATTGAGAATTGTTATCTCTCAAAAAGTTTTCAACCTCTGCCCGCAGCTCCAGCAAACGTGTCTACACTTTTCCTCGGGATAACCATCTTATTTCAGTATGCAGCAGCAGGGAGTGATGCAGGCTTGCCATATTTTCCCAAATAAGTTTAAAAGCCTATTTTTATTTCTATGGCATAATTCAGAACTGCCATAAATTCAAGAGCTATTAAAAGAAGAGGTTGGCAAAAAAGACTTAAGTATAAATATAAGAATAGGCGGAGCTCTAAAGAACAAAACTGTTCTCCCTTATGTTCAGAAAGCATAATTAATAGCACGGGTGGGCCTTTTCTGTTTTGATTCATGTTGTGCATTCTATTCAGAATGCTATTTTTTCTAGCTTATTTTAAATCGATTTTTTAAAACTCATTAATGCAGAAACATAGAAAAAGGCATTAAATGCAGAAATATTATGCAATTGAATGCAGAAAATGTAGAAGCATTACATTAAATGCTGAAACATAAAATAAAGCAATTCAAACCAGAAATATTATACAGAAAATAGATACATGTATAATGCAAACTTTAAAGTGTATTATTTTATTTTTCAATGCAGTTATAGATATATTTATTTCTGACACACACACACACAAAAATTTCTACATACCGTAATTTCTGGCGTATAATCCGCGAATCAAACAATTATTTTTCCACCCAGAAATTTTATTTACTAATTGAAGCAAAATATTTACCTCAATCTACAATGTTACAATTTATTTAAAAACATTTCTTGGTCTAAAAATGATTGTTTGATCCGTGGATTATATGCCGGAAATTACGGTACTTTTCAAAATCTTTCACTTGCAAATATGCTAATGTCTTTCATGTTTTGTTTATTTTTCTGGAATGCCGCAGAGCCCATGGAAAGTTCAGACGGAGCCCCAAGGGCTCTGCAGAGCACACTTTGGGAACTTCTGCTTTAGATATTAAAAAATTCATGTAGGTTCCCAGCTGGGAATCTACATGAAAGTATAGGTTCCCTGATGAAAAGAGTAGATTCCCAGAAAAAATTCTGTATGATTATTTTGACAAAATTTGCCGTTTTATTGTGATTTTTGGACAAAATTAGCCATTTTATCATGATTTTTTGGTCAAAATTAGCCATTTCATCGAGGTATTTTAACAATACCTGTCCTTTTTCTGCAATTTTTGGCAATTTTAGCCGTTTTTTCGCAATTTTTTTGACAAAATTTCCCATTTTTTTGCAACTTTTTGATGAAATATGCTGTTTTTTTTTTAACAACTTTTTGACAAATTTGCTGGGGTTTTTTTGCGATCTTTTAACAAAATTTGCCGTTTTATTGCAAATCTTTGAACGAAATTTTTGTTTTTTCATGATTTTTTAACGACATTTGCCATTTTTTCACAGTTTTTTAACAAATGCTACCTTTTTTTCACGTTTTTAAAATGAAATTTGCCGTTTTTGCATGATTGTTAGGTGAAATTTGTGTTGTTTCTGCAATCTTTTGAATAAATTTGTGCTTTTCCTGTAATATTTTGATGGAATTGCGCATCCAATAAATAATTGCAATAACCCTACACAATCCACATCCAGCACTAACTATACATTTTCCCTAAAGAACTTTGAAGCTTTTTTGTGATCTTTTTATAAAATTTGTGGTTCTTCACAATCTTTTGACAAAATTTGTATGCTTTTTTGCTATTTTTTGACCAAATTTGAGATTTTTTGCAATCTTTTGATGAAATCAACAGGCCTTTTTTGTGATCTTTTGACCAAATTTACAATTTTTCCCATTTCTTTGATGAAATTTGTGTTTTTTTGCGATACTTTGATGAATTTTGTGGTTTTTTGCAATTTTTGATGACATTTGTGTGTTTTTTCGATATATTTTGGACAAATTTCAATTTTCTTGTGATCTTTTGACAAAATTAGCATTTTTTGTGATCTTTTGATGAAATGAGCAAAGTTTTTTTTTTTTTTTTTTTTTCCAATCTTTTAATTCTATTAGCAAGTTTTTTCACAATTCTTTGACGAAATTTATGTTTATTTTTCTTGATCCTTTGACAAAATTTGTTTTTTCAGCATCTTAAGGTGAAATTGAGATCCTGTGACACAATTTATTGAGATTAGAAAGAAAAAACTTTCTTTTTTTTCAGAAGTATGCACTTTTTCAGGAATTTTTAAATAATGATGAAAAATGAGAAAAAATCATAATTAAAGGTAAAAATGGGATATCGGCCTAAAAAACAGGAGTTTCCTGTAAAAAAAGCGGGGAGAATCGGCAGCTCAGACATTCACACAGCATTACATGCAAAGTGGTTTTATTTAGTAACAATAAATGCTTGTTTTTATTTCTGGATATTTACATTATTTTGATATCATCAGCTAGTTGTGTTTCTATCATACATTTTTTAAAGAGCATTATTTTACTTTCTTCTGCGACATAAAACAATCAAAAGTATAATATATTTATAAAGTATATATTGAGATGCTCTCAAGCATAATAGAACAAGTCCATTTTGAAAATCAATATATAAATAGCCCATTTAGAATGCACATAAAATCTGTTTCATTCACTCCCAGGATGAACCAAGTCTGTAAATGATTGCCTTATACGAAAAAATGTGACAAAAAACTTGGTTCACTGTGGTAGTAGATAAAACAAGCACCTTCTAAATAGACAATCTCATTTTTTTAATGGACCTGGTCTACTATTGCTGTGAACTTCTCAATTGCTAATCTTTAAATTTAGAAAAACTGATAAAAAATATACAAAATGAATTAAAGGATTTGTGAAGTTTATTACAGGGGTGCAGAAAATTTTTCTACTTCCAACATTTACCCCAAACCACATGAAAAATGACCTAAAATTTTACAGTATGCTATAAATAAAGGCTGCATTACTGTAGGCAGGGGCAATTAAGGTGAGAATTTTTTTTGTAAATCGGTGGCAGAGGTGGGGGGGGGGGGTATCCACGATCTTCAGACGAAATTGGCATTTTCCCACAATCTTCAGATGAAATCTGGGATATTTCGGCAAAATCGGCAATTTATTGAGAATTTTTGTCAAAATCAGCAGTTTTTCCGCAATCTTTTGACAAAATCGACGTTTTCCTGTGTTTTTTTACTTTTTATGAAATTGGGTTTTTTTTGAATGATTTTTTGCCAAAATATTTTTAAGTGATCTTTTATTGAAAACAGGCACTTTTTTCCATAATCTTTAAACAAAATCAGCGTTATATCTGCAATCTTTAGACGAAATCAGCATTTTATCTGTGATATTTAATGAAATTGCCATTTTTTCCACAATCCACACAGGAAATTCACGTTTTTCAGTGATCTTTCAACAAAGTTCGTTAACAAAAACATTGACGAAATCGTCATTTTTCCTCTAAATATTGACGCAATGTGTGCTTTTTTGGCGATCCTTTCACAAAATATGCATTTTTAAAGGATTGTTTTTTCCGCACGTAAAACTGGACAAGTTGGCAACTATGCAGAACTGATAACTTAATTTCAAATTTTCGGAAGAGAATGCCTTAAATTTCCGGAAATTTCAGACCAGAATCACCCGACTGTAGGTGTAAAAAATTTATTTTTTCAATATTTCTCAACTTATGCGTGAGAATATATGGCAAGGGTAATTCTGAGTGAAAACTTTTCTGAAATTCACAGCAAATTTTCTGAAAGGTTACAGCAGAGTAGGGGAGTTCGGGGAGAATCCACTCCCTGTATTAAGTTTTTTTCGTGGCCCTTCACAAAATTCGCGATTTTTGATGACAATTGTGTTTTTTAACGATATTCTGATGAAATTTGCAATTTTTTGAGAAGTTTTGTGGTTATTTCACCTTATTTTTTAAGAAATTAACGGTTATCTCGCCCTTTTTTTGGCGAAAATCATGGTTGTTTTGCAATCGTTTGACAAAATTTGCAGTTTGTTTGTGATCTTTTTGAAGAAATTTGTGATTGTTCTGTGTTTTTTTGATGAAATTTGCATTCATTTTGCAATGTAAATATGTAACACAATGTACATTGATGAAATTCATGGTTGTTTTGCGATTGTTTGATAAAATTTGTAATTTTTTCATAAAATTTGTGGTTTTCTTCATGATCTTTTGATGAAATTTGAATCTTTTCGTGATTGTTTGACAAAATTAGTGATTTTTTTTGCATTTTTTCGATAATTTGTGTTCTTTTCGCGATCTTTTGAAGAAATTTATGGTTGTTCTGTAATTTTATTTAACAAAATTTGTAATCAGTTGATGAAATTGGCAGTTCTTTTGTTATCATTTTGAAGAGATTTGCATAACTTTTGTGATCTTTTAATGAAATTTGTGGTATTTTGCTAATTTTGATAAAATTGATTTGCCAAGAGTGATTATTGTTTCACAATCTTTTGATGAAGTTTACGGTTGTTTCAACATCATATGATAAAATGTGTGGTTGTTCAATGATATTTGACAAAATTTGTGGATTTTTCATGATCTTTGGACGAAATATTCATTAATTTCACAATTTTTTGACAAAATTTGCATTCATTTCATGATCTTTTGATGAAATGTGCAGTACTTTAACGATCTTTTGACGAAATGTTCATTTATTTTGCATCTTTCAACAAAATATTTGTTCATTTTGCGATCTTTTGACAAAATGTGCATTTTTTGTGATCATTTGACGAAACTTGCTGCTTTTTCGCAATCTTTTGAGTAAATTTGAGGTTATCTTGTATTCTTGTGACAAAATTCAACTTTTTTTTCTGTAATACTTAGACGATATTTTATGTCTGAATTTTCAGATTGACGACCTTTTAATTTTTGGAACCTAATGCCATAAATTTTTGGAAAATTTGGAACAGAATCACACCTGATATATGGTACATATTACTATAAAATAGATTTTTCGAAGATTGCAGGTGGAACTTTTTAATTATAGTGAAATTTTTCTAAATCTCATGGGGATTATTTAAATCATTGTTAAAATCAAAATCAATTGCATATGTTTCTCCAAAATTCGCCCCTCCCCCAATCCTAAATCGCCAGATCATCAGACATATTCTGCACTCCTGGTTAATTATACTTAGTATATATAAGATAATATATAAAACTTACGTCAAAACAAACTTGTAAGGCTTTCAGTAAATATTCCTTTGTATATTGCTTAAAGTAGGAATATTTATCTGTCGTTTCAACATCTCTGGTAGATGATTTATTCAATTCATCAAATTTTAAACCTCCACTACCCATTAGCCAAGAAAACAGCCGTCTAAAAAAAGTACATGCATTTTAAATTTATGTATTGCATTAAGTAAAATCAAATGAAACTGGAATCATACATAAAGGTTACAAAAAAAAAAATTAAATCTTAAGTGATAAAAAGAAAAAAATCAATTTAATCTAAAAATAAATAAATAAATAAAATAATCAAAATTTTTTAGTAAATATTTTTCACAGCAACTGTCTTCACATGACATGATTATTATATAACACAGTAATAGCACATTTTTTTTTCTATGATGCAAATACATGGAGGGACTATGAATGATGAGATTTTAATATGATCTGTCAGAAATTCTATTTAAGATTATTTTATTCTATAATATATTTCAGTTTCAAAAGTGAAATTTTTTATTTTAGTCATTATTGTCTCTTATGTGCTTAAGGATTTACACTACCATTGAACCTCAATCAAATGTATTTGAAAAGTAGTTGTTTTTCCTCAATGATTTTAGTGCAAATGTATAATATAATTCACATCAGTTGTAATGTACCAATATTGGTCATTTCTGACATTGTAGATTGAATATGTAACACAATGTATCTATTGCATATTACTTATTTATCGCAATTTATTGTATTTTTTTTTTTTTTTTACTTTTAGGGTGGGGAAGACTTAATATTTAACCATACTCAATGTTCATTTGGATTAGTCATTAATGAGTTTAGTTATCTGATGCTAGACTAACTAGGGAACTGCAAGAAGTGTGAATCACTGATTTTGACGAAAGTGGTATTGTTGGAAAGATCTCATCGTAAGCAATAAAAAACTCAAAGGAACTACACGTCGAAAATGATTTGTTTTTGAGATATCCGACAATTTATGTAACGTAGCTAGTGCACACTTAATGGGGGACCGCAAAAAATTTTAACCTCAGTTTTAACGAAAGTGGTATCGTTGAAAAGATATCATCGTGAGGATTAAAAAACTCAATGGAATCATCCGTTGGAAATGAGATGTTTTCGAGATATCTGACAATTTGTGTCACATTGCTAATGCACACTGCTGGGAAACTGCATTAAGTGACATAAATTGTCAGATATCTTGAAAACGGTTCATTTCAGATGAGTAGTTTCATTGATATTTTTACTTCTCACAATGATATCTTTGCAAGACACCATTTTCATCAAAATTGAGAAAACAATTTTTTGTGGTCCCCCATTAAGTGTGCTCTAGAACAGTATGCACTAGCTACATGATATAAATTATCGAATATCTCGAAAATGACTCATTTCCGATGGGTAGTTCTATTGGGGTTTTTTCTCCCTCATGATGATATCTTTTTAGCGATACCACTTTTGTTAAAATCGAGACTAAAATTTTTTGCAGTTCTCCATTCAGTTGCACTAGTTATGTGACATAAATTGTCAGAGATCTCAAAAAGGGCTCATTTCCGACAGGTAGTTTCATTGAGTTTTTTGCTGCTATCTTTCCAACAATACCTTTTTGTCAAAATCAGTGACTTACACTTCTTGCAGTTCCCTTGTAAGACTAACCGGTTTTAGTCTTAAGAAACAAAGTGACCTCTGTTTTAATTTACACAATCCTGCTATTGTGTGAAATATTAGATAAAAAGAACCATAAATGTTTTTCTGAAGTTACCCTTGGATTATTATAAACTAAATGTTTACTCTAAAAACCAGATAAGTATATGGCAAAAGCAATTGATGACTTGCATTACACAAATCACATAGCTCAGTACAGTGCCATTAATAAAGTGTTACAACAAAGTTTAAAAGCACATTCCACTCCATATTGAACCATATTTAACTGCCAGAAAACAATATAATATAACCCTAGCGTGCTCTGTTATGGGATTTAAGCTCACACAACTTTTGTAAAAATGCATTTTAAAACCTCAGTAACTATCATAGGTGCAAGAAGTGGGGGAGTTAGGAGAGCTGTGGCTTCCCCTGGAATATTTCAGACAGGCTCAGCTCCCCCGGGAGAAATTCTCGCACTACATCTATTTACAGTACATTGTTGAATTAAAAAATAAAATTGGCCTTTTCTAAAAAATTCACACAATAAACAAAAATGAGAAGAGAGAGAGGAGGTGGTGAGCACACTTGGTTGTGCCTTTATCCTTTTTCTCATTGTTTGCCAACCCGCTCGATTCCCATAAAAAAAAGGAGGTCTTAAAGATTTATTTACTACAAAATATTCAATTACTTGACGCTACTATGTATTTATAAAGAGCAGGCCTTGAAAATTGATTTGGAAGAGATTTGTAAAGAATTTGTAAGCAAACACACAGAAAGAACTTTTACCTTTTGGCAAATGGGAGTGCGGGAATCCTTAAATTTGAATATTGCATTCAAGATCGTTCAGATATTAAGTTTCTATGTATCAAGTATATCTAGTAAAAATTATTTTAACTGGATTAAAGAGTTGGTGATCTTTTGATATGCTTATATTGTATTCTGTTGATGAAAAATGCAACACTATGAAAGATTCCTTCTAAATGAATGAAATGGTCCTCGCCACTAACTTCCCATAATGTGCCCTGGATCTCCTTATTTATATTAAGTTCCTTCGTTACTGGTAACCATACTTTAATGCAACAGCCAACTCAAACAAATTTGTGTCTCACATGGCTATGTTTTTTCGAAAAAAAGTCTTAAAAATTCTTATTTTAAAGTGACACTATCATTTTTAATAGCAATATAAAGAATGTAATTAGATTATATGACAATATTGCATAGATACAGAATGTTTTTCAAATAAAGAAAAAAAAATGTAAATGATTTTATTTTGATGTTTTTCATTCCTTTGCTTTATTTTATTTTTATTTATTTATTTATTTTGGAAAATGCTCCAAAGAACAGAATGATTAAAATCTTGAAGAATGAAGACATGATTTGGAAAGCAAATATTTTCAGATACTTTTGATTCTGAAGGACTGGATTTTTAAAACAGTTATTAACCCTAAAAAACCAGGTACACCAACAAATAATTTATCAGGCTACCATTGCAATGAAATTATATGAGCATTCCAGATATCCATTCTTTTTTCTTTTATCTCAAATTATTGCTTATTTCATTTTAAAAATAGAGCATAATTCTCAAATTTCCACATTGCAATTTTTTGGGGGAGGTGGGGGGGGGGGGGGCGCTTAGAATAGATGTATGAGTAAAGGAAAATCAGTACAGCTTTTATAATTTTCAAGGAAGAAACTAAAAAGGCATAAAATATGAGAAGTTACAGCTGAACTCTCCTTTTACAATGCAAGGGTGAATTTCCACAAGTATTTTATAAGAGAAATTTTAACTTTATTTCTGATAAAAATCTGCATTTTTTTAAGGCAAAAATTTCTAAAATAGTGATAGAAGTTTCCATCAGCAGAAACTTGACCCAATATATGCATTTCAACTGTGGTAAAAAAAGTGTGAATTGTGAGAAAATGTGAATACCAGAAAAGTAAAAGTGAGGGATATCTATACATATAAAGCAGAAAGTTTGCTTGTTTGTAACTGCATGTCTGTCTAGAGACTTTAAAAAAAATTGCTGCAAGCAGTGTTGCAAAATTTGACAGGATGCTACTTATATGTATGAAATTATGCAATTCAAAGCCAATTTTTGGATTTTAAAATTAATTTTTTATATAACTTTTAGTATTTTTTTTCTATGCTTCACAGATATTTTTTCCTACATTAGTAAAATAATCTAGTTTCAATCCAATAAGTAAATCTTGTCACCTTTTCAATAATCTTTATTCCGAAATCATACAGTCATTTTAGAAAATGTTTTGAAATAAATTTTGCCATTCTTAAGAGTTTTTTCTAACCCATTATAAGTAGTAAAACAGAGTCCCTCAAATCCCCAACTGTAAAATCCTCAAGTCACTAAAATCCACTCATAATTTATGGATATAAATAATGAAACATTCAGTTAAGATGTAGGAACAAAATTTGACTTTTTTAGTTTTATGTATATTCCATGTATATTTTAATTCGTAATTTTCATTAATATTACTGAATTCATGTTTTTTCATGAAGAAATAATAAATTTATTTCTGAAAAAGTCCAAGATATTACTTATATTACTGGCAATCACAATCTTCTTACCAAACATATTTACAGACTTGCCAACCTCTAAAAGTAAAAAATCAGGAGATTTTTGCATAGAAATCAGGAGATTATTTTATTATTTTTAAGCCCCTCACCCTGCATTAAACCACAATGGAATAATAAGTAATTGATAGAAGAAAATACTACTCAAAAATTCGTGTATTTAATACACACAAATTAGTCACTATATTATTTTATTTTAAACTGTGGCTGATGGGGATTTTATGGTGATATAATTCATTAGTGTCATGCTGCACCAAGGCAAAAACAAACAAACAGTTAGGTAAAATAACTAGTAAGAATATAAATGCAATTTGTACATATTTGTATCTGCATTATTGCAACCGTCTGTTGCCACTGATCTTAAGATGTCAATTATAGTATCTTTACTATTACTAGCCATCTCCTTCACAATTGAAGTCGTTTTTTCCCTAGCACAGGCATATTTTTTTGCCACAGCACTGTCCGGGAACATTTTCTTAAAAAGTGATGAAGCGTGATCGGAAGCACTCAGCGGTATATTGTGCTCCAATAAAAATGAAGTAAAAAGGCATTCTGCTTTAATAGTATGTTGATCTGTTTCATCAACAGAAAATGAAAGTTTTTTAGTCAATTTAGATAGTTTTTGCTTTTTTGTTCCAATAGGCTTTGCAACATCAGCTCTGCCACCATGCGAAATTTTAAAATCAAAAGAACACACAGTGCATCTGGCGTATAAATTTCCTTCTGATGACGGCATGATGTGTTAAAATTACACATATCACAAAATAAAAAATTAAATGCGATTTCGATCCACTGATCAACAATATTCAAAATAGCAGCTAACACAGACATAACAATAGCTTATACTATTTATCTATCGAAACCCATGACACTTCACGTTTATTGGGCAGTTGCGCCGTAACCACACCTCCTCATGATGTGACGTCAAACCCACTAACCAATCACGGAAGGGAAATGGTTTTCTGGCTTTCTTCGTTATGATAAATTGGTTGGCTGGTTCTATTTTATGTAATAACGGGAAACGAAGATGACAAAATTTTCATACATCATAGAAAACCGGGAAAAATTTGCAGAAAAGCGAGAAATCGGGAGAAATTAGTAGATAAGCGGGAGATCGGGAGAATGATTAAAAATCAGGAGACTTGGCAAGTCTGTATTTATGTATTAATCAAGCTTTTTTGGTTAAGTGTAGCTATAAATAATGCATATAATAATGCATATAAATAATGGCTGAAATAAAACTTTCTTATTTTATGATTTTGATGTGAATTAGTAATGTATCTTTACGTGGCAAGTTTTATTCAATTATTTAGAAAAAATATACCTCATCTTTATAATGAATATTTAATCATACATTATTGATTAACTTGAACTTTGCTTCTAATATTTTAATCATTTTAAAAATTATCTAAATTTTTATTATTTTAGTTTATTACTTATTTTAATATTTTATTATATTGTAAGTATTCACTATAGTTTCGATTGCATTATTAATTACATACAAATTATTGTTTAAAAATGTAAACAATGCAATGACCAGAAATTTACAAAATTCTAAAATCCACACAACCTCTGGTCCCAAGCTGTGTGGATTTGAGGGAGTCTACTATATATAGGGCAAATTTTTAAATCGTTTTGAAAATGCAAAAAAAAAAAAAAAAAAAAAAAAAAAATAAATAAATAAAATTATGGGTTTACATGCTTCTAGCACTGGAAATTCTGAAAAAAAAAATTTTTTTGGGGAAAAAAAAAAAAAAAAAATTTGTCTATCTGTCAGCCTGTAAATGTTTTACCTCCTGAACAAATTAAAATAGAAACTTGAAATTTTCTGGGTTCTTACTATGTAATAATGAATAACAGTAACCTAAATTATCCAGAACTATTTTTTTCGGACTCTTGAAATATTGGTTCTAATGTAATTGGTTCTAATAAAATTTGCAACCTTTCTATGATAGTTAGCAATTGGAATTGGATGGCCAAATTATTAGTTAAGCTGCTATCAGATTCACAAATTTTTCAGCCGACTTTAACCAGAACTTTTTTCCGTTCAAAGGGAGAAAAAGGTTACAATTGTTGTGGCTAAAGTTGGAGGAAAACCAGTACTACTAGTATCTGCCAATAATATTTACCGCTTATTCACATCAATCTCTTATCTCTGATTAGTTGAAATGTTGAAAATTGGAGAGAAAAGTTGTAGCTAACAGAGACTTTTTTTAGAATTGCGGGGAAAAGTTGGGGGATATTGTTGTTTGCTATCACACTGGGAGTTGAGACAATATTTCATAAAAAGTTGGAGAAAATCAAGTGTTGGCTTAAAAATTGCTTGAAAAGTTGGCAAATCTAATAACAGCTTAACATGCCTAAGCTATACATTGTGAAGAACATGAAGCTTTGTTTTTTTATGTTTACTGGTGGATTGTTAAACTAATTTTGGTATACATTAAATGAATACTTATGGGTTTATAAATAAAATCAAACATTCTTTCATAAAGTAGAAATTTATTGTAAAAATACTGAGCACAAGTATTCTGAGAAAAATTCCTTAATATTTTGTCAAACCTTTTTACAGATTTTACTCCTCTTGACCTTCTATATTTACATTTTTTTACACTTTCTTTTTAATTACTCATTATGATGCCAGACCATAATCAAGATTTGTATCAATTTCATTGTTTTGTCTTTTTTTGTGACACATTTTGCAAAGAAAAGAATTCACCTTAAATAATTGAATACATTTAAATTACCCCGTGTCTGCATAACTTGCTTGAAACACATTATGCACTAAGAGTCCCTTACCGGCTGATGACTCTGTCAAATGTAATCTGTCAGTGTTGAGAGCACAAAAACATTAAACCAAGATTGCCAATCAGAAAAACTGCAATGTAACTAATAATTTAGCCACCCACGGTATGTGTATAAAGACAATATTTAAGGAAATAGCCCATTGTTTTGACCTTTATGAATCACACTATAGAGTGCATTGGTTTTATATAAAATATTTAGATTGGATGAATAATTCAAAAATTCTTCATTTAAAATAACCAAGAATCTAATTGAACATTGTACATTAAAAACCCCTAACCACTTCAAATATTAAAAAAATTCTGTGACATTTTGCTTAAATTTTTGAATGGCCCAACTTTACACTGTTGCCACTGACTTGTAGAAACCCTGTTTATTTGTTGTGTGTTTTATTTTGTACACTATAATATTATATCTTCAATCTCCATATTCTCTTTCTTCCTCTGCAAGTTTATTTATAGAATTGAGTATAATTATTTCATGCTTGAGCTGCTAACTTTACAAAAAAAAGAATTTTGAGAAGGGTTATTTTTTATCTGACTAAGAAAATTTTGGCTAATTTTTAAAAAATATTTTATTAAACTTAAAAAAAATAATAATTACTTTTTAATAACAATTTATTAAAAATTGTCATTGAATTTTTTTTCAACTCTGAGAATTTTGCAACCATACATTATTCTATGAAAGCTTTTAGTAAATATGGGGGAAACAAAATTATCAAAGTAATCTCAAATTCATATAAATAAAAATTCATAGCATCAAGGGAAAAAGAATTTTAGAGCTTAGTATTAAAATACATAATACAGCTACCTATTGAGAGACATGTCTCGTCTTAAAACAACAGTCAATGCAGACGTAACAACTTGCACCATGTCAGATGCCACAAGCTGATTGCTATGAATAGGAAACCCTAGTAACAGTAAATCTAAGGCACATCGCTGCACTAAAACACTGCCATCTTGTAAAGATGCACAAAGTCCTTGAACCTGTAAAAT
The DNA here is from genome assembly GCA_964019185.1 of Maratus speculifer. Classification (NCBI taxonomy): domain Eukaryota; kingdom Metazoa; phylum Arthropoda; class Arachnida; order Araneae; family Salticidae; genus Maratus; species Maratus speculifer. Next base: position 155,133,646 of record OZ025299.1, read on the forward strand.
ATATATTTCAAATATAAAACTAATTTATATAAATATATATATATTAAATATAAAGATATAGGGTATCCACTCTCAACAGTGTCCAGTGACTAATTCCTAAACCGTTAGTCATATAGTTCAGGTTATAAAAATTTTTAAATATTTTATGAAGTAAAGTAGTATTTTAAAAGTGATTTTAGTCAATAAAAACATTTCTTAAAAAATTATGAAATTTAAATTTTTATGCTGTTTTCTTGTCCAATAAGTGATATTTTATATTTTAAAAAATACCCTATCATATTAACAAGTAAAATAAGAAAAAAAAAGTGCCATCCTTCTACAAATAAAAAACTGACCATATAACAGCTGTTGGAATACATTTTTTGCAACAAAATAGGGGTCATTCACTAATTTAGTAGCGATAAAAAATAAACTTTAGATATATTTAAAAAATACTTGAGAGTAAAATTAACACTGCAATATAAATTGAAAAATTATAATCATTCTGACATAATAATGCAAAATTTACAATGTGTACTAAATATATAACAAGAAAAAACTAACAGAATTTCTGTTAATTCCTTCTGGTGTGGAGCAACTCTGAAATATTTAACTTACACCAGAATTTATAAACAATTTTATTTAAAAATACGGACTTGCATATTTTCAAATATGTTAATAAAAGAAAAATTTTAAATAAATATTCTGCTAGTAAAATAAAAATTACAGTCCTTTTTTAAGGAATCACTCTCAAAAGGGTTAAATTCTGAAAAGCAATAGTTTCAATTCTTTACAAAATGATAAATATTTAAAATATTTATTAAATTACACTGGCCTTCTAAATTTGATGAGCCTCTTTTTTGCTTTTGAAAATTGATTTTTACGTACAGAAGACTCTTTCAAATCTGCACAGCTTGGGACCAGAAGTTGTGCAGATTTTAGAATTTAGCAGATTTCTGGTCATTGCGGTTCACATTTTTTAAACAGTAATTTGAATTTAATTAATAATGCAATAGAAACTGTAATGAATGCTAACAATATAATAAGGTATTAAAATAAGTAATAAACTGAAATAATAAAAATGTAAACACTTTTTAAAATATAATACATTAATTTATAATTCGATTAATCAATCAGTAAATTAATTATAACAGATGTAAATTTTCCAAGTGGGTGAAAAAAGTCTGGGCCAGAATCTTGGCCTGGAGTTTTTTCACCCATTTGGAAAATTTACATGTGTTATGCTTTTTAAAATAATTAAAATATTAAAAGCCAAGGTTAGGTTAATAATCAAAAATGTATGATTAAATATTCATTATAAAAGGTGAAATGTATTTTTCTTAAACCATTCAATAAAACTTCCCTCATGAAGGTATATTACTAATTCACATCAAAATCATAACATAAGGCAGTACAGTAGAGGGCCAGAAATCCACACTGTTTGGAAGAGGACATTGTGCAGATTTCGGGATTTTGCGGAATGTAGGTTTTTGAAATAATAAAGATTAAAAATAAATAAATAAAAACATTAATAGCGATAAAATATTAGATTATTAAGTTATTTTATTATAAATGAAAATTTAAATAAACATTGGGAGAAAAAATCCAGCATTAGTGTCATTTTTTGTGTAAAATTCCAATATTTTTTTTTTCTCAGTTTACGAATATCATAAACTGTTCTGACAGCAATGCTGTACATATCAGCTATGTTAATAAGCATTGCTCTATCACTCAATTTTTTAATGATTTCCACTTTTTGTAGCACTGTAAGTGGAACATGCTTTTCCTTTCCCACATTTTAGATACTTCATAGGAAAAAAAACTATCGTAAAATAACTTGAATAATAAATAAAATACAAGATCTCACATGTGATAAAAACAGCAACAGAAATGCATGCGCATATCTATATATTGAGACTATATACAGTGCCTGTCTGAAAGAATTTTTATGCAAGATGGTGCCCCACCCCATATTGGGTGAGCAGTACAACAGTTGTTACGGCAACATTTCACAGATGATAGAGTAATAAGCTGGTATTTTCGTATGACGTGGCCTTCTTGATCCCCTGATCTAAAGCCATGTGATTTTTGGCTTTGGCGGCACTTAATGCCTATTGTGTACCATGGAGGTGTCGCAAACCCCAATGACTTAAAAGATCACATATCACAATATGTGCGAAACATCACTCCTGATGTGTTGCATTCCGCAGTTGAGCACATCGTCCACCACCTGGACTGTGTCTTGAAGCACAATGGTCATGTGGAACCTGAACTTGATTGGCACAACCATGCAAAATCTTAACCCCATTCACTGTGAAAATTTCCAATAAATTAGGTATGCCATCCAGTTTTGTGCCTTAATTCTTTGTTCTTGTATTGCATATTACATTTCAAACACAAAAGCGCCATCTATTGGTGATTATTGCAATTATTTTTTTTATTGTTCCAGTCTTCTTCCCGTTTCTCAAATAGTATGTGTACAAATTTTGGCTTCATTCGGGTTATTCCTTCAAGCTACAGACAGCTCCAAATAGGGATACTTATTTTATAACCATCCGGTATTACTCCTGTATTTAAAAAAAGTCTATATCTACACATCATCATGAAAATTTACTTTAAAAAACCTCCTTTTATTCATTACAGAAATGAATAGTATAAACTTTCAATTGAGTATAAAAGATATAAAATTGTACTACATTAACTTTCCAGCATTTCTATTTAATCAGTTTTAACTATTTATAAAAAAATATGTAAAATATATTGTCCACATTAAAAAATAAAATTATTGATATAACTCAGCATAGAAAGGATAAAATAAAACCCCTAGAAATCCAAGGAACTGATTTCATACAAATTTTTATTCATTAGATGATTAGAAAATATTTTTATGTTTATGGAAACAAGAAGTCATGAGCTCTCATGGCTTAGTATCACAGTTTAACTTTTAATTAGAAAGTAAAAAAGTATAAACTGAATGAAAATTCTTTTGTTGATTTTTTTTATGAAAGATTTGATTTTGAAAATCTTTTCATCGACAATTATTCATACAAATTTATCTAATGATTTTTCTGTTATTACTTTAAATATAAAAATTAGTATTTATTCTTTTTGCACCATAAAAACAAGAAAAAGGAACAATTAAATAAACTTTTCAAAATATCAAAGATGAAAGGGAAATATTAATTTATTAACATGCTGACTGTCATGTTAATAACTAATGAATCGCACAGTATCTTTAGTAAAGTACCATATATTGTGCTGGTATTTTTCAAATGATCTGGTTTGGCAATCTGTTCATATAGATTTAAATATTAACATAAATTACTTTTGAATCACTCAAGCATAGATGAAAGATGTTATTTTCATCTGTTAGGCACAAATACTTGCAAAATTTAGGCATGTTTTAATCTAACTACATATATGTACTTATTATGAGTTATTATGATATCCAGATTTCATGCCGGAGGAGAGATAAGATTTGCATAGATTAATTAAAATTTTAAGTGGGATGTTTAAAAAGTGGAATAATTGGAATTTTCTTAGCACATGTATACACTTTTAAAAGGTCTTGCCATTTATTTAAATTACCCTTTTTTAATTTACTAATTTTATTTTAACAGAACGTTCATTTCTTTTCTGGAACTTGTTTCAGGAGGCCCTATTTCAACATCAATATTTATTGCCTGTGTTTTTTATTTTAAGGAAAATCAAAGACATATAATTTCACCAACTTATCACATTTAAACTGCCAATTCAAGAGTATTTTATTTATTCATTTATTTACTAAGCCACAACATAGCCTTCGCTCTGTAGTGCTAATTGTAAATGATGGAAGTGGCTACGTATTTTTCTGACAGTGTATGTTATGATCAAGATCAAATATGTCCCAATAATTGGATATTCTCAAAATAATAAATATGGCAGCTTATATACAGTTACTGTTGCTTCTGTTTTTGACCTGGAATTTTATTGGTGTTTAAGTTAGGTTTTGTCAAGTTCAGTGGCGTAGCTAAGGGGGGGCAAGGGGGGCGTCCGCCCCGGGCACCAAAAAACATAGCTACGCCACTGGTCAAGTTTTAACTATTCTTTATACTTTTTGTAATGTTTTTCTGATAATCAAGAAGAATATTTTGAAGTTGTATAAAATGGTAGACATTTTGCTTTTTGAACAGTATAGACTGGTATTAAAATGATGTTAGTGAAAACTGATAGTATTTGCCTTCATCGATATATGGCTTTATGGAATTAGGCTTTCAGTGGTTTTTTTCCCAGGACTTCTTTCTGTGATATGTCAGAGATTTTATTTCCCTGTGATATGAACCTTTTTCCTGAATACAGTAATTAAAAACATTCATGTAACTATAATATTTTAAATATACTCTTGCAAATATATTTATGGCTGCTTCATTAAGGTATTTAAATAAAAAAATGTAATGATATAATTTTAAGATTAAATTTTAACTTCTGTATCAGTTTTTGACCGGCCTTTAAGTTAAATGAATTAATGGAACTGAAGAGTGAAGATGGCTGTATGTAGAAGATTATATTAATATTTTTTAGTTGACACTAATTTGATACTTTTACTGCTTTTCCACTATCAGTTCTGCTATTCAGTCGGTAATCTAAATCAGTCAGTATTAAATTGTTGTAACAAATCACAAATTCTTAAAAATATTGCACAAATTTAAAGATCCTGCACTTTAAAGTGAATCCTGATACCCATCATCCAATGGTATGGATGACATCACAACTTATCAAATATGTCTCAATAATTGGATATTCTCAAAATAATAAATATGGCAGCTTATATACAGTTACTGTGGCTTCTGTTTTTGACCTGGAATTTTATTGGTGTTTAAGTTAGGTTTTGCCAAGTTTTAACTATTCTTTATACTTTTCGTAATGTTTTTCTGATAATCAAGAAGAATATTTTGAAGTTGTATAAAATGGTAGACATTTTGCATTTTGAACAGTATAGACTGGTATTAAAATGATGTTAGTGAAAACTGATAGTATTTGCCTTCATCGATCTTATGTAAACAAAAAATACCAATACTAAATCATAAAATGGTACTTAAAAATAGACATTACTCCATAAATTACATTATTATATAAATAAAATAAGATCAAAATTTGCTGCCCACATAGTGATTAATATTTAGTTTTTGACAGTTTGTCTATTAATAATGTTAAATTTAAAATGCAATAAAATTTTCAATAGAATGAGATAGTTTTATGTTTTTAAAATAAAGTTCAATGATATTTTAAAACTAAAATAACATTTATTGAGTTCAATCAAGTTTTATTGTACCAATAAAGGCTTCTTAGTAGAGACAATATAGTGCATGCTCTCAAACAAAATGCACATGACTTTAACTTTTAAGATTAATTTAGTTAACATAAAATAAACAATAATATGTAAATTTAAAATAGAGAAAAAGGTTAGCTATACCATCGTGTCAATATCAGTTCCAATGAAATAAAGTTGATCTTCCATAGATATTTTTCTGTTGTAGTGATTAATGATAAATGTAACAGCAGGTAATCTTATTGTAGGATTTGATAAAATACATCTCCACATGCATCCATAGAAGAAGCTCTTTTCCACATTATTACAAATAGTTACAAGAAGTTCATCGGTCCTGAAAAACAATAAAAAAATTTGCACAACATTAACTATTTATTTGATAGAAATAAAAGAAATTTTCACTGAATATTTTGAACTTTCCAGGTGCAGTTTCCAAAATTTCAGCTGGCTACCAAGTTTTTTTGCTATTACACATGAAAATTCCAAGTAAAATGTTGACATAAACAACTGCTATTTCAGTATTTTGTGTAACACAAATTCAAAACAGTAACATTAATTGTAAATTTCAGCTAGAATGTAGATAGAATATTTTAAAAAATAGGCTGCATTTGAAAAAAAAAAAATCTCAAAATTGAACATAAATAAATGATTAATACTTGATCACAGTAAATAAGGCAAAAAATTTTTACATGCCATTTCAGAAAATAGTAAAATCATCTGCAAATAAAAAAAAATAAAAAATAAAAAATAAATATTTAATGTTGATACATTTAAGCAATGTAAAATATTTTCTCAGATTTGTCATGTAATTTAAAAAGAGTAAAGAAAATGTGTATAATGTTAAGCACTTTAGATTTGTATAAAATAATTACTATAATTTTGGGTGTATAAGCTGCAGATCAAACAATTCTTTTTCGACCCAGAATTTTTTAAGAAACAAATGTAACTAGTTAGATTGCTGTAAATATTTGTCTTCAATCATTAAATAAGATTTCTGGGTCTAAAAAGAATTGTTTGATCAGCAGCTTATACCCCCAAAATTACGGGACTCTGTTTTGAAATGAATACCACAATAAAAAATAAATAAATAGGAAAGAGTTAAGCAGAAGTTCAAGAAATTTAATCAGTGTAATGAATAAATAAAATATCAACTCCAAAGAATGTCTGTTTAACATATTGACTGCCAAGTGAAAACTGCTTATGTTCACCAGGATACAAAAAAAAAAAAAAAAAAAAAAAAAAAAAAAAACCTTTTGTGTGTAATTTGATTTTTTGCAACATAAAACTATATATAAAATCAATATTTTTCAATCTGACTCATTTTGCAATACATAGGGAGATAGTCCCAAGCTATGCAGATTTCAGGGAGTCTACTGTATTATTAAAACTTAAATATAAATAAATAAAAATAATTTATATAATGTGTAAACTATCATTTAATCAGTTTTAGCTTGATTTAATATCACCAATTTAAAAAAAAATGTACAAGGTTTTTGACATGTCATGTCAAAAAACCAATCCTGATTTTAACACATTGTTTACTGCTACTTTAAAACTTAATTAAAATTGCATAAATATCAAACATCTTAAAGATGAGGTAATTCAGCAGATTGGCTTTTATTTTCTCCTTAATCACACTGATATGAGAGAGAGAGAAAAAATGAGAGAAAAAATGCCCAAACAGATTCAAATACAGAACAAGCTAACCTTACTGAGAATAGCATCTGCTCAGTCATATTAGACAGCTCAAGAAAATGTACTGCAGATAATGGATCTTCACTAAACAATGGGCATGTAGATACACTATTATTTTTTCTTCATTTATATTGATTGACAAAGATATACAGTAGAAGATCTTTATAATGAAATTCTTCATATAATGCACAACGTTTCAGATGTAAACAATTAATTTTTCAGTGAAGAAACACCTTAATTCCCAAACTGTAAAAAATTGTCATTGTGTAGGTTGGTTGGTTGTATGGAATTTAATGGCGCAAAATCCTTTCAAGGACATGCTGCGCCAAGCTAAATGGTACAAGAATGATATCATGCAAGAAGAAAAACAAAAGTAAAAGAAAAGGCTATCTGGATGGGGTATCCCATCCAGATGTAGTCAAATTAACGTTGAAGTATCAAAGTACAATAAAAAAGTAGAAATAAACACAGGTAAAAAATAGAACAGAAGTAACTGGATGGACTCTCCACCCAGGTGCCAAGTAAGAAAGGCAAACTCAGGAATCACAAAAAACTAAAGATGTAAATAAAAGCCAGTGCATTTCAAGAAGTCAAAAAGTGCCCCATGAGGTGTTTCCCCAATGAGGTTTGTCAAGAGTGGTGATGAGGATTTAAAATAAATTCTATACAAATGTCGGAGGCCAGGACAATCAGTTAAAACATGGTGAATAGTCCGGTAATCAAAATGACAGTGAGGACACATGGGGGCATCCTGCCGCAGTAAAAGATGTTTGTGCGTGATTCTTGAATGTCCAACTCTTAGACGAGTCAGAATAACATCAGATTTTCTTGGGTAAATAGAAGGCCAAGTCTTAATTATTGGTTTAACATAATGTAGTTTATTGTTGTATTCTAAATCCCAACTTTTTTGCCAGTTATTCTGCATAAAAAGATTGATATGTAGTTTAACATCAGAGAATGGGACTGTATGACGTAATGGATTAACAGCAAGTTTTGCCGCCTCATCAGCTTTGTCATTACCAGGAATACCCATGTGCCCCGGTACCCAGCAGAATATAATATTATAGCCACGACTAGTCAATTCATTATAAAAATCTAAGATGGATGATACATAAGGATGCTTATTGAAAGATTGAATTGCGTCAATAGAGCTATTTGAGTCTGTATAAATGATAAAGGAAGTGTCATGATGATGAGATATGTGTATCAAGGCTCTCTCTATTGCTATTAATTCAGCAGTGAAAACGGAAATTGAAGAATTGAGTCTATAGCTGAGATGAGTATTACCTGAAAAAATACCACAGCCAACAATATCCCCTCTCTTGGAACCGTCTGTGTAAACATCGATGTAATTCTGATAATTCGCACGGTGTGCTGCAAATAATTGCTGAAAGACAGAAGCGGTTAACTTGTTTTTATCATATCCTTTAAAAGGGTTGAGGGAAATAATGCTAGGAGGATTCCAAGGAGCGAGAACATGTGAGGCACATGAACTCACCTCAATATTATGCAGAGGGCTATTGTGAATAATGTTCCTCATTCTAACACCAAAAGATGGAGTGCAAGATGGTCGATGTTGATATAAAATATCGTTATCAGTATTTAAGATGTAGGTTTGGAGTGGATGACCGTGATGGGAAAGAATACGATAGTATAGGTGCAAAGAGAGTTTTTCTCTGATATTATATAATGATGGTTCATTACATTCAACATACAAGCTTAAAACTGGTGATGTACGAAATGCACCAGAGCACACACGAAGTGCGCTATGATGCACAGTGTCAAGTTTCATAAGAACAGACTTAGATGCAGAGCCATAGACCTGGCAGGCATAGTCAATTTTTGACCGGATAACAGCATGGTAAATCTAAAGAAGAGAGTTCCGGTCTGCTCCCCAAGAAGTATTTGATAGTACCTTAAGTACATTAAGCAATTTTTCGCATCTTGTCCTTAATTGTAAAATATGTGGTAGAAAAGTTAGTTTCTTGTCAAAAATCAGCCTTAGATATCGAACACTGTCCACAACAGGAATATGATTTGAACCAATAAAAATTTCAGGATCAGGATGTAGATCCCTACGTCTACAAAAATGCACACAAGAAGTTTTGTCTTGAGAAATTATAAAACCATTTTTATTAGTCCAAATGAGAATACGATTGATAGCTATTTGCAATTGTCTTTCAATAAAACGAATATCCTGTCCGATACACATAATTCTAAAGTCATCAACATATAAATCTCCTTTCACTGAAGGAGGAAGTTGGCTGAGAATGTCATTTATTTTAATAGCAAAGAGGGTGACACTCAGGACACTGCCCTGGGGTACACCCTCTTCTTGTACATAGAAACTAGAAAGAATTCCGCCTATGCGAACTTGGAAAAGTCGCACAGCAAGAAAGTTTTTAATAAAAATTGGGAGGTTCCCGCGAAAGTTCAAGTTAAAAAGGTCACGAAGGATCCCATAGCGCCATGTTCTGTCATAGGCTTTCGCCATGTCAAAAAATACTGAGACCAAATGGCTGCGTTTAAGAAAAGCTGTCCTAATGTAATGTTCAAGATGTATTAAATTATCGATAGTTGATCTACCACGTCGAAATCCACTTTGAAATGCAGCAAGGCAATTGTTAGTTTCTAAAACATGAACGAGGCGGCAATTAACCATTTTTTCAAGTAATTTGCAAAGGCTGCTAGAAAGTGCGATAGGTCTGTAATTATTAGGGTTCGTAGCATCTTTTCCTGGTTTAGGAAAAGGAATAACAATAGATCTACACCAAGCACGAGGAAAACTGTGTTCCATCCAGATTCGATTGAAAAAGGAAAGGAGGTTTTCAAGAGAGAGAGAAGATAGATGCTTGATCATGATGTAGGTGATGCCATCATGACCAGGGGCAGATAATTGACTGTCTTTCAAACACTTTTTTAGCTCAGAGATAATAAAAGGATGATTATATGAAAATGAATTATGGGTATTAAAATTAATCCTGGCTGTTTCAGTTTGTCTTTTGTAACTTAAAAAAGGTTCCGGATATGCATCTGATTTCGATATTGCAGCAAGGGTAGACCCTATTGTCTCGGCAATGTTCTTAAGAGATGTGATAGTATGACCATTATGTTTTAAAATAGAAATATGATTTTCTGAATGAATGCCCATACATTTTTTTACTTTTGCCCAGAGCTCTTTACTTGATGTATTTGAGTTAATGCTAGAGACATAATGAATCCATGAATCACGCTGGCTTTTTCGTCGCACTTTTCTAGCATCAGCCTTTGCTTTTTTAAATGCAATATAGTTATTATTGCTAGGATATCTACGAAATATGCCCCAAGCTTTTTGTTGTTTTTTCTTTGCCATTTGGCAGTCGTTATTCCACCATGGTTTTCTGTGTTTGTGTGTAGTAGAAGTTTTTGGAATGGTAGCCAATATCACCCACTATCATGCTGTTTGTTATATTTGCAAGCATAGTAAATGCTGGCCAATTGGCTCTGTCATATATGTATCTTTTGGGATAGTTATTAGAATCTCCATCTGGAGTAGTCAATGAAATAAAAGTAGGAAAGTGGTCACTGCCGTGCAGGTCATTTGAGACCCAGAAGTTCCATAAAGGATAGAGTGAAGGGGAGCAGCTTGTTAGATCTATTGCATGAAAAGTTTGGGTTGGCTCGTGAAAATATGTGTAGTCACCATTATTTAACAGGCATAGCCCATTGTCAGAAATTAGTTTCTCTATTGTATCACCACGTGCATTATTGTCGGAGTTACCCCATAATTGACTATGGGCGTTAAAGTCCCCAATGATAATGAGGGGCGTGGGGAGTTGGGAAAGAAGATCATCAAGGTGTGCTGAGTTAATAGTTTGGTTAGGTGGCAGATATATGGTACAGATTGTAATGAGACGTTTAATGTGTACTCTGATTGCTACAGCTTGTAAATTTGTGTTTAATTGTATATGAGAGTGGGGTAAGCTGCGAGAGATGAAAAGAGCCACCCCACTGGTGGTTCTGTTACTACTAGTAAAGTCTTTTCTATAAGTAACATAGTTGCGTAATTTCGCTTTGTCATTAGGTTTTAAATGTGTTTCCTGGAGAGCTAGGCATAGAGGTTGATGGTCAGAGAGAATGTTGCGGATTTCGTCATGTTTATTGTGATAACCACGGCAGTTCCAAGAGATAATATTAGTCATGAATGAGGATGTTAGATAAATGTATCTATGTCATTATGTTCGGAGGTAGTAGACATGCTACTATCTCCATCGTCTAAAGCTTCATCCCGCTCAGGATGAAGGTGTAGAGCATCATCATCCATATGAGTTTCATCTATTTTATTTTTCTGTTTTTGGTTTGTTTCACTTTTAGGTGTTACAGTTTTTTTCTTTTTCGTTTTATTTTCAGGAGCTTCAGATCTATGGTTTGGTTTCAAAGGTGCCGTTCTAGTTATATTTTGAGGGAGTGGAATTTGGGGAAGTTTAGAGTGTACTGATTCTGGAGAGACAGTTTGGTCAGGCACAAATTCTTCGAATACAATATTTTCATCATCATCCGAGTCACTGCAGCACAACTCGGCATCCATAACTTCATCCGCGTAATGCTTCAGCTGTTTGGGATCTTTAATGTTTTTTATAACTGAACTGATGCCCGATTTTTGCCTCCCCTTCCCCACAGTCTTCCACTGCAGAGAGACTGGAGTTGAGTTTTTCTTTTTTGTCGTTTGTATTGGAGGTTTTTTTAGATTCTGTTTTTTGGTGATATCAGGTTTCTGTGGTATGGTGGTATTCGTGGCAGCTTTTGTTTTAGTTTGGGATATAGATGAATTGCTAGATAAAGCTGTTAATTTCTGATGTTTCTTCTCTATGTCATTTATTTTTGCCGGTTCAGAGGATGGTGTGTTGGTTGATTGTGTTACGGTAGATTTATCCTGTGGATATGAGACATCAGTTTGTGTAGCCATGTGTCTTATGGCTGTTGATTGCTTCTTGAGTAAGCTGGAGTAGGTAATTCCGACAGATGGGGTTCTATTTTCAACTTGTTTACGGGCATCAGGATAAGATAAATTCTGAGTAATTTTTATAGTGACTATTTCTTTTTCACGGTTCCAGTTAGGGCATTTGCGGGAATATGCAGTATGATTTCCTTTACAGTTGACGCAGCATTCAGATTTTTCACATGAGGTGTTGTCATGGCCGACCTCTGCACAACGTGCACAGGTGAGAGATCCACGACAGTTTGTTTTAGTATGACCGTAACGCTGACATTTAAAACAGCGGGTGGGATTTGGTATATAGGGTCTGATTTTACAGTTTAGATATCCTGCTTTAATTCTAGGTGGTAGAGTAGTGCTATTGAAGGTTAGAATAATATGTTTAGTGGGAATTATCTGTTCGTTTTTACGGATGGTGATACGGCATACATCTATTACATTTTGGTCTTTTAAATTTTCTAAAAGTTCATCTTTGGTGGAGTATAAAAGATCAGGTTCTGATATTACTCCGCGGCTTGTATTTAAAGTCCTATGTGCTTGTACGGAAACAGAAAAAGTGCCTATTGTAGTGCAATTAGAGAGATATTGTGATTGTTTGGTTGTAGATACTTCAACCAGCAAATCGCCAGATTGTAATTTTTTGAGAGAATGACCGTCTCCCAAGACAGACTGAAAAGTTTTAGCTATAAGAAATGGTGAGGTTTTTTTAAAGGAGCAATCTGAATGACTATCAGTACGTTTCACTATGAAAAAGCGAGTAAATGAGAAAGACAGTACAGTTTGTTGCTCTCCACTAGGGAGAGAAGTAGAAGGAAAAGAAGTGATTCCATCCATATTAGAAAAAAATAAAATTCAGACCCCGGCCGCACCACCCTCTCCCGAGCCCTACAAGGGGATGCACATTCATGCACCAGTGCTAACCAGGGCCCATACGGTCACAAGACAACCCTATGTCAGTCTCCACCCTTAACAAGATGACTAGTAGTTGCTCGATCACTTGATCCCTAAAGCCAGTGACAACAGCCAGCTGACCAGCCAGTTGATGCATACGGGACCAAATGCACCTCCCGTCTACCTGAAGCAGAGGCCAAAGCAGTGTGTTGGTTTCCCTCAACTACCAGGATCCCCCTTTCCAGGGACACGGGTCGCCACGCACGGCCAACACGTGGGTGGTTTACAATTCTCCATGAGTCGATACACAGGATGATATCAGCCCATACAGAGTTGCTCTCACCTCCGAAGAGGAAACCACAACGAGAGTGAAACAAAGAGGAAAGGAAGAGCAGAGAAGTAAGAGGAAAAGGAAAGGAGAAAGATCACTCAGGTGCCCCGGGGTTGTGAAGCCCGTGAATACCTAAAGAAGGTATCCCCCTGGGGGGTTGTCATTGTGTAGAAAACTAAATTTAATGCATTAGTTAAATTTTATCTCCTTAATTTAGAACATTTTTATAAAAAAATTACTATTACAATAAATGTTTTTGAAAATGAATAATATAATGAATGATTTGGGTCCAGGTATATTTGGACCATTTTTAAAAAGTATAATTAACAAAATGTGGGATGATCTACATTGTACAAAAAATCTATAATAAGGATAAGGAATGCAGTGTGAAGATACTCTAATATAATTTGTTATGTTTCAGTCATATTTGACTATATGAGTTAAATTTAATGATGTGTAAAATGTGATCCATATAATGCAAAATTCTATATAATGCACAACATTAAGTTTTGATGTTTGCGTTATATAAGATTTTCTAGTGTAATATGAATTAAACTTTTCCAAGTGAGCAATATCTTTAACAATCAGTAAAATTGAGGAAAAAATAATGATGTATCTATGCATCCATTATGTAATAGAATTCCATTATTTGTATCTGTAGTATATACTGTTAAGCTGGCTATATGGCAGACCAGATGCTATTGTTAATGAGGTCATCTTAGTAAAATATGTCCATTGGTTGTTGACCCAGTTCACTCAATTAGTGGAGCATTGGCAATTTAAGTCATAAGTTTTGAGTTCAAATCCTAGCTGAGGCATTTTTTGTTGTTGGTGTTGCTTTTTGTCAAAGCTGAAAAATTTTAATCTGTATGAGTAGATTAAAGTGAAGATCTTTCACACGCTCTTTAAACAATAAGTTACATTTATGATACCATGTAATACATGATATAAAAGCTATTTCTTTTAATGAACTGCATAAAACATTATTTAAGAAAGGAATATGTGAGCATAATTGTAGGATATAAAAATAAAGAAATTTGTTTTTTCCATTTATTGATTTTTAAATATATTACACAATGCTATGTAAACTAAAAACATGGACTCCTAATCAACCTCAGAATCACCAATGGATCACCAATGCATTGGTTTGGATCACCAATGCAGACAAAAAACAAACTTCTCATAAGTGGGTCAGCCATTTATACGGCATTACCAAGACTTGTCCAATTAATGCTTTTAACTGACATAACTAAAAACATCAAAAATTTTCTGGTTTACTACATGTTTAAACTAAAAATACATACATACACTGCACATAATTACATCAAATACTATCTCAGAAAGGGACATAAAAAAAGACGACACTTTTCACCAGAGAGCAACAGTTAAAATTTTTCAAATCATTCTTAGAGTTTCATCATTAGGCAAGACACCTGCCAACCTTTGAAAATGAAATATCATAGCACACAAAATTTAAATTGATCCAGAGATTGATTGGTTGGTTAATAGGTTTTGCATGTTTCATAGCGATTTTTCAACATTTGTAAAAAGAACAATGTTTCAGTCTATCAACTAAATATAGTAAAATGTTTCCTCTGAAAATTTTTATATGACTTTTAGAATTTCTCCTCATTTCACAGCATGTTTATTTATTTATTTATTTTTTTTTACACATTTTTAAAAAGTGCCTGGTGCAAATTTTTCAGCCCAATGCACTATATTTTAACAAAACTTGCCATATTTTTTTTTCCCACAATCGTAACTAAAATTTTTCTATCAAGATTCTTTGACTAAATCAGCACTTTCACTGCAATTTTTTGGTGAAAGTTGCATTTATTACTGATCTCTTGACAAAACTCATATTTTCTTTCCACAATATTTTGACAAAATTCACATTTTTAGCACGATCCTTTGATGAAATTAATTTGTTTGGGTGAAACCAAAAATGCAGGTGCTTTTCATGTCCAAAACTTTCATATATTTTTTTTTCATTAAATATACAAAGAAATTCCAAAATTTTTTAAGCCAACTTTCAGAAAAAACTATTTTTAATTAATCTAAAATTTGATCAAGCCAATTTTATTGTAATTATTGCACAATTTATGCAATTTATCCATTCTTAGCTATGAAATTTAGCTGTCCAAATAATTAGAGAGAAAACTTCAAACAGATTACAATTCTAAATATTATGAACAAAACAATATTTAACTATTTTTAATTAATTAACAGATATAGATGTTTTATAAATTTGTAGTAATGAATTAAGATATGTATTTTTTAACTGTATAAGTTAAATTTAACATCTGTCCATGAAAATGAAACCTCTGTTACTTTATTTACATTTAGCAGAATAAATAATAAAATTTTTGTCTATCAGAGATCGCTACTAATCTACATTGCTCAAAGAACTTTCTAGAATAGAATACAAGTGCCATTTTCACTTTGTCTGTCACATGTTTAGAGTATAGAGCAGTATTATCAAGTTCTAAGGTGAGTGTGTTTTCTCTTTGTAACTTCTGTTACTCCAATTTTAGATTTAAAAAATGTTTTAAATGTAAAATTTATCTTTAAATCACAAAACTCTAAGCAAAATAACTTTATTTACAGTTGAATATCGAAAATCCAGAACCGTCGGGACCGCAGCAATTCCGGATTTTCGAATTTTCCAAATTTTAGAGGGTTGTTAAAAAATAACAAAAAAATGCAAATTTTTTTCCTTGAGCTAACAAAAAAAAGATTCTTTTGATAGTATATTTTTTAAAGTTTTAGTGATCTTTATTTTTATTTATTTGAAATGTTACAGAATCATTTCTTAAATAGGTCACAATAATAAAAAAAAAGACATTCTATAAATGATCATGAAAAAATTTTCTGAATTTCGTCACTCATTTAAGATACGATTAGATATTTTCTTCTACTAATCGCTGTAAAAAAGTTGCTAATTTCAATAATCATTTGAAGGGAGGGGTGGGGGAGATCACATTTCTCTATTGGTCGTTGAGAAAAATTTCATCATCGGTTGTGTAAAAAAAAATCCCCAAGTTTTGATAAATGATCGAGGTAAACTAATGCAAATTTCATCAAAAGAATGAGAAAATAAATTTTGTATGTCTATCAAGAAAAAATATCTTGAATTTTAACAAATGATCTCCCCCCCCCCTAAAAATGTTAATCAATCACAGAAAAAATTGCTAATTCTGTCAAATGATCGCAAACAAAAAAAAGGAAAAATTTTGCAAAAAATTGCTAATAAAGGTAAAAAAATGGGAATTTTGTGAAAAGATCGAAAAAAAAAAAAAAAAAAAAATTAAAAAACTTGTTTTCTTATTTTTCTTCCTACTGCATTCAAAGTTCTTTTCAGAAAAACAGAGCTGAAATAAACAACATATCTACATCTGCGTGTGTGTGCATCTGAGGTCATAGGGCAACATATCACTAGGTTGATGAGTCCATTGGAGAAAGAGCAGGTGTTCATAGAATGATTATCAAGTGTTTTTCTTTTTTATTTGTTCAATCAAAAGAAAACAAAATCTATGTATGTTATGAACGAAATGTATCTTAGTTTCTTTAGTTATAAATATACAGGGTGATTAAAAACATGATCATCCTGTATGGTTGAGTGATTTTATTAGAATTAAAATACTCGAAGCTTCGAGTCATCAACGTAACTCTTCCTTTTTTTTTTTTAACTTTCAAATTTTTGTAATAATAAAGTCTTTAATTGACGGCCAGTCATTACAAAATTAACCAGAATATATCTATATATATATTTATTTAGTATTTAGTTAACAGAATTTAACTGCAATTGATGAAAATTACAGCTAAGTCTTATTTTAAAAATTAATAAAACTGAAATCAGAAAAATGTCTAGATCTTAGAGATTTCCGGAATTAGGATGTCTGGATTTTCGAGGTTAAACTGTAACATAAATATTTTTTAAAATATTATTATTTAAGAAAGAAAATTGTTTTTCCTTAAATGTAACCTCTCTTACCATAACAGATATTACATACAAATAACAGAGGTTACATTTTAGAACTGAATGTAGATTTTTTATGGTAATAATATATATATATTTATTCATAGTACCAAATTTACCTATCATTTTTATCACTTTTTTATATTTATTTTTGCAATAGTAAGTATTATATATTTGTGCTATTTTCCAGATCTAAAAATGTCTTCTAAGAAAACAAAAAAGAACAAGCTGTACCTGATGGTTTACCTACTGTAAAGGATACTATGAACATACATCAAATTACTACAGAACAAAATCCTAAAGTCATTAAGTAAGAGATATCAGCTGCTTCTGTGGCGAAGAATGTGATCTGTGTCATTGTTTCGACTACAAGAGTTTCACCGATCGAAATTTTTTGCAATAATGAGAAAACTGTATGAAATGATAATGAAGGATACATTGATAAAACTTCTACGGAATCAAAAATTTTGAATTCTGGGTATTCTCAAGTTCTTGAATCCACTTCTGAAGAAAAAGAATTTACAAGAATAACACCAAATAAAATTATTAAAGGAACATACATACTAGTTGAATTTGTAACTGAAAAAAAAGAAAAATGAAGTATTACTAAATAGCTGTTACACAAGGTGATTTAGAAGAAGATGGTGAAGTGCAAGTTATGTTTTAGAAAGCTTGCAATGATACAACATCTGTTTTTAGATTAGATGACAATATTGCATGCATAAGTTCGAACAGATCTAAAAAATTTTGCCCATGCCAACTGTAATACAAGGAAACAGATTACTTTACAAGTTTCCTCTGTTGAAGAATTTAAAAAATAATTGCAGCATTAAAAATTTGTGGAAATCTCTCTGGAAAATAAAATTATGTCATATTTATTCAGTGTGTCTTTGTTAGTTGCTGAAAAGTCAATTTTTTACATCTTATACATTTTTATACCCTCTGTTACATGAAGATTTTTCTATTTCATTTTAATAATTGTAAACCGATAACAAACCAAATGTATTTAAAACAAAGTATATTTTTTGTACTTTAAATTCAATTAAAAAAATCTTCTCTTTAAAACTAAAAAAATGATAATTATGAACTTAGTTTTCTTTTCTAAACAATATAAAATTACACATGTAATGATGATTAAATTTTATTATTTATTATTCATCTTTCTATAAGTATTGTTTTGAACTAAAGGTCATTTTTGCTAAAGTAAAATATAAAAATTATATTTTTTGTTAAAGTATTTCTATCATAAACTAAGCAAATACTGTCTAGTAACAGAAATTTTATTTTTTATGCTAGATAAGATTTTAGAAACTTATATTTTAAGTGTAAAATTTTTTTTTTTTTCGGTGCAGATGCTAAATTTGTACAGCTTAAACATATAGTTAAACAATATTATTGTTATTTAGTGAAATCTAGATCCTAAAGAATGACCAAAAAAATCTTGAAAAGCACAAAAAAAATTGGCTTCATCCTTTTCTGTGATCAATTAATGACACTGATTTTTCTTTAAAGGTCAATTTGTGGAAATTCACGATATTTTATTGCAACCGATTGACAAAATTTCTGTTAGTTCTGTGTGACTAATCGGCAAAATTTTCGATATCTTTTTGCAACCAATTGACAAAATTCACAACTCATTTCCATGACCTTTTGACAAAATTTTCAATATTTTTCCTTAATAGTTTATCAAAATTTGTGATATTTTTGTACAATTTTTTGACAAAATTCATAATTTCTTTCTTAAAGAAATTAGTGATTTTATTCAGTGACCAACTGAAGATAATCACTATTTGTTTCCGAGAGCTTTGAGAAAATAGCCAATATTTTTCCATGATCGTTTGAAGAAATTCTCAACTATTTCTTTACGAATTGATTTAGAAAAATTCCATAAAAGAAAAAAAAATTGCACACTTCCAAGAAATTTTAAAATATGTATGCAGAAGAATAATAGGTCTGCAGAAAAGTTTGCAAAGGGAAATACTGCAAAACATTTTTCATTATGCAGCACTTTCTTTTTCTGCGACCAAATTGTGCAATTCCACACACTATTTTAAACTTTGCCCTTCTAGATATTTTTAAAAATTACATTCCTGCTATAAGGTAGAGAAGTCCTGTATAAATACTTACAGAAACACTATTTACTTGTGGTTAATATCCATTAAGAGGGGTTTACGTTAAGAAGTTTGTTTTGCAGCTCAAATTTCGGTCTCCTCCATGAGCATTTTTTAATGTTAAAAAATTTGGACTAGTGACTGATTTTTAAAAAAATTTTGGAAACAAATACTTTAAAATTTCTGAACAGTAACTCCTGAAAAATATGCTGGGTAGGCTAAAAATCGCAACTAAAAAAATGAATGTGTTTTTTATGTTTTTTTCCTCTCTCTCTCTTTCAGAAAAATCATAGTTTAAGACTGCTTTTCATATCATTGCAGTTTATAGATACAAATCGTAGCAACTAGGATTTTTCCCTAGCAGTTGGCATAACTGAGTAGGTGATGTTTATAAGCATGCAGTACAGGAATTAATACTTGTTAAATATATGTGAGGCTCTAAAGAAAACACTTGAAACATGTCAATATAATTGCAAAGATAAAATAGATTAAAAATATTCAATATTCAACATAAAATATTTTCCTTTTAAAAAATGTAAATTGCTTATACCAATTAATAACATATCAAGATTAGATTTTGGTCAAGGTGCGAGTAGCATTTATATAACATCAAACCTTTTGGCTACTTGTAAAATTTTATGGCCAAAACCTTTGATTGGGAGTTATCACTCAAAAAATAAAGACACAAGAAGTATTTTCATATAAAAAATTTAACAATCTCAAGTAGAGATACCGTAGATTCACTCAAATCTGGACAGTTTGGGACCAGAGGTTGTGCGGATTTTAGAATTTTGCAGATTTCTGGTCATTGCTTTGTTTACATGTTTTTAAAAAATAATTTGAATGTAGTTAATAATGAAATCAAAAGTATAATGAATGCTTACAATGTAATAAAATATTAAAATAAGTAATAAACTAAAATAATAAAAATTTAGATGATTTTTAAAATGATTAAAATATTAAAAGCAAAGGTTATGTTAATAATCAATAATGTATGATTAAATATTCATTATAAAGATGAAAAGTATTTTATTTTCCCTAAATTATTCAATAAAACCTGCCACTTAAATGTACATTACTAATTTCTATCAAAATCATAAAATAAGGAAGTCTTATTTCAGGTTTAGCGAGACTTAATAACCCTTAAAGCTTGATTATACATAAATATGTTTGGTAAGAAGATTGTGATTACCAGTGATACAAGAGATATCCTGATTTTTTTCAGAAATAAATTTATTCTTCTTTCATGAAAAAACATGAATATTAACAAAAATTACAAATTAAAAAATATATAGAATTGATATAAAACTAAAAAGTCAAATTTTGTCTCTATATCTGAACTGAATGTTTCATTTTTTATGTCTGTAAATTATGAACAGATTTTAGAGAGTTGAGGATTTTGGGGTTGCGTATTTGAAGGAGTCTACTGTATTTATATATATATAAAAAAAAAAAAAAGTTAACAGTTCTAGAGACACTATCTTGAAGATGTATCTGTTTATAATTGTGAAGTAATAATTAGGCTACAAAAAATACATTAAAATGTTCATTATAAAAATTATTTGTAAAATAAAAAATATTAATATTTATTCTAGATATTTAAAAGTCACATGTATTAAAACAAAGCTTTAAAAAAAACCCCTGTTCATTAAGTCTGATGTCTATTTAAATGTTTTATGGTGTGTTTTAACATCAGTATTTTTGATAGTTGAAAAAGCTAGTAAGTATGTTTTTCCCACTTACTTTTTCTGTCCCCCTTTAAAAAAACATTTCATTTTAGAGAAATTACAAGTGAAACACACAATATATCTAAAAAGTGAAAAGATTTAATTGCTAAATGCTAAATTAATTTAGAAATTCCTTATGAAATGCTTTATTTGAATTAAAAGATAATTCTACATACAGTGGTCTGACAGAAAAATCTGACATCCCAGATAACAAGTATTTCAAGGGAAATAAATTTTTTTAATTGTTTATTAAGATTTTCAAGGTACCAATGTTTTTTGTGTAGAGCAGTTTATTCTTTCAAAACAAGCTGTTTCTAATAATGTTTAAATTATAAATTATTTCAATTTTCTACATAAATGATGACTTGTTTAACTTATTTTCAAATGAAGTTATATTATACAATTTAATACCTATTAAGTAATTAATAAGTTACATTTTAATACCTATATATCCAAAAATGTTTACTTTTATTAACAAATATGCACATATATATGACAAGAAAACGTATTTTTAAAAAAAGTTTAAACAACAAAAAGACATGTTTTAATCCAAATAAATAGTTTTAAAAAAAGTTTTAAATAAATTTACCAATTAAATAAACCAACACTGACTTGCAAAAAATTTACCAGTGGTAACCAAAACAATTTTTTTCTGTAATAGCCAGCTTGATTTACTTCTGCTTGTATTATATCAAAAATACAAGTAAAAATATTAATATTTTTTACAACAAACCAGGTAAAGATTTATTTGTAGATCTACTTTTAAACGCAAATTAGTTCTTAAAGATTTTGAAAAGTCATAATGATTATATTAAATACCCATTAACCTCATCATATGAGTAGTAAACATAACTTAACAAACAATATACTCGCTTATATCACTTATAAGATGATATTCATATACTATGAATCTACATCCAGAATAGCTGATGTTCTCTTCTACAAGTTTTCTGTTTAGCCTTCATCAGACTTGCCAAGTTTAGAAAAACAAAAATCAGGAGATTACATTTCAGAGTACTACTTGGTTATCCCATTGACCAAAAAACTATTGCCAAACAATAAGATGAAATGCCAATAATGGATGATCGTAAAGTCACATTCAATGACATTAAACACATGTTTAAAACATCATTAAGTGATTTTTATTTCGACTTCTTATTTGCATTTTTATTAATATTCTACTAATTATTTGTTTTTTCGTTATTTAAAATAAAAATTAGGTTAATATGTGTAATTTGGCTATTAGTTTGGCGATTTGTATAATATGGCGAAATTGATCGACGGGATAACCAAGTTGTACCCATTTCAGAAATCAGGAGATATTCATGTCAATGAAAATTTATTAATTTTTAATGTAAGCATGTTTAGTGTAAGTTTAATTTTACCCAAGTTTTTGGTTATTACTAAAGATTAAAAAGAAATGCCTTTCTTACTAAAATAAGGAAAATATGTACTCTTACAAGAAACATGTATTTAAGCATATAATGTTTAGGACGTTTTAACATAATTGTAATTCCTTTCTAATGAATCTGAATGTGGCTTATCACATAAAATACTAATCAATCAGAACAACAGCACCTTACTGCAGTTTTCATCTCTGAATAGCTTACATTTGATTGAAAAATATAATATTTAAAAGATACATAAAAAATCAGCAGAACATGCCAAAAATGAGGAATATAGGAAAACATGCAAAAATTAGGAATCTCCTGTTAAACTCAAGAGACTATGCAAATCTGCCTCATGTGCAAAAGAAGATCATAACTGACTAAACTAGCTAATTGATCCTATTACAAGTATTAACTATATTTTATTTGAAATGACTTATTATTCACTTCCATTTAAACTCTTTAGAAATTTGTAAAATAATCTACATCAAAAAGTAAAATAACAGACGATAACTTTACCTGCGATTTTTTTTGTGCTACAATTTGAGGACATTGAAAGGTAGCTAAAAATAACGTTTTTTTTTTTTTTTTTTTTTTTTTTTTTTTTTTTTTTTACACAGAACTATTTATCCTCTATATGAAACAACACTCTTATAGCTATCGAAGTAAAAGACATTTTCCTTTTGAACCAACTATATTTCAGAAAAACTGAATTACTACCTTTATTATTTGAAATTATGACTTAATTTATAAATATATAAAAAGAAATTACTTACCTATCATAATACTCAGATCCCTCTTCTAAGCCTGGCAATACGCCAACCAAAAAACCATTCAATCCAGGTCTAAGCTTTTCACCAAGTGGTACGAAATGATTTTCATAAATTGTAAGAAGTGATGGTTTAACAGTCATAGCTGCATTACCCAACAAAGGAAAGAGACCAGCACTGTATATGAATAGTTCTTGACTTAAGCGTTTTGGACCAATGCATTTAAATATGATATCATAAGTCTCTAAAGCTTTCAAATGAACACCACTTGGTAATGCTGGATGCATACATTGTGCTAATCTTTTGCTTATGATAATGCGCCTTGGAATAACTGGATATTTAACATTGTTCAAAATTACCTGAAAAGATAACAGATTAATAAATAGTAAAGAATAAAAAAGAATGGTCTTTCAAACATCTTCTATACAATTAAAAGCATTGGGTTTCTGTCAATAATCTTATCTCTACAAGAACAGCCAGGAGTTGGAGGTGGGAAGGAAGTCAGATCTACATCAGAGCATATAATTAAAATCTAATTACTCCCAAACACAATCAAGTTGACATTGAATGTTTCTGGTTCAGCTAAGTTTGATTCTTTTGAGCTGGATTGACATGATTTTTCAAAAGAAAATTCTGAATGTTTTTAATTTGAAAAAACTATTTATTTGAATATTAATGAGTGTATATATGTTCATTTTTATACAAAAAAGAAAAAATTGGTACTAGATACATAACTGTAGACAACTTTTCCATAATTATATTAAAATATGAATTAATTTTTCTTTCACTTTCTGTTCTACTAGGTTGAAGAGTGCCATGTTTTTATTTGTACTGACTAAAAGCATAGTTTTTCAGATTTGGGTAGATACAACCTGACTCACACAAAACTCCAGTTAAGAACCAAAACCAGTATCAATAGACTCAAAAAACTCAACAGATCTCATTTCAATTTGTCTTAATATGAAAATATTAAAAATTGGTGAAGGACAAGTTTACTCATGCACAAAGGGCATACATTGGCTATTTATCACTATGATTCACCTTATCTAAAATGAAGACCTTACATTAAGTTTGAATTTGGCATTGTGCTAAGTGTGCTTTATAAAGAAGTTGCAATGCCGCATTTTTCCAGATAAAATTTAAATTAATATCTTAGGTAATAACTGACAAATTTTTCAAAAATCATTATTCTTTTCTATAATTCTGGAGTGCCAGCAAAGTAAATTTTGTGTGTAATAGAAAAATGGGATTTTCTTAAAAATTATATGACCTAAGATAATCTTTATAGTTTTTTGAAAGATTTAAATAAACTCCTATATTACTCCTAATTTTTTTTTTATAATTTTATTTTCAATAGATTCGGAAATAGGGGTGGAGGTTTATTTACAGTACATTTTTGACAATGTATTTGAAAAAAAAAAAAAAAAAAAACACTAAAATTAAAACAAATATACTTTTGAGTTTGATATTACAAGATCTTTTGAAAGATATCCCACATAATATAAAAAACTATGTAATTGAATTAGCTTACCTCATTTTTTTCTGAAAATATTTGTGAATGGCTAAGTCTATAAACATGTGGGTCAACAACATTTATAACTCTACCAAGTTTTAACTTTCTATGTTCTATAGTTTTTGGGATAAATGGTTGGGACAGAGAGAAACATGGATCTTATAATGCTTCCATTTTTACTTTTAAACCCTAAAATTCCGCAAAAGGTATTTTTTCTTAGCCTTTAAAGCTCTCTTCATTTGAACAGAAATTTTCATTTCAAAACCACCATTCATTAATTCTAGAAGTAGTTATATTAAAAATACAGATGGAAAGCCTGTTTACTCTTCCCACTTTTTTTTTAACCACTTAAGATTCACTTAATTTTTATAAAAACCAGCGTAAAAGCACCAATATATTTTTTTATTGCAGAAACTGAGTAATTATAAGATATGCAATTCACTGTATGTTTGAGATGAAAAAAAAAAAAAAAAAGATGTTATAGAACAAATTCACATTTGGCGAAAAGCTATCATGCAGGACTATACACCATACCTACATCCAAGGCATTGGTAGTGTACCTTGGCTATATTGTAAGCTATTTTTTTAAATTAAAAAGGAGTAAAGAAATATATTGTCGCGACGATAACGTTACGACATCACTTAAATAAATATGTATATATAAATAATGGTTCAGCACAACCTATATATGTATAAAAATTAAAGTAAAATTTTAAATTTATTTTATTCAGTAATTATAAACAAGTAATAATAATAATAATTTTAATTCTTAGGAAAAGATAAAAGCTATTTTTTTAGTACTAATTAAAGCCGTAAACTTTATTGCTTTACAACGTTTTGGGATAATAAAGAATGGATTCGTAAAAGGACCACATGCAATGAGTAGGAAAATTCTCACCATAAAAGCTTCAGACAGTAAACAATGCTAGAAGGCCATAAAAATTCAGCCCAGCACCAATTTTAATGTAACAAGTGCGGTCAACAATACAAGGATTTACAATCGAGGCCGAAAATTTATGACTCTTCATGTGTGGCAGTGGACCTTAAGTGGGCAGGAAAGCTGATCAGACAAAGAGAGAAAGGGGAAGATGCATACAAGGGATGGACTTCCTACTTGGACAGCGAACCAATGATATTGGGAATTTTACTTGGCCCCAATGATGAACGTTTATACACGTATAAACGTTCATCATTGGGGCCAAGTAAAATTCCAATAATAAAATAAGAAAAAAGGATTGGAGAAGAAGTAATCAAAGAAAGAAAAAAAAAAAGCTCACTCAGAGAAAATCTCTCAGATTCGGAAAGATTTGACCGGGATGTTGTCATGAGGAGCAGATTCCGGAAAAGAATTCATTTCGCTTCGATGTGAATGCTTAAGAAGATTTTTGATGGACTTAATAATCAACATATAGTTAATGAACGGATTACAACATTGAGCTCATTGGACTGCATAAACTCAGCTAAATGAGAAATGAACAGTGCTTTACAGCAAAATAATACTAATGAATCCTTATAAAAAAACTTTGTGCATTCTGATGGACATTTGTGAATAGTGCCCTGAATTCCTGATGGACATTTGTGAATAGTGCCCTGAATCTCTAATGGACATTTGTGAATAGTGCCCCGAATTTTTGATGGACACTTCTGTGGATTATTCAATCTGTCTTACAATGGTGAGAAAATTTCAACTCTTTCCCATGTGGTGTTCAAAATTTTTAAACGATTCATTTGCTCATATTTTAGTATAAAATTTATTATTGAAATTTAATTATTAACTTAAAATTAAGTTAAGGAATTTTCAAATAAAAATTTTATGCATAAATTTAGGCTATGCTTTTTTAGTTGTGCTGTGTGAGCGAGCATAAAGACTTATGATTATATAAAATGCAAAAGAGGGAAAAAAAATATTAAATTGAGTAATAATGGATGAAAAAAAAAAGTATGTGCTAATATTTTGAATTATGTTTTCTTAGTGTGTTTCGAATTATGAAATTGATATTTTGAAATAAATATTTGTATGTGTATATATATATATCTTTGTTTTCTTTGATGTTTTCTTTTGTTTAATTCTCTTTAAGTAAATTAATAGATGCAGATTCTTTATTATTAAAATTAATTTTTAAAGACAGTTATTTTAAGTATTTAATTATCTCCATAAAATCCTATATATCTAGACATTTCATTTAAAAAAATATGTAACAGCTGAGATCTTTTGTAAAAAATCAAATTTTGAAATTACCTCCAGGGCATGCTGCCTTTCCCTAATTTTATCAAACTTTATCAGTTAAAAACACATATACAGGGTGAGTCATAAATAGCGAAACAATAGGCTATTGCCTTAAATATTGCCGCTGGACCCATACTTCCCATTGTAAAAATTCATTTAAAAAAGTGAAATTTTTGATAAGGTAAGTTGAACAAACTCCAAGAGGGGTCTATTTGAAAAAATGCAAAAATTAAATTTTTATACAGCCCTCGTAGGATAAAAATTAAAATTAAGAAAACTTTCCTTATCCAATCCTGAATTAGACACAAAAGATTGCACCTTCATATCTTCAAAACTCATAGAGTTATAGCTGTTTAAATAATTCATCAGGTTTTAAGGGATTAGACACAAACTGAAATGTGTGCAATTCAAGAAACTATGTTATTTTAACAGTTTTAGGAAATGTGTAAAAATCTATCTTTTGAGTTAGAATTTTGAATTTTTTTTCTTTTTTTTTTTTGTGATGATGATTTTTATAATTTGCAAAAAAAAAAAAAAAAAAAAAAAAAAAAAAAAAAAATCGCATCCTAAAATTTCTCAATATTTATAAAAATTTCAAATTATTTATACTGGTTTAAATGGAATAATTTAAAATCGTTATAACTCAAAACATTATTTATCGGATTTCAATTTCCTTCCATTTAATTAATGATAAAAGTCTGATTTTAGTTTTGTTCCAGGGAATTTTTTTTTCAATATTAATTTTAAAACTATTGAAAATACTTATTTAAAAAATGATATAACTTTTAAAAAAATCATATTTTCAAAAGTAAATATTTTTTCAAATTTGCCGATCTAATCCGATAATAAGCCAATAAAATAATAAAAAATACATGTTTCAAGTTTGCACATTTTTTTCTTTAACAATTCTTGATAATCTTTTTAATAATTTAAAGACGAGAAATAGTGGGGGAAAAAACTCATCATGCAGAGAAAAACAAATTTAATGTATTAAATAAAGTTTGGCTCCTAATAAAATGTTTAAATGCTTTTTAAAAAAATTGAAAGTGTAAAGTAACTCCTTTCTGTAGTCCAAACTTCCAATTCAGTTTAACTTTCCTCATTTCTGTCCCCTTTCTACTCTATTTAAATGTCCATCAGTTATTTAAAATATTACTTTTTCTAAGATGCGAATTAAGTCTTTTTTATATATTTAGCTTTTACAACTTCAGGCTTTTTATCGTTCTGGAGAGGCTGTTAAAAAATCTGCATTTTGAGCCCAGGCTGGGCCAGGACCGAGACGTTACTATTTTCTAAAGACTTGCCTGGCCAGGTCTAAAGTATTTTTCATACCAGAGGGGGCTGTTTCCTTCTTCCTAGGTTTACAGTGGACAGAAATTTTCAATCCCGGTCTCGACACAACCCATATTAAAATCAATGTCTCTGACTGACCTAATACGTGCATAAAATAAGTAAAATTTGGCTCGCTCAGTGACAAAATTTTTACGAAAAACATATAGATTATGAAATCGCCTTTATTTTACAAAAAAAAATAAATTAAAAATAAAATTAAAAACTTTAAAATTCATTTTTTTTAAAGAATAGTATATTTAAAGGCTAAAAAATTAAATATAATAAAACCAGTGAAAAAAATATACCTATGACAGAATCCTGTCTGAAACAGAAAATGTGTTGATACATGCAAAATAAATACCTCACAAAAAAATAAACTCCATTTGACCTCCTAAGTAAGGCATTTGTCTATACATATTTTTTCTTTCCTATCAGATTCCGTCTTAAAAAATTTTACTGTATAACATTTTTCAAAGTCTCTAAAACATGGAATATGGATTAACAATATTAAAATATAAGTGAAACATTTACATTTAAATAGAGATTCATAGTTAAAATAAATATATCGCAGCCTTTGGCAGTTCTTTAATAATAAAAAGTATAAATAGGAAAAACGAAAAGCTATAATAAGTATTTTTGGTCTGAACTCCATACGAAACAATTTTTAACCATACCAAAGTAAAAAACTATGTAGAAAATCACGGCTGAGCTGGGCTATTATTTTAACATTTTTCAAAGCCGGGCCAAACTTTTTTCTCCTATGGGTCGGTTTAGGACAAGACCTAGATATTCTGACCCATGCAGACCTCCAGTGCAGACTACCAACATATTTTGAAAACAAGTTTAGCTTTAAATCAATATGCTGTTTTTTTTATGCCCAAATAAGAGGCACTATTTTAAATCAACATTTAATAACGAATAATTTGTGGATGATCCCTCACTTACTTGCAAAATGAGTCAAAAACTCTTTGCTTACAGGCATGGTTAAGCGGTTTAAATCATGAATTTTGGAGAATTTTGGATTTTAATCTCTCTCTCTGAGGTTTTCAAATATGGAGATGTAATTTTTTTTATCCAATTAACTTAGGAATGGATTAGGAATAATTTCCTTACTGGGAATTTGCTCTACAGAGGCCGTACAAAAATTCAATTTTTGTATGAGTTGCAAACTATCTTATCAAAAATTGTACCTTTTTTCATGAATTTTTGCAATTGGAAGTATGGGTGTAGGGGCAATATTTCAGGAGATAGCCTATTGTTTTGCTATTTATGACTCACCCTGTATGATATTAAAAAAAAAAATATGGTCATAAAAAATTTCAATTTACTCAAACCAAATGTTTTAAGCTAAAATAAATTTTCTTACCTTATTTAGTTTACCTAGAGCTGATATCAAATCAGCCCATTCACTAGTGTATTCAAAATTCTTCAAAGCTTTGTCTATAGCAGAAATATATGAACGATATCGAGCGTCACCTAGTAGCTCATACTCATCTAATAAAATTCCAGACATCATGTATCAAAATACCTAGGAAAAAATGCATATTTGTATTCAAAATTATATTACTCTTACACTTAAAAGAGGAATGCACCTTATATTATTTACTTTTAAATGAAAAAATATGATATAACTGAATTATAGATTACTTAAGTTTAACAAAATTCTGTTTTACTTACAAAGCAAAATCTGCCATTTATTTATTTATTTATTTTGTTATTGCTTTTACCAAGGCTTACATTTAACTTAAAGTTTTATGAATTAGCATGACTCACTAAAGATAAAACTAAGTCAATAAACAAGAAAAT
Source organism: Maratus speculifer (assembly GCA_964019185.1). Lineage (NCBI taxonomy): Eukaryota > Metazoa > Arthropoda > Arachnida > Araneae > Salticidae > Maratus > Maratus speculifer. The sequence continues at coordinate 155,163,678 of OZ025299.1, forward strand.
ATGAGTCAATAAGAAAAATCATGTCTATTTTTAATAAACCAATAGAAAACTGCATATTAGAAGATACACACTGTGTTGTAACTGGAAACTTTTTTTTTTAACAAAACCTTAATTTTTTAGATATGGATAGCTGGAGACAGTTTCCTCACCTATATTCAAAAGTAGGGATGCACAACCTTTTCAAGAGAAGGGCCACTTACAAATATGTCTGGATGGTCGAGGGCCACATCAATAACTTGAGGAGAATTCGATTTTGAAGGTGTTCTGTGGCCTATAATCAGATGAAAAATATGTTTTCAGTTGAAAGTGTGTGTGTGTGGGGGAAACCCATTTAGGTTCGCTTAACCAGTCAAAATACCCCATTCAATTGGTAAGGATATATCAGCAGGTTTTACATTTGTATATATAAACAGATATAGCAAGGATTATTCTCAAGAGGTAATAACATTCCTTGACTTTATTCAGGAAAATAAATTTTGTTTCATTAAAAGTGCTAAAAAACAAAGGTAAGTGGCTTATGCCGAAGAAAATGGAAACTTTTTGAACGAAGGAGAGTTGGAAGGAGATGATCAACAAGATTTTTCTGTGCCTCATCACTGAAATTTCCTATATTTCAACACCTGATCAACAAAATTTGCAGCTTTCCATGCTTTATTGACAAAATTTGCAATTTTTCAAAATTGATCGATAAATACAATATTTCCATGCCTCATCAAAAAAATTTGCGATTTTTATGAAATAGATTGAGAAAATTAGTGATTTTTACGAAACCGATTGAGAAAATTGACAAATTTTACAAAGCCGATCGATGAAATTTATGATTTTTACAAAGCCAATCGACAAAATTTCCGATTTTTATGAAGCTGATTGATGAAATTTCGAATTTTATGAAACCGATAGACGAAATTTGCAATTTTTATAAAGCCGATCGGCGAACTTCGTAATTTTCTACAATGGATGAAATGATCGACTTTTACGAAGCCAATTGACAAAATTTGCGATTTTTACAAAGCTGATTGTCAAAATTTGCGATTTTTACAAAGCTGATTGTCAAAATTCGCGATTTTTATGAAGCCATTCAACGATATTTACAAAGCTGAGCGGCGAAATTCACGTTTTTTTCCACATGTTCCACATAATCGATAAAATTTGAGATTTTTCTGAGACTGATTGACGAAATTATCGATTTTTATGAAGCCGATCGAAGAAATTCACAGTTTTTACGAAACCGATCGAGAAAATTCACAATTTGTCCGCACCTGATTAACAAAATTCACACTTCTTCTGCGCTTGATCAACAAAATTCTTGGTTTTTACGAAACCGATCGAGAAAATTCACAATTTGTCAGCACCTGATTAACAAAATTCACACTTCTTCTGTGCTTGATCAACAAAATTAGTGATTTTTACAAATCTGATCGAGAAAATTTGCAATTTTTATCTAGCCGATTGACGAAATTTGCACTTTTGCCTCACATGATCGATAAAATTCGAGATCAACGACATTTTGAATTTTTCTGTGCCTGATCGACAAAATTTGCAATTTTTATGAAACCGATGCATGAATTTCATGATTTTTACGAAGCCAATCGACAAAATTTGCGATATTTACAAAGCCGATCGGTGAAATTTGCGGTTTTTCTTAGTATGATTGACAAACTTTCCAATTTTACCAAGCTGATCGAGAAAACTGATCAGCAAAATTAGCAATTTTTATGAAGCCTATCAGCATATTCATGATTTTTCAAAACCGATCAACTAAATTCGTGATTTTCACAAAGCTGATCAATGAAATCCGCCATTTTTTTCGAGCCTGATTGACAATATTCGAGATTTTTTTCGAAGCCAATCGAAAAAATACATGATCTTTCTGCAATGAACCAGCAAAATTTGCGAATTTCACGAAGCAAATCGCTGAAATATGGGATTTTTAAGAAGCTGATCGACCAAATTTGCAATTTTTCCTCGCATGATTGATAAAATTCGCGATTCTTCCACACCAGATCGACGATTTTCGCAATTTTTACAAACCTTATCGACAAAATTTGTGATTTTTATAAAGCTGATTAAAGGAATTCGCAATTTTTACGAGCCTGATCACAAAATTTGCAACTTTTGGAAAGCCGATCGATGAAATTCGCAATTTTTCTTCACCTGATCGATAAAATTCCTAATTTTTCCGCACCAAATAGATGAAATTCATGATTTAATTTCAACCTTATCGAGGAAATTTGCAATGTTTTTGCAGGAGATCGACAAAATTTGCGATATTCCTGTTTCCGATCAATGAAATTTGCTATTTTTTGGAACCCGATCAATAAAACTGGCGAATTTTCAATGTCCTACCAACAAAATTTGTGCTTTTTCTGCCTTTAACTGGTGAATCCTGCATTTTCCTCTCGTTCAATCAATGAAATTCAATTTTTAACAAAATCTGCATTTTTTTACGTGGCAAGGTGAAATTCGCATTTTTTTTCTCTTGATAAACTTACGAAACTCACGCTTCTTTCGCAGCCGATCAACGAAATTTGCTATTTTTTGGAACCTGATCAATAAAACTGGCGAATTTTCAATGTGCTACCGACAAAATTTGTGCTTTTTCTGCCTTTAACTGGTGAATCCTGCATTTTCCTCTCGTTCAATCAATGAAATTCAATTTTTAACAAAATCTGCATTTTTTTACGTGGCAAGGTGAAATTCGCGTTTTTTTTCTCTTGATAAACTTACAAAACTCACGCTTCTTTCGCAGCCGATCAACGAAATTTTCAATTTTTACGCGCATCATCACAAAATTCGTGCCTTATCAACGAACTTCGCGATTTTTCGTCTCCGATCGATGAAATTTGCGATTTTTTCATCTCTGACTGATGAAATTTGCCATTTTTTCATGTCCAAACAAGAATTTAGGGGTTTTTTTTAACGCGATAAAATGAGAAAACATACAATTTTCTGCCGCTGATTAGTTTAATTTGCAATTTTTTCATGGATCAGCAACAAATCTGACGATTTTTTCTTGCCTTATCAACGAAATGTCTGATTTTTCAAGTCCAACCGACAAAATTCGTGATTTTTCTGTGTCTGATAAACAAAACTTGCTACTTTTTCCGTGTCTGATTGGCTAAATTTGCTATTTTTTTCCGAGCCTCATGGGCAAAATTCTCAATTGTTTCATACCTGATGAACGAAATGTGCAATTTTTCCGCATTTGATGAATAAAATTTGCGATTTTTCTGAGCCTGATCTACGGAATTTGTAATTCTCAAGTGAATGACGAAATTTTATATTTTCCCGTGATAAATTGACGAAATTTAAGAATATTTTTCTTTGACTTTTACACAATAATTGCATTTTTTTTCTAGTTGTAAATTGACGAAGTTCGCGGGCCACACATTAACCTATCGGGAGCCACGGGTTGTGCGCATCCCTATTCAAAAGCATTGATACTATTAGGAGATACAAACATATCTCCTAGGGGTTAAAAGAAATTAGCAGAGTTGCTTAATGCAGATTAGGAAACATTATTGCTGGATTTAAACCCCGATAAATTTAAATATTTTTTACTGAAATGAAAATTAAATTGAATTAAGAAATAAATTATGGTGAACTAAAAATGATGACGACAATTTAAAACAACTAAACACATTTATTAATAAACATTAAATAAAATAACAATACATAAACTTAAAAATATATTAACCAATACAATAAATTAACTCATCTTATTTTTAACCCTAATAAATCCCATGACATACAAAAGAGGGCATAAAATATCATATGGCTTAGACTTTCTCATTGAAACAAAAATAATGTCAAATACTGGAGCTCACCACCAAAGACGTACCAGAAATAATGTACGAATCATCTAATGCAAATGTTACTCCACTAGTGATGAAAAAGAATGTCTGCTACGATAAAACTAAAAGTCTGAAGCACATGTCCACATTATTCCATCATGCCTTTAAACATCAACACTCAGTCCAAGTCAGTTCAGACACCAAAAGAAGCACCGGGAAAATTGTCTTACATAACACATAAAAATGTAGACGTCCACAATATGTCCCACGTCTTACACTTCTTCATATAAAACTAACCGAACGTGACTTAAAGCTGTTGACAATACTAAAAGCATTTAAAACTAAACAAGAGCTATTGCAACTTAAAATATATTGTAAAATCGGAGACCAGCCGAGAAAATAAAAAGACAACTGCTACATCACACAAACAAGGAACGATCGCCTTGACAATCCAAACTGCTGGGTATATATATATCTCCTGAGCAGACGAAATCTATTCTACTACGCATCCCGGAAACTACGCCATCTAATGGCTCCCGTAACTTTCCTCTGGAAGTTTCTAAGCGACGTCACTGGATTTGCATCATGCTAAATCCCGACAGTGCCGGACCGCTACCACCATCTATTAGATGCTAAGAAAACTATCTTTAAAAATAGAGAGGGAAATGTGTAGACCTCGAAATTAATGTAAACAGATGTATAACTGACTAGTTGAAAATAATTTAGAAGAATGTAATTACATGAAACTTTAATATTGAATTTAAGAGTATGAAGGAACTGCTTTCAAATAAAGGTAAGTGACTTTAACTTTACTAGGAAATGAAATATGCAAGAGGAATGTTTAAACATGTGTACAGTGACAAGAATTAGGGTTGTTAATTCCTAACAAATACATCATGTCCAAAAAGTTTATAGACTAGTGGTGCACAACATTTTCAAGAGAAAGGCCACTTACAAATATGTCTGGGTGGTCGAGGCCCACATTAATAACACAAGAGAATTGTATTTTGAGGAGATGATCTGTGGTCATCTATAATGATAGAAGAATAATTATAGTGATAAAAAATATGGTATCATACGGGGGAGGAGGATGAATTCTGTTAACCCAGTAAGTCTACCTTTCCAGTCAAAATACCCAATTCAATTAGTAAGGATATTTAACAGTTTTTACGTTTGTATATATAATAGATATAGCAAGAATTACTTTCAAAAGTAACAATATTCCTTGATTTTTTTTGGGAGAGTAAGTTTTATTTTATTAAAAGAGGTAAAAAAACAGGCTATTGCTAAAAAGAAATGTGAACTTTATGAATGAAGGAGAGAGAAGGAGTATATCAACAAGATTTTTCTGCATCTGATCAATGAAATTCCTGATTTTTCCATGATCGATATTTTCATTTTGTTCATGCTTGGTTGACAAAACTTGAGCTTTTGCGAAGTTGATCAACAAAATTCAGGATTTTTATGAAGCCAACCGACAAAATTCATAATTTTTCCACACCCGCTCTAGAAAATTCATGATTTTTCCACACATGATCAATGAAATCTGCGATTCTTCCGAGCCTAATTAACAAAATTAGCAATTTTTTGTTAGCCATATACCCATATTTCTTATGAATTGTATTCATTATATATTTACTTTATTTAATCAAATACAATATCCATTAAGTCTTTATTTATTACTTACCTTTTCCATCAGTGCAGCTGCCTTATTCCATTTAATTTAGATGGAGAAATATTTTGAAATAATCGTATTTCACTCCAGACAGATCGCATCAACAATGTTTTTCCCTGACGAGGTTCGCTGTGCGTTCATTCAAACAACGCGGTAACGCAAACGATCGGTAGACGGTGTAGTTGTTTTCCCCTATGAGCGTGTTTTGCTTTCAGCACGCACTTATGCAAATTTCTTCCAGCACGTGCAGCGGATGTAGGAGGTTTTGCTTCCGGTTTTTTTAATGTGGTCCGGCACTTGTCTACTTGGAGGGAGGAATAAATGAGAGTTCGCGACTGGTGTCTTTAGAGAGGAAAGATTAGATTGACATGAGTTGGTTTTTCAGCGATCGTAAATTTGTTTTTTTGTTATGTTGTAGGTGACAATGAACTGGTATGAAAAGTTGTTTTATTTTCGGCGGTCGTCAATTTAGTTCTAATGTAATATGGTGGTTGTTTTGGAATGCAGTTCGTCAACGTGGTGAAGATGTCTTTATTTCTTATCAGCTTTTCGTCAACTTATATATTTTTAAGTTACTCTTTATTTACAATTAAAGATTTAAAATGAGCACTGGAGGGAAATATTTAATTGTTTATCTGTTAAGCCAAACATTGTTTTAACTAGTCATAAAATAATATTGAATAGTTATTTATTTGAATTATATTTTAAACATCGTTATTTTTAAATATGAAAAAGATTTTAAATAAAAGTTGAGTTTTATTTTAATTTGCTTGGTCATCATTTCAGTCTATTTTACACTTACTGTCTAAAAGAAGAACTTTAAACACTATTTTCTCTTTGCACACTATAGGGTCTTTTGCTTCTGCTGTTACAGTTAACTCTGCTCCATTATAGGATATATTAGAACAGTGCTTTAATTAATTAAAATTTAGTTTAGCACTGGTTATGTGAGTAGACTCACATATTTTTCCTCACCCGCTCATCGAAATTTGCGATTTTTCTGCATCTCATTGGCAAAATTTGTAGCATTTCCTTGTGTGATCGAGGAAATGCAATATTTCTGTGGGGAAAAGTTTTTCCCATCCATTTTTATTTAAATTTAAATATCTTTTGTAAAGCCAAAATGGAACCTGCAGCTCTTGTTCACATTTTCCCCGCCGAATCGGCATTTGTTTACGTTTTCAACAGCACAGTTGAGTTGTTTCATGTCACGCTCAGTCATGGAGCGTATTGAGTAATTATTACATGCGATCGCATTCGCCTGTATTAAAGTTCCTTTTAAGTTACAGATATTATTTTGATTTAATTAAGTAACAAAAGCATTTTAGAGTAATTTTCATGTTTAAAGTAATTTTTCTAAATGTATTTAATAAATTTAATGAATTGAAGAAAAAAAATGTTTAATGTAAAATGCTAATTATCGTCTGACTTATGCAAATTGCAAAGTCACTTGTGACTGGCTAATAAGTTTTCGTTCCAATTTAAAGGGACAGTTTTCACGTTTTGGTGGTGTGTGGTGTGTGAACAGTTTGAGCGGTGTTTTAAAGATGCCTTTTTTTCAATTTAACGATCTATTTAAAGTGTTTTTGATAAGTTTGGATAAATTTAGCAATGTTTCAAAGTTCAATAAGTTCCGTGTAACTTATGATAAGCTAGATTTAAAAGGTTTTTGAAAGTCCTAACTCTGAAGTCAAGAGCAAAGGGTTCCATTTTGGCCAAGGTTACCGAGTTTCATCTGTAAAATATTTCAATAACCAAGTGTGTTATCAAGAGTATCTTATTTTTCCTTAATAAATGACATGAAGAGAATTTTTGGTGATTCATCGTTTACTGTGAGTATTTTTCACTTATTTATTTTTCAAGAAGTATAACTGATATTAGAAATTTGCTTACTTATGGAAGATAAGATTTCAAACTACCTATTACTCTGCTACATTTTTCAACTCTGCTAAACTCTTTTAGTAATAAGTAAGGGGCTCCATAACCCCACACAGAGGTTATGGGCCCAGAAGCTCTTGCAACTGCGAAAATTTATTTTATATATGAGAAAAAATGTTTTTGAAATATTTCTTGTTGAAAATATATTTATTATTGAAGCATCTGAATGTATTTTATGTGTTTGAATTCTAATATAGATATTTATTGTTTGAAATTAAATGAATAATGGCCACTGCACCTGATACAGTAATATTAACTAAAGATAACTATCAAACCTGGATAAGATTTATTAAATGTAAATTACAAACTGAAGGGCTATTTATGTGGGTAAAGAAAAGTGAATGGCCAGAACTTACTGATTTAAAGCCTCTTAATAAGTTTAAACTGAATCAATCAAAACAGAGAGCAGTATTAATTATAAAAACATATGTCAGTCCTGAAATTGTATTAACAATAGGGCATTTAGATGATCCCTCTGAAATTTGGGAAACATTGAAATTAACCCTAGAAATTCCTGGTAGAGTGTTATAATCATTTCATGTAAATGAATTTAGAAATTTAAAAATAAGTCCGGACGAAGATATTCCATCATACATTGCTAGATTTCAAGAAGCGTATCGCCGTGTAATTGATTCCAGAGAAGAAGTTGCCGAAAAACATAGGTGTTATCAGTTAATAGAAAGTTTACCAGAAAATTATTATTTTCTGGTAATTTAAATTTTCTGATTATTTAATTAGGGAATTAGACCGTCTTTCAGAAGATAAATTTAAGTTTAATGATGTTAAAGATGAAATTTTAAAAGTGTGTTCGAGGCATGATCTAAGAGAAAGATTGCGTAATGAAACCCTTATGGCTGATAGAAGCGTTCATATGTCAGGAAAATTTTCTCCCGAATCTCATTTTCAAAGTAGAAATAATTTAAAATGTGAAAACTGCGGGAAAAAGGGCCATTTAGGTAGAAACTGTAGAAATCAAAAGATAAATAAAAGGGTTCAAGAAGTAGATTTAGATTCATATGTTACTGAATTAAAGTATAAAAATAATGATTATTGCAAAATTTCCCCCCCTTGTTGGGAATGGACCTTAGATTCAGCGTCTGCATCCCATGTATGTCAGAATAAGCATTTCTTCACTCATCTACGAGAACCATCAGAGGGTGCAGTAGTTAGAATGGGAACCACACCTCATAAAGTTAAAGGAATTGGTAAAGTTAGTTTTAAAATTAAAGAAAAAGATAAGGTATCAATTGTAAATTTACATAATGTTTTGTACGTTCCAAACATACATAAAAATTTAATCTCTATGTCAAAAATGGATAAAGCAGGTCTTCATGCTACTATGGACCATGGGTTTAAAGTGTTTGATAAGAATTGGAAATATTTATACACAGCCACTCTAAAAGAAAATTTTTATGTTTTAAAAGGAATTAGAAATTATGATGACACTGAAGTTAAACCTAATGTTAAAAATCCATGTTTACAACTTCCTAGTAAACCTTCTTCTCTAAGTTCAGATAAAGTAAGAGTTTTTGCACGTACTGAATCTTTTGAAACTTGTAACACTAGTCCTAAAAGAGTTTATATTCAAAACAAAGCTAATACACAAGAGTCAAATTGTCTTTACAATATTTCATATGCAAATGATCGAAATAACATAATGCTATGGCTTGAAATGCTGGGACATTGTAATGTTAATTTAATCAAGAAAATGTTTCGAGAAAACTTGGTTCAAGGCTGTAGTCCATTACAGGGGAAGGAATCTCCTTGTGAACCTTGCATTCTTGCCAAAAATACTAGGTCAACTCATCCTAGGTTACAAAATATTTGATCTAAAGAAATTTGTGAATTGATACACAGTGACATATAGGGGCCAGCCCTAGTCACTTCAAGGAACGGGCAATGTTACATACTTACCTTTATTGATGACTACAGCAGAAGAGCATTTTGCTATCCGCTACGCTCTAAAGATGAAGTTTTCACTAAACTAAAGCAATTTATAACTTTTGTAGAACGCCAAACTGATAAGAAAGTTAAAGTGATCAGAACCGATAACGGCTTAGAGTATTGCAATCAACAGGTCAAAGATATGCTAAATAAACTGGGAATTAAACATGAACGAACCACGATATACAGTCCGCAAATGAACAGAACAGTGGAACATTACAATAGAGTATTGTTCGACGGAATGAGAACTGTTATGAAAGCAGCAAGTATGCCAGATAATTTATGGGTTGAAGCTGTTATGACCATAAACTACATACAAAACAGAATTTTTCATACAGGTATTGAAGCCATACCTTTTCAGTATGGAACTAAACCATCCATTCGACACTTAAAGCATTATGGATGTATCGCTTATGTACATCAACCAAAGGAGAAAAGGAACAAGTTCCAGTCTCGAGCAAAGAAAGGAATATTCGCAGGATACGGCTTAGAATCATGTGGTTATCGAATTTATTTCCCAAGAGAAAACACTATAGTAGAGTCAAAACATGTGATGTTTGATGAGGCCCAATTACATGGCTATCCTGAGCGGAAAGTAACACATCGTTCTTTTGTTGATTTTACAAGTGATGATGACTTCTTTACAGGTCCAGATAATCTACCCATAACGGATGAATCGGTTAAACAGTTGCCCTCTACTTCAAAAACTTCCACTCAAGAAGAGAATTTGATGGAACCAGAGGATGATGTGTCATCTGAGGATGAAGTTCCAGAAATTTCAGAAGAAAAGGAAGAAGGAAAAGCAACATTTTATAGATATTTTAAGACGAGAAAGAAAGGGATAACTAAAGGTAAATTAGATGTTTATTTATTGTCTCCTACTGGTTCAACACTTATGTCAACGCCTGAACTTTTAGAATATTGTAAAGCAAATAAAATTATTTTAGATGACACTTTAGCAAATTTTAGTTCAGCAAATACTTATGAAGGTCCCATTAAGTTAGAAAAAGAACCTGAAAGCGAATTGGTTGAAGAAGCACTATTAACTGAAATAATCATACCTCAAAGTCTTTTACAAGCGAAACAACTTCCAGAAACTCAGAAATGGAAAGAGGCAATGGATCAAGAGATCCAAACTATGTTAGATAGAAACGTTTGGACACCTGTCCCAAAACTTAATCAAAAGGTGATTGGAACCAAATGGGTTTATACAGTAAAAGAAAATAGTGAGGGAAAAAGAGATATATTTAAAGCACATCTGGTTGCATTAGGAAATAATCAAAGAGAAGGTTTGGATTATAACGACACATTCAGTCCTGTGGTAAATTTCACACTTATTCGTCTTTTCATTAAAATTTTTAATTGGGTACATTGTCTACTTGATGTAAAGTGCACTTATTTATATGGCGAAATTGACAAAGATATTTGCATAAAGCAACCCCAAGATTACACTATTCCAAGAAAAGAACATTTTGTTTTAAAGTTAAAGAAAGCAATATATGGCCTTCATCAGGCTGGAAAATGTTGGTACAATGACTTACATAGTAAATTAATTTCAAATGGTTTTACTGAAGTTCAAGGGTTAACATGTGTCTATTTTTACAGAAGTCAAGCCATTGTGATAGTCTATGTGGATGATTTACCAATATTCGCTAAAAATAATGAAGTTTTAAAAGAAGTAGTAGAATTAATCAAATCAATTTATGAAGTTAGAATTTTAGGTCCTATCACAATGTTACTAAGCATAAACTTTAAAATAGAAGATAATGAAGTTTTTAATATCAATTGCCAAAGTTATATAGAAAAGTGTTTAAAGAAATTTGATGTTCCTGATTGTACTAATGTTTCACTTCTTTCTCCACCTGGGTATAATCTTATTCCAGCTGCGGAAGAAGATGAATTTCCAGAGAATCTGCCTTACAGAAGTTTGCTTGGCTATCTACAATATATTGCTCATCGATGCCGTCCTGATATTTCAAGGCCTGTTGCTGCACTTTCACAATTTGCTGAAAAGCCAAATCTTCCGCATTACAGAGCACTTCTTCGAATCCTGATGTACCTGTCTTCAACGAAATCACTTGGATTGAAACTTACAAGGTCTGACTCTCCAATCCAGTTAGCTGTCTATGTGGATGCTTCTTGGGCAAGTAACACCACTGACCAAAAGTCATGGACTGGATACACTGCCTTCTTAAACAATATGCCAGTAACTTGGAGAGTTACTAAACAGAGCTGTGTTGCCTTAAGCCCAATGGAGGCTGAATTCATTGCTGCAATAGAAGCTGTTAAAGATTTAAAATTTTTACAGATGTCTATCACTGAGCTCGAAAAGTGTCTACAACTGAACGACATTATTATTCAACATCCCATTCTTTTCTGCAATAATACTGCAGCCATTTCTTTTATGAAGCACAAAACTGATACGATCAAAAATCGCTATATTGATTTAAAGTATAAATTTATCAGAGACTCATACAGTCAAGGACTTTTTGATGTAAAACATGTCCCCTCCAAAGAAAACGTCGCTGATCTTTTGACGAAATCCTTAATCCTTAATAAGACTCATTTGAAATTTTTCGTGATGCCTTATGGTGATGAACTTTGCCACTAACCGAGAAAAAAAAACTCTCTTTTTGATCCTGCATTTGCATAAACTGTTGCAATGAACTATTTGCAGTCAAAAATCAAAATGAATGGGAAAGGGGAGCATACTGTGGGGAAAAGTTTTTCCCTTCCATTTTTATTTTAATTTAATTTAAATATCTTTTGTAAATCCAAAATGGAACCTGCAGCTCTTGTTCACATTTTCCCCACCAAATCAGCGTTTGTTTACGTTTTCAATGGCACGGCTGAGTTGTTTTGTGTCACGCTCAGTCATGGAGCGTATTCAGTAATGATTACTTACTATCGCATTCGCCTGTATTAAAGTTCCTTTTATGTTACAAATATTATTTTGATTTAATTAAGTAACAAAAGCATTTTAGAGTAATTTTCATGTTTAAAGTAATTTTTCTAAATGTATTTAATAAATTTAATGAATTGAAGAAAAAAAATGTTTAATGTAAAATGCTAATTATCGTCTGACTTATGCAAATTGCAAAGTCACTTGTGACTGGCTAATAAGTTTTCGTTCCAATTTAAAGGGACAGTTTTCACGTTTTGGTGGTGTGTGGTGTGTGAACAGTTTGAGCGGTGTTTTAAAGATGCCTTTTTTTCAATTTAACGCTCTATTTAAAGTGTTTTTGATAAGTTTGGATAAATTTAACAATGTTTCAAAGTTCAATAAGTTCCGCGTAACTTATGATAAGCTATGTTTAAAAGGTTTTTGAAAGTCCTAACTCTGAAGTCAAGACCAAAGGGTTCCATTTTGGCCAAGGTTACCGAGTTTCATCCATAAAATAATTCAATAACCAAGTGTGTTATCAAGAGTATCTTATTTTTCCTTAATAAATGACATGAAGAGAATTTTTGGTGATTCATCATTTACTGTGAGTATTTTTCACTTATTTATTTTTCAAGAAGTATAACTGATATAGGGCAAAATTGGGAAATTTCATTAGCGGCCACTGGCCAGTAAGACTAGTTTTTCAAGTGGCCACTTTGTTTACTCTAGTGGCCACTTTTTTATTTAAAAATACTAAGCAGTTAAATTTCTGTATGTATTAATCTAAAACTGAATAGTCCAAATAAATATATTGATATAAATATATTGAAACCTAAAAAAGTAAAATATTTGATGAAATGTAAGTTAATTGTATTCTCTCCTTGTAAAAAAAGTGGCCAGAAGGTGGCCCTGATAGACAATTTTTCACTGGCCTTGTGGCCTATGGCTAGTGCTAATTTTGCACTTTAATAACTTATATTAGAAATTTGCTTACTTATGGAAGATAAGAGTTCAAACTACCTATTACTCTGCTACATTTTTCAACTCTGCTAAACTCCTTTAGTAATAAGTAAGGGGCTCCATGACCCCGCACAATTTCCATGCCTGATCATCGAAATTTGCGCTTTTTCCACTCTTGACCAATGAAATACACATTTTTCTGTGTCCAAACAGTGACATTCGCAATTCTCAACTGACTATGACAAAATTTGCAATTTTTTTTTATGGCAAATTGATAAAATTCGCCATTTTTCCTTGCAATAAAAGACAAAACTCACGATTGTTCTGCAGCCAATCAATGAAATTGTCTTGTGCATCCTCCACAAAATTGACGATTTTTCTGTGCCCTATCAAAGAAATTCATTAATTTTTTCATTCCTGAATGACAAAATTCGTAATTTTTTCTTCCCTGATCGACAAAATTCATGATATTTTTTTTTGTCTGTGATCGACAAAATTCATGTTTTTTTGTCCATGATCAATATAAATTACAATTTTTTGTACCTGAACAACAATATTTGTGATTTTCTTGTGCAGATCAACAAAATTTGCATTTTTTTTTTTTTTTTTGGAGTCTGATCAACAAACCTCGCTTTTTCCATTCCTGATCAACGAAGGTCACTTTTTTTGTTTAATAAATGGACAAGACAAGCAATTTTTCTTGCCCGATCAAAAAAACGAGCAATTTCTTGCCTCCGATTGACCAAATTAGTGATTTTTTTTTTTGCGCCTGATCAACAAAGTTAGCAACTTTCTTCGTACACGATCAGCAAAGGTAGCTAATTATTTCCATGCCTCATTGAATAAATTTGTAGTTTTTATGCTTGGTCATCAAAATTTACGATTTTTCTGTGCCTCAGATAAAATTAGCTATTTTTCTGAACTTGATCAACATTATTCGGGATTTTTCCATGCACAATCAATAACATTTGCGATTCTCAAGTTGTTGACAAAATTTTGAATTTTCCCACCGCAGATTGATGAAATTTATGATTTTTTTCTGCAACCTATATACAAAAATTGCATTTTTTTCCAATTATAAATTGACGAAAATTGCGGGCCACACGTTAAACCATTGCAGGTTATAAGTTGTGCATCCGTATTATAGATAATGGATTTTTTTAAATTTTTTAATTCAAAAAGAAGAGTAACAATTTCAAAACAATTTATTATTATAAATAATAGCAAGACAATAATAATACTATACAAAAATGATATTATGCAATCATAGACTTTGTGAGAAAAATTAAAACTAAAATTTGACTGTTCCAAAAATTTATAGACAACTCTTTTTTTTTTCTTTTTCCCATTAATATTCAACTTTTAAGCCATAAATTCTAATACTTCAAAAACTTGATTAGGCACACTCAAAACAAAAGTTTTAAGAAATTTTGAGTTTAAATAAAATCAATTTCATTTAAATCACAGGTTTAGATCCGGAACCATTGCAAATTAATGCCATTTAGCATTTACGTCTCTTGCTAATCTTCTCCAGAGGTTTTCTATTGGCTTCATGTCAAATCTTGAATCTAACAGTTACTTGAATTTTGTCTAAACTACTGCATTTTTGAGTTGGACTTGAGAATGGAAGAAAGGGGAAATTTCATGATTTTCCTTTTCTCTTTTAAATTGAAGAACACAAAAAATAAAGAAAATTGATACTATTTTTATGTATATTTGAAGCTTTAATAATCCAGTAAAAGAATTTTAAAAATGCAATTTTTGTCTTGGCTGGAAAATGGTGTATTGCAGACAAAAGCAGATGCGACGTCATTTGCCATGTAAACACCATCGTTCTATGTTGCTAGCTTAAGTGTTTGACATATTTCTAATATGATTTTAATTTTCTACATCAAAAATGAATAGCAAAGTGTGTTATAAATATTGTATAGTACCATGTTGCACAAATAGTACAGTAAATTTGTCTGATAAGCACTTTTTTAGTGTTCCTAAAGATTATAATAAATGTAATTTATTCTAGTGTTAGCATGAAAGAAATGTTTTTATAAACTTTTAATCTGCTGTTCTTCATTTATAGGTGTATTTATTGATTGAATCTAAATAAAATTTTAATATATAAATGCATATATATATATACTTTTTTTTTGGAGGGAGGGGGAATGGGAATAATCGCGTGTGAAACAGGAAAAGATATTTATGTATCATGCATATAGTCATTCATTTTTATTTATGCATTTTAAGAAGTGCCTTCAAGTAATCAACAGCTTATGTTTGAAATACACATATATATACACAGTTTAATCATATTAATGCGACCAACGTGCAATTTTAGTCATTTGTTAAATATCTAGACAGATGCATGAGGAATTATTCTAAAACTCCAGGTGTGTGTACAGAATAGAGCAGGTCATATATTTCGGCGAAGAATTTCTCCTTAAATTTCATAGCAGACCGTCAACAAATTGAAAAACAAATTGGTTAATCCTGTCAAAACTAATGTAGCAAAAGCACTCAAACTGCAGTTTTTGATTAAATGGCTTATTGTAATAAACTGTGTCTTTTTTTATAAGGATAGCATGCATACTGGTAGAGAAATTAAGTTTTTTTATAAAACAGTCCAAAATTTTGCCAAGTTGTTTTGCTTATAATTTGCTGAATTCTTAATATAAAAAAATGTTCTTTTCAGAAAATATGACAAATGACAATACACACAATACCCTGTAATAAAAAATAAATATTTTATGAAAAATCAGCAGGTTTAGTAAATAATGTTTCAGTGTTCATGCATGAACACAATCAAAATATCATTTACATAATGTGTTAGCTAAATGTATAGAGTAACTTTTGTAAAAACATAACTTGAAAATTCTGAAAATTATCATTGATAGAATAAGTTCAAAATCCATTGTTTCCGAAACGAAGCAAAAAAGATGAGGGGATGTATCCAAATATTGTAGTTTATGCTATATTGTGTATGCTATTTTGACACTAATCAATGAATATATGGATACAGCCCCTCATCTTTTTTCTTTCATTTTGAGAATAATAGATTTTGAGCTTATTCTATCGACGAACACTTTCAGAATTTTCAAGCTATGTTTTTGAGACTTGCACAAAAGTTGCTCTATACATTTAGCTATGCCATTGTGCAAATTATATTTTGATTACTTCCATGTATCCACAGTAAAACATTATTTAGTAAACCTGCTCATTTTTCATACAATTCTCATTATTGTTTAATTTTGATTACAGGGCATAATGTACAGTATTATTTGTCATATTTTCTGAAAAGAACATATTTTTATAATAAGAACTCTGCAAATTATAAGCAAAATCACTTGGCAAATTTTGGGACTGTTTTCAAAAAATCCTTAATTTCTCTAAGAGTATACATGATATCTTAATAAAAATGAAGACAGTTCATTACAATAAGCCACTTAATCATAATCTACACTTTCTACACTTTTTTTACATAGTTTCTACAGGGTTATCCAAAAGATATTTGTTCTTTTTCAATTTGTTGATGGTTCCCTATGATGTTTCTGGAAAACATTTTCAAAAAAAAAAAAAAAAAAACTCTATTAATCTGTTTACAAACCTGGAGCTTCAGAATAATTCGTCTCATATTTGTCTAAATATTTAACTTCCATAATTTCGGGTGTATAAGCTGCAGATCAAACAATTCTTTTTTGACCCAGAATTTTTTAAGAAACAAATATAACTAGTTAGATCGCCGTAAATATTTGTCTTCAATTACTATATAAGATTTATGGGTCCAAAAAGAATTGTTTGAGCCGCGGCTTATACACCTGAAATTACGGTAAATAATTAAAATCTCAAGGTGGTCGCATTAATATGACTGGACTGCGTAGATTCATTATTCAATAATCATAATGCAATTTTTGGGAAACCTTTTAATTTTGATATATAACCTTAATGTATAATTTTATTCATTAAAAAATATATATATATATACAATCACTTATGAAAACAAATTTTCATTGAAATCATACATTCTGAGCAAAGCATATTCAGACTTTTTAATAAGTATTTTTGCATTAGTAACATATCCAGAAAAAAAAAAAAAAAAAAAAAAAAAATGGGGGTTGGGTAAGAAAAGATTTCTTCTCCTTTAATATATAGAAGTTTTTATACACTGGAGAATTCAAAGCTTAGAGGATTTTGAAGGGAGATTCTAACCTGCTAAATAATACTTTTGACTACAGAGATGTTTCGAAAAAAAAATTGTTCAACATTATGTTTATGTTGTGTGCGTACAATTAAGCTTATTTTTTCATGAAAATGTACAACGCATCTCATCTATAAAATAACATTTCTACTATCGAAAAACCTAAACTATTTTATGCCTAGATTTTTATTTATTTTTTGTAATTATTTACCATTATATATTTTTAATGTATGTATGTACTTTATGAAAATTTAAATGAAAATTTATTATTCTCTGTAAATTATAGATAATAATTTTGATGTCAAATGTCTAAATGTATTTAACTTTAGATTAGATTAATAAAAAAGGGGAGATTATAGTACATATTTTTTCACTCTAACAAAAAATGAAGCAAAAACTTTCAACTGGAAATTTAAAAATCGTCTGCTGATCTCACAGGACATAATCTATGATACACACATATATAAATATACTTTTTATAAGAAATCAACAGCTAGACTTACATAATAAATAATATTTTTTATTTATATCTTTTATTTTCTTTTGAAGACAAATACTAGCTAAGAAGTTATGCTCTGTATAGGAAAAATTTTCAAATTAACATTCTGTTTTGATTATTTTTTATAAGTGTCACCAATTAATTGCATATTTAGTAAACTTCAAAGTCAGTAATAACAAAAATTTTTCTATTTCATTATTTGACATACATTGATATTTAAAGCAAATCAAATATAGGTATTCATTTTGTTAATGCTTTTTTCTAATAAAATATTATGCACTATTTGAGACAAGTATTTAAACTATAAAAAAGTGAATAATCTTATGAAAAAAAAAAAATTCTTCACAAATTAAGAGCCATTTTTTTGAAATTCAAACAAAAAAAGTTATATTTTGATAATTGTATTTTTTAAATGGCTTAATTTTTTTTTTTTTTTTTTTTTTTTTTTTTTGTGTGTGTGTGTTGAAGTAAATCATATTTAATGAAAAATCTGCAATTCTGAAGCCCTAAAGAAATTTCCTCTTCCCTATTAGTCTAAGAGCTGACTGCACAAAACGCTAAGTTATTGAGCACAAGAAATAATTCTTTACTTTATAGAAGAGTAGTAATAGAAGAATCTAATTATCCATGTCTGCCGGAACCGAAGTGGTGCATAAGCCAAAAATTAACACAACTAGTGGTTGACTCACAAGACTAGCATTGTGTTTGCCGTACAATCAAAAGTATGAAAACATGGAAAACTGGGTGCAGAAAAACACAATGCTAATACTATAAGTCAACCACTAGTGGTGTTAATCTTTAGCTTATGCACCACTTTGTCTCCGGCAGACATGGATCATTAGATTCCTCTATTACTACTCATCCATAAAATGAAGGATTTTTTTCTTGTGTTTGATGACTTAGGGTTTTGTGCGGTCGGCTCTAGGACTATACTATATAGAAAATGTCAAAGTTCAAGGTTGTGGATGCCATTTTTCATGAAAAATGAAACGGCAATATGTTTGAAGTGCTATGTCTCTGGCAAGCAATAACATTCCAAAGTTCTTTTGGCATAAACTATTAGTATAACACTACCAGCTTATTGAAATTTATTTGTTTCCATGGGGCATTGTTACTTTACATTGTTATACTGCCACAAAGTACAGTCAAAATGATGTTTTTGTTCAAATACCGCACTTAATATGTTATTTAAACAATAGTACCACCAAACTTTTTCTTATAGAATATGAAAGTATACTACTAGGACAAGCTAAATCATATAGTACTGCACCAAGATATTGTTGCTCTTAGCATACATAATCTGCTAAATATTATGTAGTAATGTAATATCATATAATTGCACATACCTCCAACGCAGAAAATACTCTAGACTCATAAATGTATTTACAAATTTTGCATAGAGGAAGACTTTGAAATGTAACAACGTTGTTTAAACTTTATATCAATCTGAAATAAAAAGAAAATCAACTATAAGCTTGCAAAATAAACAAATTAAAATTAAACAAAGAAAATATTTGTTCATTAAAATTACTAAAAAAAAAAAAAAAAAAAAAGATGCATTCATTTAACTTATAAATACTTATGCAAACAAAACTATTAAAAATTTTTCATTAAATTAGAACACTTTTATTTTTTACTTTACACTATTACATATTGAAACATTAAAAGGTTGAAAAAATTATCTGTTATTTTAAGCAAACAGGATTCGTAAATATCATCATATTTTCAACAATACCCAAAACTTTGATATGTATCTCATATTTTCAAAATAGTCAAGTTAATATCAGGATTCATACAGAGTTGGGAAGAAAAAATCGAAGGAGTGCAGAAATTATCCAAGGAGTCCAAAAAATTTTAAGGACTTGCCACTTTTGTTGTTATTTATGTGGCATGCACTTGCACACCCCAATTTTTAATGCCCCATTTGGAAAGAACATTTCAAACAAACTTTTCTATATTAGAATTTAATTATTGGTGCTGAAATTGCACAGAATTCACAACCTTGGTGATTTTGTAAGTTTAAATAAAAAAAAATACACAATCAACTTTCCTATGCAGTGACCAATGGTCATATACACAGAGATCAGTTAAACTCGAAACACTTATTATATATATCACATACAGTAGACTCCCTCAAATCTGCAAACCAGAAATCCGCAACTCTCTAAAATCCACACATATTTTACGGATGTAAACAATGAAATTTTCAGTTCGGATATTGGGGCAAAATTTGATTTTTTTAGTTTTGTATCAGTTCCATATATTTTTTAATTTGTAATTTTCTTAATAATACTCTATTCATGTTTTTTTCATGAAGGAAGAATATTTTTTTTGGAAAAAATTCAAGATATTTCTGATATCACTGGTAATCACAATCTTCTTACCAAATATATTTATGCTTTAATCAAGGATTTTTGGTTATTAAGCCTGGCTAAACTTGAAAAAAAAATCCTTATTTTATGATTTTGATGTGAATTAGTAATGTGCTTTTATGAGGCAAGTTTTGTTGAATAATTTTGGTAAAAGTACATTTAATCTTTATAATAAATTTTTAATCATACACTATAGACTATTAACTTGACCTTTGCTATTATTGCTTTAATCATTTTAAATCTTTATTATTTTAGTTTATTACTTATTTTAATATTTTATCATATTGTAAGCATTCATTATAGTTTCGATTGCACTATTTATTGCCTCAAATTACTGTTTTAAAAAATGTAAACAAAGCAACGACCAGAAATCCACACAACCTCTGGTCCCAAACTGTGCGGATTTAAGGGAGTCTACTGTACATCTTAAAAAAAAGAAAAAAAAAGTGCTAATGCATATACCTAATGAAATACCTAATGCATAATACCTAATGTATCTAATGAAATGTTACTCTAAAAATTATTTTTTTTTCCTTTCCTTTCTTAATTACAATAAAACTAAAAATAAACTAATTGAAAACAGAAAGAATTTCTTTTATACAGTTATTAAAAAAAAACTAAGTGTAGGATTCAGTTTAAAGTATTTAAAAAAATAATAATTAAATACAAAAAATATATTTTTTTAATTAAAACATTTAACATAAAAGAAAGCTTTCTTTTATTTTGTATTTATTCCCTAACATGTTGTACTTAACCTAAATTCAAATAAATTAAGACCAAAAAAGACTATTTTCTAATAAAACTGTATATATACTTGATTATTTAACCTCTTCAGACCTGAGGTACACAAAAGTGTACCTCCATGTTTTTCCTCATAAAAACTAAACCGTTTGCATTTTTTGCATTTTTACTTTACTTCTATACAGCTGAATGATTTTTTGTTTTAAAACAAAATCAATAAATATCAACACTGATGAATATTACCTCACAAAATAAATATTATTTTCATCTGAGTTTCGAAAATACCTTCAAGACTGCGATCAAGAAAGTATGAAATATTAATGATTATTCAACTTAACTAATTTACAATAAAAAAATTTGAGGATTTGCTGATAATTTACTTGTTTAAAGACCTTAATTTTGTCATTGTGTAAATTTATATTACTGATAGTTAAACTGATGTTTTTAAGGGGATTAGTATTTTTATATCCATATTTGTAAACCTAAATTACCAGTCCCTTAAAGTACTAATTTCATAAAAATGATTATTTGTGTCATCTATGATGTCATTTCGATTATGCAAAAGCAATAAACATATATTTGTAAAGTTATTTCATGCTCAGGTCTGAAGAGGTTAAATTAAGACAGTTTATATTTGAATGATTGTTCTAAATTAATTATATCCCACATTAGTTCTACATTTAAAAATAAAATCTGCAAGCCTAAACCTTGTAAAAGGTTTTTGTTTTCTTCATTATCTAAAAAAAGTCATTACCAGAGACAAAAGTTCTGTATTTAGATTATGACACAATCAATAATAGTTGGAAATGTCATTTACATTTGTTTAGATAGAAAATATTAAAAATCAATATCAAATGTAAAAAATATCAAACATTAAATATGTGAAAATATTGAGAGTATCAACAGTCATATTTTGAGAAAAAATTGAAAATATAAAAAAACTTGATATTTTAAAAATAAATATTGGATAATATCATGATATATATCACAAAATATATCTATTCAGGTGTGTGCAAAGAGAAAACTGTGTCCAGGGCAAAGCTTCAATTTGGCACACCCCACCAACTTTTTCTGATGACAGGCCAAATATGACACTTGTAGTATAAATTTGGTGCCCTCGAAATTTTCGTGCCCGGAGCAACCACTGCCTTTGCCCCCCCCCCTCCTTTTTCGTGTGGCACTGTATCTATTGATTTGTGTTGCCAATGAATTCTGTAAGCAAAGAACAAAAAAAATATTTATTAATGAAAAGATATATATCCAGCAGTAAAGGTTAATTGTTTATCAGTTTGATTTGAATTGATATATACTTTATATATATGTGAGTGTGTACATATAAATAAACAGTTAACAACATGTTAATGATTTTAATCAGCTGATTTAAATCAGCCAATTTTTTTTTAAATCTATGATTTAAATCAGAAATTTTTATAAATGTTTAAAATGACATAAAAGTATTAAAATGTAAGATTAATTTGGAAATTTTCTATAGGTATTTTAACTTAGTGTTCATTCTAGGCCATTTTTAAAGGGTGCAGCACCCTGCCCTTTTTAAATAGTAAAATGCACCACTAGTTTTACCCAGAGATTTTTAATAGAAATTTTCTTTATTCGAAAGTATTTTTTTAAATTGTATGCCTAAAAATGAATTTTTTCACTTCTTTAGGAAAAAGAACATGAAAGTATTCAATCATGTTTTAATTCAATTGTATTTTTTATTTTTATATCATAAAATCATTAGAAATAAATAGTACTTTATTTATCCCACTTAAAAATCACATATTTTGCTGCTTTTTTTCTTTTAACATTCTAAATGCAATAACAATTTTTTTCTTGCAAAAGTGCCCTTTTTAGTGAATAGCACCATGCCCTTTTTTTTTCTAGAGTGAACTGTATTTTAACTTATAAATAGATGAAAAAAAACTTAAAAATTATTTCTAAATTCCTGAGAATTGTAAAACATTAAGTTTATAAAGACATAAATGGTATTTTGTGCAAACTTTTTTTCATTTAATATAATTTGTGATGTCATAATTTCCTTTAAGTAATATAAATATTAATTTTTTTGTATCATAGCAAACGCGGTAGCGTTTGGCATAATATGTTTAAGAAATAGAAAATGCAAACGTCTTTTTGAAATTTTTGGCGAACCAGTTGACATACGACAGTGATTTTTTTTTTTTCAAAAGATAGATCTTGACGAGACGAATAAAATAGTAGCGTTCAAAAATTATCGTAGTTTACTGTAGTTTTTTATTTAACTTTTAACCAAAAAAAATGAAGACATAAAATTCAACAAAGTCTAGCTAACGATTCCGTTGATGGATTAAATTCGTTTTTTGTTTTTTTTAATTCTCTTGGTAAAACTTAAAATAGCTTTTTTTTTCATCTTTGTATGTTTGACGGTTGCTCAGAAAATGGAATTTTTGAATCTCCAGCTGAACATTGTCTTTTTCTTATTGCTGTTTTTCCTTGATATTGTTGCACGTAAGTTTAAATGAATATAAAAATTGATATGCATGTAACATAAATTAATAGATTAGATAAATCACGTGAAAAACATACTTATTTGTTTTTATTTTCAAATATCAAATTCATTATCTATTTTGATGTGCAAAGTGAAATATTTTTTTCATTTATTAAATTTCTATTTAAGTTACTAGCCGCCTCTGGCAGCTAAGTTGGTATCTCTTAAATTTATGCTAAGCATTATAATATGATACTTTTATTCATCATTTTATTTACTTACGCATCTTACTAAATCTGAAGGTTCATATAACGAATTCAACAAATTTAAGCGATCAGGGCAACATATAAGGAAAGAGTTCATTATCTGTTATGGTTGGTACATTTGACAAAGAAATACAAAATGGCACTGAAAGACTATTTACCAGATTCTTTTAAGAAGCGTAAAAATATGGTTTTAAATTTTTATAAACATATATTTGAGGCTTTGAGACGTGAGGGAAGAATGTACTGGTAATGTATCTGGTTTGGCACGATACAAAAGCGGTGAGCCGGGTACTCCCAGATGATTCGGACGTGAGAATGTGTAAGCTTTTTTTTAAGGTACATTACACGATTCTAGATTAATTATTACTTATGTTATAAGGGTCTGATTAATACACATCCATTTGCCAAAGCTTGGTACTATTCTGACTTCAAAATGTTAGGATATAATGCTAAAATATATAAATAGCTCTGAAAACAAACTTGGTGAACTTTTATTTTTGTTATCGTATAAATTACTTCTGTTTCTATATAAAAATGTGGCACAAATGTCATAAAGGAACCACATTGGTGCGATTTTTTTTCTGAAGTTATAGTTTTGGTGAAAATATCATTTTAGAATACCAGCTACATATATATTTTAAAAAGGGAATAACAATAAATGAAAATGTTTATTTAATAATTAATAATTAAATGTTTATATAATTTAAAAAAGAAAAAAGGTAAATAAACATTTATTAATAAGTGAAGAATAACATCCGTGTTACCATATCAAACAAAATAACGACACTGAGGTGCCAGTTAAATACCCCGATTATATGTATAAGGCATTGGCTTAAGGAAAAAAATCCTCACCAATGTGGCGCGTATATGACATCTGTGCCAAAAATGCTTACTTGGTTAATATACATTACATTTATGCGACTTGATTATCAGGTAGCCCAATTTCATCAATTTATAGAAATCACCAATCGATTCACCAAATTACTCAAAAGGAAAATTATTGCCATTCTAAAACTTCAAGTTTAGAAAATCAATGAATTTAGCTTTAAAAAAAGGGTACTACTTGGTTATCCCGTCGGCAGGGCCGTAACTACCGCCGGGGCACTGCCCCAGGGCCCCCAAGCGTGAGGGTTAAAGAGGGGCCCCAAACTGATGGTTAAAAAAACTATTGATTTTAGTTTCTAGTCTAAGTTCCTATAAAATGCCCAGCACATACCTAAAAGTTAGTAATAAAAAAAAAATCAAAGTGTTAGAATAGATGTTTTTGCTTGTCTGTCAATACACTCCTTACGCTTCGCATGCAAAAGGAGTTCTACAGCAGACAGCAAAATGTCGAGTCGAATGTGTTATCATGTCGCGCCAAGATGTTTGCTGATCCCACCGAAGCTAGTATAAGGAAATATGGACTTCTAATCGACTGAACAATATAAAAAGCATCTAAAAAATTCTAGAAAAGCTTTCTTCTTATCTATACTAATAAGTTAACAAAACGCTCTGTTTGTGTATGTCTGCGTATGTGTGTGTGAGAGTGTGACTGAGATGGTTAACAAAATCTACCGCACATAGAAGTCTGAAATTTTAGGTGAAGATAGTCCAAGACAGGTCCTGATATACCTGAGGCTCAGACTTTTAATATTTTAAGGGCCAGGGCCCTGGGCCCCTTACAATTTTTATGCGCCAAATTGTTAATAGCTTGACTCCTTTTTATCTAATCTTTTCCGTTTTGAGGTACCTTTCTCTTTTTAGATATTTTCGCCTTTTTACTCCTCAGTTATGACCTTGGACTCTTGAAGCCCATTTTAGGGCCCCTTTTAGTCTTTGTGATAGTAAATTGTAAATAAATTGCTTCCATTTATTTCGATCTTCATTTTTGGGATACCTGCTCCATTTAGATATTTTCAAATTTTTACATTCCATATAAGACACTGGGGCCCACTAGATAATCATAGGGCCGACCCAGGGCCCCTTGATCTTTTTGTGTGCTAAACATTTTTCACTCCCTAAATTTCTCCCTTTCTTAGTGCAAATTTTTAAAGCTGAATCTTGGACTCTTATGTCAGGACCAACACCCTGATATTTTTATTCGGGCCCTGGGGCCCTTTTTTTAACGCTTACCCAAACAATTGGTGCATTTTTAAAAAATATTATTCTTGCAAATAATTCATACTCTATGCTTAATTTTGACTAATTAAAGGTCTAAAGCGTTATGTACTAAAACATTTTAACATGTTTTCATGTTAGGGCCCTGATTGTATTTGTCAGTTGGCCCCTATGGGGCCCTCTATCATAGCTCCCTTAAAAATGGTCAGATTCACTAGCTTTTTTAACAACTTTTTAGGTCCTCCAACTACGACATGAACAACAAAAAAAATTTGTAGACTTCAGCTACCACTATTTATGAATATTAATCGCTTTCTTGGAGCCCTTGGTGCAGCTTCTTTAAAAATGATCCAAATTGCTTTCAATTTTATTCAACATAGTTTTAGCGTCTTCCCATTATTTTAATAACTACACAAATATTTTTATATCCAACTACATGCGAAATAATTTCCTGGCCCTTTGGGGCCCAGTACAGGCCCCTGGAAGTTTTTGTAATAATAAATTGTCAATAAATTGCTTCCTTTTAATCCGATCTTCATTTTAGGATTCTTTACTCATTTAGATATTTTAATGTTTTGACATTCTATACAAGACACTGTGTTCCCCTGTGGAATCATAGTGTCCAGCCCAGGGCCCCTCAACATTTTGTGAAATAAACATATTTCACTTCCTATATTTCTGATCTTCTTAGTGCAAAATTTTAAAGTTGCCTGGGACTCTTCTTTCAGGACCAATCCAGAAAACCTGATGTTTTTATTCGGACCCTAGGGCCCCTTTTTAAGCATTTGCCCAATCAATTGGTGCATTTAAAAAACTATATCATTCCAAAGAATAGTTCCTACTATATGCTTAATTTTGACTAATTAAAGATCTAAAGCGCTATGTACTAAAATATTTTAACATGGTTTCATATTAGGGCCCTGGTTTTAACTGTCAGTTGGTCTCTACAGGGCCCCGCATTATAGCTCCCATAAAAATGGTCCAATTCACTAACTTTTTTTTTTCTATCAATTTTTTATGTCCTCTCTCTACCTATTACATGAACTACAAAAGAATTTCTCAGACTTCAGCTACCATTAATTTTGTTTGTCAATTGCTTTCTTGAGGCCCTTGATGGAGCTTCTTTAAACATGAACCAAATTGCTTTCAATTTTATTTAACATAGTTATAGCGTCTTTCCATCATTTTAATAACTATAAAAAATATCTTTATACCGAACTACATGCATAATAAATTCTTGCCCCCTTGGGGCCCATCGAAGTTTTTGTAATAATAAATTGTTTCCTTTTAATCCGATCTTCATTTTTAGGATTCTTTAATCATTTAGATATTTTAATGTTTTGACATTTCATATAAGACACTTTGGCCTCCTGTGAATCATAGGGCTCAGTCTAGGGCCCCTGAACATTTTGTGAGGCAAACATAGTCCACTCTTTAAATTTATCCCCTTCTCAGTGCTAAATTTTAAAATTTACTTGGATTCTTCTTTGAGGGACAAGATTCTCATATTTTCATCCACGGCTAGGACCTTTTTTAAAACATTTTCCGAATCAATTTGTGCATTTCGATAAAATATTATTAAAATGAATAATTCATACTCTATGATTAATTTTGATTAATTGTAGATCTAAAGAGCTAAGTACTAAGATATTTTAACATGTTTTCCTGTTAGGGCCCTCTTTTTAACTGTCAGTTGTCCTTTTTGGGCCCTTATTATAAATCCCTTTAAAATGGTTCAATTAACTCCTTTTTTTAAACAACTTCTTAAATCCATCAGCTACTAAGAAACCGCCATAGTCTAGCTACTACCAATTTTGAATATTAATCGCGTTCTTGGGGCTGTTGGTACAATTTTTATAAAAATGATCCGAATTGCTTGCAATTTTCTTTCACATTGCTTTAGCGTCCTCAGATTACTTTAATAACTACAAAAAATATTTTATACCCAACGAGATGCGAAATAAGTTCCTGGCCCCTTGAAGATTTTGTACCATAAATTGCTATTAAACTGCCCTCTTTTAATTCAATCTTCATTTTTGGAACTATTTTTTCACTTAGTTATTCCCATGTTCTTATACATTCCATTTAAAAGCCTGAGACTCCCTATGGTCTCGGCTCAGGCACCTCGAAATTTTTGTTTTTATGCATATTTCACCTACTTATTATCCAACCTTCTCAATGCATAAAGTTGTATTTTGGACTCTTATTTCAGGACCTACACCCTGACGTTTTTATTGAGGTCCAAAGGCCTTTTTTAAAGCATTTACTCATTTTTATGCACTTCTTTAAAATATTATTTAACGAATAATTCATATCCTATGCTTAATTTTGACTAATTGTAGATCTAAAGTGTTAATTGTTTGCTTAAGGTTATCATAACGTGTCCCGGGCAATGCGGATGGGTCAACTAGTCTATTAATAAATACATAAAATCGAAAAGAAAAATTATCACAATCCATCTTTTAAAAGGTTTTTAAACAGAAACGCATGATTAAGTTACATACACTCAAAAATGAACCTAAATAAAATGCTCTTTAAAGTATTCAACCAATTAGAAGTCCATATTTTCTTCCCTATGCTAGCTTCAGTGCGATTGGCAAAAATGGCATCGCTGCCAAGAGCCTGCCGAGTAGTTGTCCAATTCTACATTTTTTAGTCATTTTTGGGCTTATCATACTATGTACATTTAAACAACGGTGTGCGAGAAAAGAAATTATGCCCGGGGAAAAGTTTTAATTTGCCCTCCCTGGGGGGCCCCCACCAGAGGTTTTGCCCTGGGGCCCCCAAGTTTATAGTTACGGCCCTGCCCGTCGGCCATTTTCGTCAAACTCCAACTTTCATACAATGTATACACATTGGTATAAGTTTTATTTTAAATAACAAAAAGTCAAATAATTAGTAGAATATTAATAAAAATACAAATAACATGTCGAAATAAAAATCACTTATGTCATTTTGAACATGTGCATCGTATTTAATAGGATTAAATGTGATCTTCACGATTATCCATTATTGGTATTTAATCTTATAGTTTGGCAACAGTTTTTTTGGTCGATGGGATAATCAAGTAGTACCAAAAAAAAGTCACTAACAAAAAGCATTACTTTAATGATGACGTTTACTTATGACGCAGAGATGTACCAAATAAATAATTTGATTTATTTAGATGATTTCAGACAAAATACCAATAAAAGTTTTCATAATTTAATGCAGAATTTATTAAATCAAACCATAAAGAGATATTTTTCAGACTGAGAAGATTTTTTGCAGAGTACTGAGAAGATATCACATATGTGAATAACATTAAAGTATTTTAAATGCATTAATAGAATTTATTAAGGGACATAAAAAATATCAACGTTAGTGGAAGTTTGTAAAGAGTTAAATGCTTTTTATTTAGTCAAAAAATGTAGGCGGATATAACCATAAAATAACATATTATTATATTTTTTGGTACTACTTGGTTATCCGGTCAACCAATTTCGCCAAATTATACAAAGCGCCAAACTAATAGCCAAATTATACATATTGACATAATTTTTATTTAAAAAAACGAAAAAACAAATAATCAACAGCATATTAATAAAAATACAAATAAAAAGTCAAAATAAAAATAACTTAATGGCGTTTTAAACACATATATCGTATTTAATTTCATTGAATGTGACATTCACGATCATCCATTATTGGCATTTATTCTTCTAGTTTGGCGATAGTTTTTGGTCATTTTTCTCATTTAATATCAAGAGCTATTCGTTTATTGGTATAAAATTTATTTTAAATAACAAAAGAACAAAAAAATTAGTAAAACATTCATAAAAATACAAATAAATAATAGAATTTAAAATCATTTGATGACTTAACAAACAAGTGTTGCGTGTTTAATGTCAAGTGAGTGCAACATTTATGTTCATCCATTATTGGCATTTGTCTTACAGTTTTCCTATAGTTCTTTGGTCGATGGGATAATC
Organism: Maratus speculifer; assembly: GCA_964019185.1. Taxonomy (NCBI): domain Eukaryota; kingdom Metazoa; phylum Arthropoda; class Arachnida; order Araneae; family Salticidae; genus Maratus; species Maratus speculifer. The sequence goes on from OZ025299.1 coordinate 155,193,478, forward strand.
AAGTAGTACCTCAAATACATAGCACTCACATGAGAAAAAAAATTCGTATGTATATGAAACAGTAATTAAGTTGCTAGAATATACATTGCCAAATTTCTTTTCCCGCCAAGAACTTTTTCGTCATGTATAACTACTGAAAAAGTACCTTTATTTATTACTTATAGTATTTTTAATAAGATAAAAGAAAAACGTGTAAGTTAAATGTATCTGATATAATATATTTTAAATTTGTGTGTTTTTAAATGAAAATCATGCATTTTAAATAAAGTCAGTGACAGCTTTACATTTAAAATGAGAGTATGGCGAAGAAAACCTAATTGGTGATTGAACCATTTAGCTAGCTAAAATAAAAGTAGCAAAATAGCCACCTGACATATAAAATATGAAGCAGTCAGACTTGAGCTGTTAATGACAGTCCCATGACTTATATAGGTATTTATATAGGTACTATAGCAAAATTGTCGTTCTAGTTTGGAATACACTGTATTTTTTTCGTTCAACTACATGATTTTTTTCATATCATGCATTTTATATGGCAATGCAATGACGTTTGATTATTCTAATACATCAAAAGGGGTATTTTTTATTAAGACACCACGCCGCTAATTGCTTGGAAGCGTAGGGGGCTGTGACTTTTTGAATACCGCTGGTTCCAATGCATACACATTTTGTGTGGAGCTCCCAGTTTTACTTCTCTTGTGCGGTAAAATTTCCTTGTGTTATCATGTCCCTGTACATTGACAATGACTTATAAGCAGGCTTTCATGTCGAGTACACAGGTCAGACATATGTTGTTCAATAATAACAATACATCAAAATTTTATGCTGCTATCATCATTTTATAAATTTTTTACAGCAGCAATTTTTTTTCTTTTTAAGATATTAAAAAATATTCAGTTTTTATCAAAAAATTAAATGACTAGTATTAAAAATGCTCTGACGAGCATCAAAAAGGTTAATATGTTTTTAAGTATGAAAAAGGATTTGATAAGTGCTTCTGTTAAAAATTGAGCATGAGGAAGAACAAGGGATCCCTTCTTGGCTACAACTCACTTCAATGCCAACTTTGAAAAAATTCATATTTGCACTTTTTCCATATAAAAGAGATTTGCGGTAATTTAATAAAACTTCCCACTGTGTTTTACATGTTAACTGCACTGTTCACTCAGCAGAATACTATAAATCATTTTTCTGTGCAATTCTAGTCTGTGGGCATGCTTGGTGGCAGTGGATGAATGTGATACCTGGGTCATTCTTCATAAAAGGGCATATTTCAGAATTTTTTTTTTAAATTAAAAAACTTTTTTTTTCACTTTTTTTTTCTGGGTTTTATAAGCAAGTGAGGAACACTAATAAAGCTATGGTCCTGTTCAATTAATTTTAATTATTTTATAAAAAAATATTTTAAAAATTTAGTGGTAACAGAGTGGAGATGCATATCCTTATTAATGTATATACTTATTAAAACTAACTAAAAATCTTAAAATAGAAAGGAATATAACACATTGAAATAAAAACAAATGCATATACTGCTCCAAAATTTTATAATTTGAAAATTATCAAAAATAAAGTTTATTTATTACACACATAATGGCCTCTGTTAAAAGTGGGTTCATTTAGAATTTCTAGTATCTGTTTCTGATCAATAAAGTCTGTGTCATCATTCTCTGGAAAAATAAAAACCACCCCAATATTTGATTTCTTCAGAAAGTTCACCTTATACATCTCATTCATTTCTACGGACATGATTTTACAAATGAATTGATACTTTTTCGTTTTCACAAATACTCAACCCTTACCCATGCACCAACATTGGGAATTTTGAAAAAAGTTGCTTGAAACAGATTGTAGAAGAAGTACCAATTATGAGAGTGAAGGAAAAAAAAGGTGGTTTATGTGCATTTTATGAATTATACAGCATAAGACATATGTCAGAAAAATTAATATATTTAAAACTTATTAATGCTCATTAAACTCGTCAATTTTTGCCACGTTCAGACATTAATTTGTATTTTCTCAGAATCTATTCTGCTACACTTGATATCACTTTTCTATATTTTGTCTTTTGTTTTAAATTGTCTTTTAGTTGCTTTGTTAAGACTTCACCATACAATATATATTTTTTAATTGCTAGTGAAATATGCTGACCTTTAACAAGTTCTTTTAAATTTTTTTTTTTTTATTGCTGGAGTAGCCAATTTTGCTATTTGAGATCTTTGTGCTCTTTTTTTGTACTTTTCCATCTTATTATTAGATTCTTTAAGCTTGGCTTTTAACTTTAGATTATCTTTCTTCAGATCACATATATTTTTTCTTCGTCTGTTTCTATACAGACTTTCTCTACTTGTTGAAGGCACATTTTGCACCAATATTGGTAAACCTAAAGATGGGCTTGCTGGAGGAGTATTTTCTTCAATCTTTTTCTCTAATTCTTTTTTCTTTTTGCTTAGGTTGTAAGATTACTTGCTCTTTTCTCGCCAATTTTTTCTAACATTTCTTTGTTCTTGTGGTGTCATTTTAAATGCTTTTAATTTTATCTTAATTTTACCTTTCCTTGTATCTCTCCTTTCCTTCTCAAGCCTAAGTGAGTCATTTTTTGTCCCATCACATAGTCTCTGTATGTTCTCTTTCTTTTTTTATTGCCAATACATTTTTTTTCGACCTTTTATACTATTATGCTCATTTCTTTTCTTTATCATAGTACTAAAAAAAATTATATACAATAGACTCACTAAAATGCACAACTCTCTAAAATTCGCACATAATTTACAGGTGTAAACAATGAAACATTCAATTTTGATTTAGGGATAAAATTTGACTTTTTTATTTTTATATCAATTCCATTTTAATTTGTAATTTCCATTAATATTACTGAATTTATGTGTTTTCATGAAGGAAGAATATAAATTTATTTTGTAATAAATTAAGATTTTGTTGTATCACTGGTATTCAAATCTTTTTACCAAATATATTTATGTAGCAACCAAACCTTTTTGGTTATTAAGTCTAACTAAACTTGAAATAAAACTTCCTCATTTTAAGATTTTGATGTGAATTAGTAATGTAATTTTATAAAGCAAATTTCATATGAGAAATTCATCTTATCTTTATAATAAATATTTAATCTTACATTATTAGCTTGACCTTTGCTTTTAATATTTTAACCATGTTAAAAATTATCTAAATTTTTATTATTTTAGTTTATTACTTATTTTAATGTTTTATTATATTGTAAGCCTTCATAAAAGTTTTAATTTCATTGTTAATTACATTCAAATTACTGTTTAAAAACTGTAAACAAAGCAATGACCAGAAATCTGCAAAACCTCTGGTCCTAAGCTGTGCGGATTTGAGGGAATCTACTGTATAGGATTTATTGAATTAAAGAAACAGTTTAATATATGCTAGCTACCCTATATGTTTAATTTCATGCCACTAATAGAATATTAAGATATAAAAGTATTTAAATCACTTGAATTATGCTAGTCACTTAATATCCATTATTAGAATCTCATAACAGAAAATTATTTAAAAACATTTGAAATATAATAATCATTTTGCTCTCTAATAAATCTTAAAACTATAATCAATCAATTATCCAGGGGTGATTCTGGATGAAATTTTTTTTTCGGAAATTCGTATCGCATTTTCGGAATTTTCGGGGGGGGGGGGGGGGGAGGGTCGTGAGTCCCCCCCCCTCTCTCCAGCGATCTTCGGACAAAATCGGCGTTTTCCCGCTATCTTCGGACGAAATCAGCAATATTTTAGCAAAATCGGCGATTTATTGCGATCTTTAGCCAAAATCGGCGATTTATTACGATCTTTTGCAAAAATCGGCGGTTTTTCCGCGATCTTTTGTCAAAATCGGCGTTTTCCCATGTTTTTTTTAAGTGAAATCTGCGTTTTTTCGACGATCTTTAGACAAAATTTGCTCTTTTACGCGATATTTCTCGAAAACAGCGTTTTATTCCGGCGATCTTTTGACGAAATCGGCGTTTTTTCCATAATCTTTTGATGAAAGCGGCGTATTCTTTTCAAATACTCTTTTGACAAAATATTTTTAAGCAATCTTTTATCGAAAACGGCGTTTTTTCCTGCGATCTTTTAACGAAATTGGCGTTATATCCGCAATCTTTAGACGAAATCGGCGTTTTCCCGCCGTCTTCAGAAAAAATCAACGTTTTATCTGCGATGTTTGGTGAAATTGCCTTTTGTCATCGATCTTTTGACAAAGTTCGTTTACAAAAACATTGACGAAATCGTCGTTTTCCCACGAAATATTGACGAATGGTATGCTATTTCGGCGATCCTATCACGAAATTTGCATTTCTACGCAACTGTTTTTTCCGTGTGCAAAACCGTACAAGTTGGCAACTATGCGGAACTGATTACCCAATTTCAAATTTTCAGAAGAGGATGCCTTAAATTTTCGGAAATTTCGGACGAGAATCACCCCTGCAATTATCTAAAAAATTCTAAATTATAATAGTTATTTTTTCTTGCACTTTTTTGCTTAGTTTGAGCAAAGAATCGATTAAATCAACAGAGATAAATTATTAAAACATAGCTAGAGAAAGCCATGAAATAGTTGATAGCAACTTAATTAGAAATCTAGGCTACAATTGATCAGTCCAATAATAGAAATAAATTATATCAATATTTATTGCATTATGTTAGTATAATAATTGTTAAGTAAACCATTAACTTTTATTTTGATTAATTTTAAGTATTTATATTTAATTTAATCTCACCTCCATTTCACTTTCTCACCTCTGTGATTAACAAAGGTAACGGAGGTGAGGATATTTCATATAATGATGCACCGTTTGTAAATATTTGAATCAAAACTAATGTTATTCACACAGGATTGTATGTGTTGTGATAACTTTTAAATTCAAATGTAAAATAAATAAATATAATGCATTGCTTACCTTCCATTGGCAGTAATGGAGTGGAGTATCCCAAAAAACAAAATAAAGAAATTCTATTTATTTGAATAAAATAAGCTTTAACTGAGAGCAAATGACAATTTTTTTTTCACAGAGCTAACAAAGAGAGTTCTTTTCCTTTGTTTTAATACAAATTATTTACCAGTACTGCCTTCTATGAATGAATGTTTGAAGCTAAAACTGTTAGTAACGGAGTTGAGAATTTCAATTGGGACAAACAAAAACATAACTTAAAAATGCATTTGCAAAAATTATTTAATTTATTGAAACCCATTTTTTAATTAGCTAAGGTTCATTTAAAAAGGAATTAACAATAAAAACTATTTAACATTTATTTCACTTTTTAATCGAAGAATTTTTTTAAATGTGAATGGGGGACACCCACGGAGGTGAGGTTTCCCATGTATTACTTAATATTAAGACACAAAATAAAATAGCTATAGAATAGTAAATTGTATGAAAAGATTCTCTATTCTTTAAATATTCAAAACAATAAAAAAAATCACAAATAAATAAAGCAAAATTTTTTAAATGATGCCAGAAGTGAAATAGACCCTTTTCTCAAGAATGACCCACCTGCAGAACTAGGTTTTTGGCCCTATGTCGCCTTGCCTTACATTTATGGCTAACCAAGCTGCATCTTTATTTTTTATGACTTTACACTACACATTTTTATAGTAACTGTGACTGATTTATTTTCCTGGAAAAAGTGCAAATATAATTTTTTTCAAAGTTGGCATTGAAGTGAGTTGTAGCCAAGAAGGGATCGCTTGTCCTTCCTTATACCCAATTGTTAACAGAAGCACTTGTCAAATCCTTTTTCATACTTAAAAACATATTAACCTTTTTTGGTGCTCGTCAGGGCATTTTTTAATACTATTATAAAATAAGCATGGCAATTATAATAAATTCCTGTGAAGTAAGAGAACAAAAATCCAGAATCCCATTTTCCCATTTACATTTAAAATAATAAATTTATACCAATATTGGAACTAAAGAAGAATGGAAGAATAACATCAACTAAACAGCGGTTGTAAAAGAATGTATAAGAAAAAAAAACTAATTTGGTATAAAAATATTAAGCACAGCAAGGGATCTTGGTTAGCATATAGGCTATTTTCACCATTCGCTTACATTTCATGGTAACGGACTTGACATTTCAAATAAAACTATTAAAATGAACTAGCTTATATATATTCCAACTTAGATAATAATTTACATACCTTATAAAACTATTTAGTAAACTTACTTAGCAGCTTACATTTCACCGCTTACAAATATGATAACAGACTTGACATTTCAAATAAAACTATTAGAAATGAACTAGCTTGTATAATTTCTAACTTAGATAATAATACACTTATCTTCTGAAACTATTCAGTAAAAAAATTTAATTACAAAAGTGCAAAAATCATTATTTTAATATTAAAATTTACGGTAACAGACTTGACAGTGAAAAAAAATACCAACTTTGATGAAAGTCTTGCCACCATTATTGCTGCTAATTTTAGGCAGAATTAGAAACGTATTGTGACTAAAATAATCACAAGGTAACGGACTTGACGCAAAGTAAAGAGAAAAAATTTCTCTGAATTTCTTGAAGAAAATATCTTTTGTAAACAATTTTTTTTTAAGTATTATAGTTTACTAACAGTTCATATTTATAATAATTAAATATTAAATCTCTTTATTTAAAAAAAGTTAAATTAGGTTTAAACAAATAGCAGCCAATTACTTAAACTTGGAATGAGACAGACATTTTTGTTTATAATCACAATTTTAAAGATTTATATCTCCAAAATTTTTTTAATTTTTCATGTCAGAAATGTTCAATATAATCTTCTTTAGCTAAAGCATTGGCATAGCTGAAATCAAACTTTAAATATTAATTTTTGTTTGAATTTTCTTCTCTTTTACTCTTGGACAGCATATGTAAGCGAAATTTGAAAATGGTCCATATACATACATTCAGTAAATTTAGATTTAGACAATTAACATTAATTTTTCTTAGTACAAAGCAAAATGAGCTGTCAATAATGTTTGTTAGTTTTGTTATTTGTGCTATAACTATTGAGATTACTTACTTGCAATTATCTATAATTGTTTCTTCTAGGCCATTTCTTAAGGATCCTTTTAAAATTGACAAAATGCATCTTGCCTTAAAAAAAAAAAATGGAGAAACTTCCCCATACTACAGTTTTTTTAAATACATGTGTCCAAGACCTTACAAAAATAATAGAACAACAGGAAAACAGGATATTACTAAACCATGTTATTTAACATTTTTTTATTTGTAATTTATAAAATATTCAAAAATTAATGATTTTTTATTTATTAAAGTACAAAATTATGTACTTCTCCCCTTTATTGTAACTAAACACATTAAAATATTTTCTTGTGATATAGTGCCCTTTTTTGAGCTAACATCCTGCCTTTTTTCGCTCTTAAATAAATACAAAATTTATAAATTATCACTTTAGTAATTAAAGCAAAAAAAGGTTTATTATATACCTAATTAAAGATTATTTGTTTAATAATTAATTAATTTTAAATAATGTTAATATTAAATGCAATTACTGATCATTTTGATAATGTAAATATCACTAGTATTTTATGTAGTCTTATATAATTATACAAAATATTAATGTGTATAATTTTATTGTATTGTATTAACTAAAGAAAACACTAATTTGCAATTTTTATAATTTCTGTAATTACTAACTAATAATTAAATTTTATTAATTGAAGTGTAAAAATATAGATTATGCTAGTAATTAGAGATTTAATTGTTTTAGAAACATAAATATCTTGGTATCTGTTCAGTATTTTAATGCTGGGAGAAAAAATATAAAAAATCTGATTTAAATTTAAAAAAAAAATCTTTTTTAATTTAAAAAAAACATGATCTTTTCACACCTTAGCAGTTAATAACTTAGACCATATATTCTTTTCATATAAGATAGTCACAGAGTTTTCCCCCAGGTTTAAAAAAGAGCAGGGCGCTACTGTTCTAAAAAGGGCACTTTTTGCATTCTTCAGGGCACTTTTATAAAGTTAAATCTAGAATCTAGCAGTTCAAACAATCGTGGCAATATAGAAATTTCATCAAATAATCCAGAAAAAATTCAAAAATTTCGTCAAAAATTGAAAAAAAAGGTACCGTAATTTCGGGTGTATAAGCCGCGGATCAAACAATTCATTTTGGACCCAGAAATTTTATTTATTGATTGAAGACAAATATTTACGGCGATCTAACTAGCTATATTTTTTTCTTAAAAAATTCTGGGTCGAAAAAGAATTGTTTGATCTGCGGCTTATACACCCGAAATTACGGTAAATTTTGTTAAAAGATCTCGAGAAAATGGTCGATTTTGTTAAAAGATAGCAAAAAACAGCATGTTTTGTAAAAAGATCGCAAAAAAAAAAAGGCAGATTTCTGCTTAAAAAAATTGCAAAAAAACGACAAATTTCGTGAAAAAGTTGCAAAAAAATGTCAAATTTTGTTAAAGATGACAAAAAATGGCAAATTTCTTCAAAATATCTTGAAAAACCACCTATTTTGTCACATTTAAACACGTAAAAACACAAATATGAAAAAAGGGTCACCAAAAAAAAAAAAAAAATCACATAGTTCGTAACAGGAGTGGAATCTTGTTCGGATTTATTAAAAAAAAAAAAAAAAAAAAGGCAGATTTATTGTAAAATACATTTAAAAAAAAAAGAATACTTTTGTTGAATAAAGAGTTCTGTTTGTCTAATGAACAGATGCTTTCAGGAGTCACATTTAGAATGACTTAGCCAGTTAAAAACGGATTGCGAACAGAACCGTGTGGGGGTGGGTGATGGCGGAGCGGTCAAAGAATTCGACAGGGGGGGGCTTCAAATTCTAATTATGCCCCGGGTACAATTTTCTCTTTGCACAAAAATGATTGTGATTCAAGAAATTCCGCTTTTGGAGCAATAAAAACTCTATTTTGAAGCAGAAAATTAGTTTTTAGAGCATAAAAATTCACTTCTGGCATTATCTTTTTTTTTCCCATTCACAAAATTTGCATTTTTTGAGATCTTTTGACGAATGTTGCGTTTATTTTGTGAACTTTTGGCAAAATTTGCCATTTTTGAGAATCTTTTGACAAAATTTTTTGTTTTATTGTGATTTTTGGACAAAATTCGCCATTTTACCTCAAATATTTTGACAAAATCTGCCATTTTTTGGGATCTTTTGACGGAATTTCTTATTTTTTGTGTGAATTGCTTGACAAAATTTTTCGTTTCATCACGATTTTTGGACGAATTTTTCCATTTTTTCACTCTGAGGATTTTGTGATTTCTGAGGATTGTGTGCTTTTTTTGGATTTTGTGACGAAATTAGCCATTTTTTTGCAAATCTTACTGCAAATTTTTTGTTATTTTGTGATTTTTTAACAAAATTTGACATTTATTCACGATTCTTTGATGAAATTATGCATTCTGTGGGACATGTAAGAGCTATTTTTTTGCAGAATTTAAGTGCTATAGCGCGTCCACATCATTGATGAAAAGCTATGTTTTTCAAATGTGGGGCAAGAAGGGTGTTATTTTTTGGATGAGGGGCAAGAGGGGCTCTATTTTTTAAATTAAAGGGCAGGAGGGGCAGAGCACCCCCTTTGAAACCCTCTGGGGGAAACTCTGATAGTCAACAAGTTTTCTTTTGTAAGATAGAAAAGTTCTGATTAGTCCTGAACACTGTACTGTTTCATTCTTTCCTCAACATTCTATATAATAAATAATTTCAAAGCTTTATTAATGTTTACAGATTTTGTGTTCAGTATATCTTATACAGTGGTGTAGTCATTAAAAAACTAGTTGGATGTGGTAATCTCAAAACATTCTTCTACCTCATTCTCATACACATTAATACTTCCAGAAAAATTAAACATAACAGCGTCACCAGCCAGGTAATTTACACCAAAATCTAAACAGCAACAACTTATTTCAAGTTCTAACTGAATCTGAAACTTGATGAAAATCAGTGCACCAGTATTTGAGATAGAATTATCACTGGAATCATAAAAAAGCTGGAAAGAAGCATCACCTGCTGAGCGATTTACTCTAATACTATTAATTTATATCAGGGACTAACTGAATTTGAAATTAAATGAAAATCCATGCATTAGTTCCAGAAATATAGCTATTAAAATAATCATGAATAATGCCACATAGCAGCGCTACCTGCTGAGTGATTTACTCCAAAAATTAAAGAATACTAATTAAGATTTTAATTCTTGATTTTTTTAAGCACTTGATCAACAAAATTCACAATTTTTACGAACTTGATCAACAAATTTTGCAATTTTTAAGTAAGTGATTAACAAAACCTGCGACTTTTATGAAACCGATCAATGAAATTTGTGATTTTTATGAAGCCAATCAATAAATTCATGATTTGTACAAATTCGAACAATGAAATTTGCTATTTCCTTCCCATGATTGATGAAATTCCTATTTTTATGAAACCAATCGAGAAATGTTTATATTTTCTCACGACTGATGAAAGAAAATTCAGGCTTTTTTACAAAACTGATTGACAAAATTCACGATTTTTACGAAGTTGATCGACAAAATTTGCGATTTTTAAGAAGCCAATCAATGAATTCTGAAATTTTTACGAAGCTGATCGATAAAATTCATCATTTTTACAATGTTGATCAACGAAATTTGCAATTTTTTTCGAGCCTGACCAACTAAATTCTCGATTTTTACAAAGATGATCGACATAATTTGTGTTTTTTTCAGAGCCTCGTTGATGAATTTTGTGATTTTTACAAAGCTGATCGGCAAAAATCATGATTTTCCTGTACTTGATTGATGGAATATGCGGTTTTAATGAAACCGATCGATGAAATTCGTGTCTTTACAAAGCCGTCTGACAAAATTCGTAATTTTTATAAAGCCAATCGACAAAATTTGCTATTTTTCTTTGCAGGATCAACAAATTTCGTAATTTTTCTGCACCCGATCGATGAAATTTGAGATTTTATCAGAGCCTGATCAACGAAATTCATGATTTTATCACTAACTCTGATAAAATCTAATTTTTTTTATGCGACAAGATGAAACTCGCAATTTTTAAATACATACTCCAAATAAAGATTAAAATAAGGAATTTTGCTTTGTAGTCACTGGCCGGTAGGTTGATATTATTTAGTAGCCAGTTACTAGCTAGTGAGAATAATATGTTTAGTTATTATTTAGTTAATAGTTTTAATATTTCTTTAGCCTTTAGAACATTTATATGTCACTGAATATTTAATTACAAAATATATGTATTTAGAATAGATAAGTAATACATCAATTAAATAAAAATATTTTAATTCATATTGTTTGGAATGAACTTGAGATACTAATTTCCAATCTATTTTAAATTAAGTTAACAATGAAGTTATATGCAGCATGCTTATATAGTTAATTACATAAGTCCCACAATGCTTAGGTACTTGCGTAGCTAACAACATAAGTAAATCCCTCCCCTCTTTACTTTTAAATTATTTGTACAGAATTAAGATTTGACGAAAAAATAGGTATGTTTATCCACTAACAGGTGTGATTAAAAAAAAAAAAAATTGTAATTCACAGCAAATTTTCTAAAAGATTAAGGAGGAGGCATCTCCTCTGGTTCGTTTTATTTACACTATATTTTAATATGATGATTTTTTTTTTATTTTGCATGACCTTTAGCAAAAATTTGCTTCTTTTCACAATCTTTTGAAAAGTTTGCATTTTTTGCGTCTTGAATTTTGCATCATTTTTTACGATTTTTGATGAACTTGCATTTGTTTTTCCCGTTTTTGACAAAACACACTTTTTTTTTGCAATTGTTTAACTAGATTAGTGTTTTTTCATGATTATTTAATGAAATTTAGGTTTTTCCACGGTTCTTTTAGACAATTCACATTAATTCTATGATCACTCGACAAAATTCGTGTTCTTCTACTATTTATTGGCGATATTTATGTTTTTTCCATGACTTTTTCACAAAATTTTGGTGTTTTTTGTGATCTTCTGACAAAACTGGCAGGGGGGCTGGGGGGGGGGGTGTTCATGGTTTTAGTTGAAATTCTCAATATTTCGCAAATCTTTGACAAAAATGTTTTTTTTTTTTTTTTTCATGATTTTTTGACGATATCTATGTTTATGTGATCTGTACACAGAATTAGAGTTTTTTCTGTTATCCATTGACGAAATTCCGGTTTTTTCCGTAATATATTGAAGAAATTCCATATTTATTTGCAATCTGTTGTTGATTTTTGCTTTTTTTCTGCAATGTTTTCACAATTTTTTTTCAGCAATTGTTAGACAAAATTCATATTTTTTGCCCTGCGATTCTTTGACAAAATTCTTTTTAGAAAATCCTGTATTTGATCGGTACTTACCATATATTTAATCGCCAGTTTTTCAAGTTTAGTCGCCGAGTGGTGACTGGCGAGTTTTTATTTTCATCTTTAGATCCTAGCAATGCCATGGCTTCCAGCAAAATGAATAGCACCAATCATATCAACTTAAGAACTGTATAAAATATTTTTTTCCTTTTAATTGTGTTTTCAAGATTTTAACAATTATGTAGTCAAGTATTATCTAATTTGTTACATATTTTAAATAATAAAATATGTCAGTTAATAGAAATTTATAGAAAAATTATCTTTTTTATTTTACTCTGCATAAGAGCAAAGAGGGATACTAAAATTCATGTTAGCCCATGGTGCAAAAAATGCTAGTTTCGGCCCTACCAACTTTTTTCAAAAAACCCAACACTAAAAAATGTTGAATCACCAAATTTTCACAATTTTCCAGCCATCAATATACTGTTATTTAGTTTTCTAGCAAAAAAAAATTTAACATATAGTAACAATTTCATCATTTACTTCAGCAACACTCTAGAATTTTACAATTAGAAGCTAATATACAAAACTCTTTCAGCACTTAAATCTGGAAAAAAAAATTCCTTCATCATCCACACTTTGCCAAATTACACTAGTGTAGTACAAACCAAGCAGAGTTTCAGTTGCAATCTCAAATACCATCAATACAATATTTCCATATAAGCATAGCCAAAAATACGAAAATTCATGCTTATTATACACTGCTAAAAAAAAGCAATTTACCGTCTCGCCAAATTCAACTTCGCCAATTAACCAGTTTTTACTAGGGTTCAGACCACCACTTTTAATGTGCAAACTAAAACAGTTTTTTTAATGTACATATGCCTAAAACATTTACTTTATGTCTTTTAAAAAAATCACTGCAAGAAATTTATAAGAAATCGTTACTACCAGAATTTCACATTTTTCCAGCAAATACTTTTTTATCACAAATTCAAAATTATGTTACATTTTAATTATTACAATACACAGAACTTATATTACGTTCAAGACTGCTTAGCTCAAAGAATCACAATAACAGTATTAGAGTATACAATAAATTTCTTTACTTTTTTCTCTATTCTAAGAACAGTTAATAGAAACAAGAACTAGTTTCATTATAATAAAATAGACAATATTGAATATTATCAGCTTCACCCAGGTTTAAAAAGGGACAGGGCGCTACTGTTCTGAAAAGGGCACTTTTTGCATTCATCAGAGCACTTTTTTGATTTTTAAGGACACTTTTATAGAGTTGAATCTAGAATCTAGCGGTTCAAAAGTCGTTAAAAAGCAGAAATTTCGCCTAAAAATCGAGAAAAAACAAAAATTTTGCCAAAAAATTGAACAAAAAGAAAAAAGATAAATTTTGTTAAAAGATCACGGAAAAATGGCCGATTTTGTTAAAAGATTGCAAAAAAAGGCGGATTTTCCTAAAAAATTACGAAAAAAAACCCGACAAATTTCGTGAGAGATCGCAAAAAAAAAACCCAGCAAATTTTGTTAAAAGATCACGAAGAAAACGGCCGATTTTGTTAAAAGATTGTTAAGGGGCATGCCTGATTTATTCAAAAAGACATATTTTTTGCAAAAAAAAGAACACTTTTGTTGAATAAAGGGTTTTTTTTTGTTTCATCAGGGTTGGCACGGTTTAAACCAATTGGTTTTAACCATGGTTTAAACCAAATGGTTTTTTTCTCAAAAAAACCAATTGTTTTTTTTTAGAAGAAATCTAATTAAATTTTCTTTTTTTCTTTATAATTTACGTGTTTCAAATTATTGGACATAAATAATTTCTACTTTTAACACTTTATTTCAGTAATAAGTATTATATATAGTGGGTTTCAGTCTTTTTTTATGCATAGCATTAAACCAATTGGTTTTTTCTATTAAAAAAAAGCAATTCGTTTTTTTAGAAGAAATCTAATGACATTTTCTTTTTTTCTTTATAATTTACGAGTTTCAGATTATTAGATATAAATAATTTCTATTGTTTTTTTTAGGAGAAATCTAATGATATTTTCTTTCTTTATAATTTACAAGTTTCAGATTATTGGATATAAATAATTTCTACTTTTAACACTTTATTTCAGCAATAAGCATTAGATATATTGGGTTTACGTCATTTTTTATGCATAGGATTAAAATCAGTACACATTGGTATTGGTGAACCAGGGCCGTAGCGACCGCCCCCCATACCCCCCATTTGGGGGGGGCCGACGAAGCCAGGGGGCCCCTAATCGATTCTGTCGACCTTTTTACCAAAGTTTATTTGTAGTGAAAATTTAAGAAAATACTTCTTTAAATAATGTTTTTACTTTTTCAAATCCACATTTTCTTATCCAGGGGCATGCAGGGCAGTTCCCCCACGTGCCTCTTTTTAAGGGGAGCCCCAATAATTAGGATTTCCATTAAAGGGTGCCAAATGCTTAAAATGTGCCAAAAGTGGTCAAAATTCATAAGTTTTCAAAGATTTAGAAAGGGAGTGTGGTTCCCCTTTTCCTCTCTGTTTCCAGTATTCCCTCCACATACGCAGAAAACGAACTATATCATTAGAAAACAAATGATTAAAATTTTATTACAACCAGGGTCCAAGGGCCCGACTTAGATTGTGAGGGGCCCTGGGGTAAACGTAATTCGGGGAGGCCCCCTTTCTACCTTTTTGATTTTTTTCTTGAATAAAACGAAGTGTCTAAAACTAAACTTTATACTAATTGTCTGTATATGTAAATTTCATAGCAAGTACTATTTGCATTTGTATACAGAATAGCACAAAAGAGATAACGTTAAGAAACTATTGAATACATTTTTTCTTCGATTATGGAAATATAAGGATAAATGTGAACCATTAAAATGTAAATACACTTGTGATGTAACTGTTACATTGAGGGGAGAAGGGGGGGGGGGCATGAGGTTCGAAAGCAGGGGAAATATGAGAAAAGAGCCCCATAAAGATTAAAATAAACAGATAAATAAAGAATTTTGGTGACTTTTGGCCTTTTTTATTAATTATCCATAACAAAAAAATTCTTTTTGCCCTTGGGGAGGGGCTCAATCCGGAGAACCGACGTCCGATGCAGTTGCCCTGCATGGGCCTTACTTAGTCAGGCCTTAATTATAACAACATAGTTGAAATTTGAAATTATCCTATTTGTGGTCAGAAAATGGGGAACACCTTTCTTTCGCAAAACTATGAGTAGAAATAGATTTTTAGAATTTAGGAGATTCATTCGTTTTGACAAAAAAAGTGAGAGGCGTGTTCGCTTACGAACTGGCAAATTTGGATTAGTTTCCGAAATTTGGAAGTCCTTTATTGATAACAGCCAAGCTTGTTACAAACCAGATCAGAATATAAGCGTAGACTTTTCCCCACAAAACTCTACAAATCAAATGATATTGTTTTAACAGTTTATAAAAGTAAAACTCGTAAAAAAGTACTACTTCTTAGCTCAAACCATAAATCTGTAAAAGTTGCTTCTAATCGAAAACAAATTCCTGCAACTATGTCATTTTACAACGATGCTAAGTTTGGAGTAGACGTAGTTGACAAAATGGCCCGCAAATATAGCGTAAAAGCAGGGTCACGTAGATGGCCTTTGCAGGTATTTTATAATATTTCGGACTTGGCAGCAATGAATGCGTGGTGATAAAAATATAACTAGAAAACAATTTTTATTTCAATTATCCGAAGAACTCTCCAGTGGATATAGGTTCAGCAGAAAAAAAGCCTCCTTTCAAAAACAAGAACGGAAATCAATGGATTGTGCTCTAGAAAATTCACAAAATATTCCATATGATCGCAAATCTTGCCAAATTCGATTATGCAACAAAAACAAAGCGATTTACACTTGCGATGTATGCAACAAATATGTTTATGGTAAGTGTTCATCTAAGATAACATGTACATGTAAAATATGTGCCTCAGAAATAGTTCATTCATATAAAATGTGCTATACTATAAATGCAAATAGAAACTGGTTGTTTTTATTAATAATTAATGAATTAATACATTAAATGTTATTTTTGTTGAATTATATATATTTGTTTATTTACATTAAGTCAAATATGTTTGTGGAAAGTGTTCATCTAAGATAAGAGACACTTGTAAAATATCTGCCGTATAATTATTTCGTGCATATCAAATGTGCTATACTGTAAATACAAATAGAAACTGTTTTTGTTTAGTTTCTTTCTATTTATCATTAATGCATTATTATATTAAATATTGTTTTTGTTAAATTATATTATTTTATTTATATTAACTAAGTTTAATAAGTTTGTTGCAAGTGTTAATTTATTCCTCATAGTTATTTCATGCATAGCAAAGGTACTATAAATGCAGATAGAAACTGTTTTTTTTTTATTGAATTTTTATTAATAATTAATGAATTATCATATTAAATGATGTTTTTGTTAAATTATATATTTTTATTTACATTAACTAAGTCAAAAGTAACAATGAAAGGCGTGATCAAAAATCCGTCAATTTGACGGATGCGGTAAAACTAGGTATATATGAAACACCGGTAGTTCTAGTGTTAATAAAGAAGAGAGTAGAAAAGTTACAAAATGTGCAGGTGCAAATTATAAGATATGGAAAAGAAACAAATACAAACAGAAACATTGTATCAAAGATCATCTTTTAAATAAAAAAAGAGGTATGATTATTGAGCCCACTGATGAGGAAATGTGCGATGATTTTGAAAAATGAAACATCTAATGTTGAACCATTGATTGTAACAAAACATGTTTTCTTTTTTCCAATGAGCAACACAAGATTTAATCTCATTTTGTTTAGTGCTAATTTCCAGAAGCTCAGACTCTAGTGACCATTACTGTCCTTTTAGTTATTTCTTGCTTCGGCACAGGAAAAAAAATCGCAAAATATGTAAATCGGTCATAGAAAAAATATCGCTCATTTTGTCCACCATGGCAAAAGTAAATTTTTAAAAATTGTTGACCTGTCTGAAAAAATTTGAACTTAGAGGGAACTTGAACAGTGGAAAATATAGCGGAATTCGTCAATCAATCACAGTAAAATATCGTGAAATTTGTTAATCTGTCACAAGGAAATATCATGAAATTCGGCAGCCAATAACAAAGACAAAACACAAATTTTTCAGCTGAACACAGGAAAATAATTGTTAATTTCATCAGAATGTCACAAAAACAAATAGGGAAATTTGCCAATCAGTCACAGAGTAAATAACTAAATTTGTCAATCTGTTGAGAGAAATAGTGAAATTTGACAGTTGATCACCCCCCCCCCCCCCCAAAAAAAAAGCAAAATTTTGTGTGACGAGCAAACAAGAAAAATTTGTGAGAAAAATTACAGTCAGATGCAGAAAAACAATTTTGTATAATTGTCGTAAGAGCAAACTGTGAGATTTATCAATCGATAGTGGAAAATATCACGAAAATAGTCAGTCAGTCCTGAGACTTGATGACCACTTCACAAAGAAAAAAAATTCAAAAAGTAATTTTTTTTAGAAACAGGAATGTCTTGCCCACAAGATTTTTAAGGGCATGAATCCTGCCATTCCCTCCTGAAATTCAAACATTTAAATACTCTGCCTATTTGTCAATGAACTGCTGATAATTGCTAATAATTTGTACAATGAAATGCTGATAATTTTTAGAACAAATTTTACATGTTTATTAATATGTCTACAATTGTAAAGTATTTTCATAAAGAAATACATAGCACCTTTTTGTAATGCAAACATAAAATGTCTTGCTAATATACCAATGGTTGAAGAGTTATCTCCAAACATGGGTTTAATTTTTTTTCATGTTTTAATTATTTGATCTTATCTATCATTATCTGTTTACCTTAAACTACATTTAATTTTATTTTAAGTTAAATCAGTTTAAAATTTATAAGCCAAAAAAAAAACTTTTAAATATTTATAATGAAGTCACGAAAATAACTAGTTGGATGCACCAATCCCAAAACTCTCTTCTATTTCGTAGATCTCAATGTTTCAAAAAATATTACAAAATATTAATACTTCTTCAATATTATACCAACTTTTATTTTAATCTAGAATTTTTGCTGCAGTCAATTAATTAGATTAAGAATGAGTTAATCTCGATCATGATATTTATTAAAATGCATTTTTGTTAATCTATTATACATCAGCTGTTTGCGAATAGCTAGTTTTAGCAAGATACGAAGTACGAAGTTCCTATTGCTGCACGAACTGTTAATTCACTGTATAAAATGATTATGAAAAAAAATTTACAATAAAAAGAATATTGCCCTCTTAAACTGATGGCATTGAGCTCACAGGCTACGCATACTAATTGTATATTACAGACTCATATTTTCAAGGGTTAATGCTGTTCGAAAAACAAATTAAGAGGGGGAATAGCTCCCGCCCATTTCCCTTTTTTATACTAAATCATTGGATTCCCTAAACTAATCAGAGACATGCTTTATCACATAAAAAACCTATATCCAAATTCATAGCAAATTGAATAATTCTTCATAAAAACCCATTTATATAATTTAAGAGGAGTTATCCCCCTTTATACTTAACCATTAAACTTCCAAAACTATTCTGAGATTCGCCTCATCAGAAAGAATGTACATCCAAAATTTAAAGCAAATCGGATAATTTTGCATAAAAACTCATTTGCCAAATTTAAGAGGGGTTGGGGTAATCGCCTGTATCCCTTTTATGCTTAACAAGAACTTCACAGCTAATTAGGGAAGCATATTATCCCTATGAACCTGTATTCAAATATTAAAGCAAATCTGTTCATTTTGCAAGAAAAATCATCTACCTAAATTAAGAGGGGTAGTCCCACCAATCTCCCATTTATACATATCCACCAATGAACTCTGAAAAAAAATCAAGGAAGTGCCTTATCACAATGAATCTATATCGAAATTTTGAAGCAAATCTGTAAATTCTGCATGAAAAACCCATTAAACTAGATTAAGGCAAGGGGAGTCACCTCCCATTTCCCCCGTATTAGACTTATCCAATGAACTCGCAAAATTGATCATGGAGGTGTCCTCATCAGAATGATCCTATGTCTAAAATTTGAATGAAATATGAGAATTTTGCATGAAAAACTCATTTATCTAAATTAAAGGCAGGTGATTAGCCCCCGTCCCCCCTCTTTATACTTATACAATGAACTCCCAAAACTAATCGTGGTGTGCCCTCATCAGAATGATCCTATGTCTAAAATTTGAATGAAATCTGATAAATCTGTGTGAAAAACCCATTTATCGAAATTAAGATTGGAGAATTAGCTCCCAGTTCCATCTCTTTATACTTATACAGTGAACTCCCAAAACTAATCATGGTGGTGCCCTCATCAGAAAAATCCTATGTCTAAAATTTGAAGGAAATCTGATAAATCTGCATAAAGACCCATTTATCGAAATAAAGGGTGGGAAATTAGCCCCCTGTTTCATCTCTTTATACTTATCAAATGAGTACTTAATACTAATCACAGAGGCGCCTCATCAGAATGATCCTATGCTTAAATTTTGAATGAAAATTGATAATTCTGGATGTAAAACCCATTGATATAAATTAAGGGGAAGAGTATTAGCCCCCGTTCCCCCACTTATACTTGGCGAATGAATTCCCAAAATTAATCAGGGAAACACCTTATCAGAATATACATATATTTAAAATTTCAAATGAATTGGATATTTTTATCATGAGTTACTGCATTATGCATTTACATACATACATACAGAATGGACGAGCACATAAGCTCACAGGTTTTGATAGCTAAAAAATCAGCAAACTAATAACTAAAAAATCAGCCGGATATGCCGGATATCGGATATTGGCCGGATATCCGTTGCATCCCTAGTTAAAACTTTCAACATAAGACTGTTTGCTAAAACTGTTTAAATTGAAAAATGGATTTTTTCAATTTTTAGCATAAATTCACTAATAATTATTAAATTTAAATTATTTTAAATGAAGTTACACTGCTTATAAACCAATAAAGTCTGTTTTTATCAGTAAATATGCATGTATATGTAATAAGAAAGGATTTTTAAAAAAACCCGGTTTAAACCAAAAAAACCTGGTTTAAACCAAAAAAACGTTTTTTTTGGTTTTTTTCCAACCCTGTGTTTCATATACGAGTGCTTTATGGATTCACATTTAGGAAGTTTTGGACAGTCAAAAGAAGATTGTGAACGGGAAGGGATGGGGTGAAGGAGGAAGTCGTCCCGGGCGCAGAAACTTAGGGGGTGCCAAATTTATACTACAAACGTTATTTTTGGGCTGTCACAAGAAAAGGTTGGGAGGGGGGGGGGAGGCCTCAAATTCTAGTTATGCCCCCATGTACAATTTTCTCTTCACATGGCTTGGTTGTGAAGCAGGAAAATCTGCTTTATGACCATTAAAAACAGAATTTTGAAGCAAGAAAATTAGTTTTTAGAACAGAAAAATTCACCTCTGGCATTAATTTTTTTTTTGTGTGTGTCTCTTTGATGAAATTTGCATTTTTTCGCGATCTTTTGGTGAAATCTGCCATCTTTTCGGGATATTTTGACAAATTTTGCGTTTTTTCGTGAATTTTTGGCAAAATTAGCAGTTTTTTTGCAAATCTTTTGACAGAATTTTCAGTTTTATTGCGATTTTCGAATGAAATTTGTCATTTTTCTGCAAATCTTTTCACGAAATCTGCTGTTTTGTCATGATTTTTGGACGAAAATTGCTGTTTTTCATGAGTTGTTTGAGAAAATTTTCCATTTTATCGTGATTTTTGGATAAAATTTGTCTTTTTTTATGATATTTTAAGGAAATTTGCCGTTTTTACGGGATTTTGAGACGAAATTAGCCATTTTTTCATGAATTTTGCCAGAAATCAGTCATTATTTATTAATCGTTTTCAAATGTGGGGCAAGAAGGGCGCTATATTTTAAACTAAAGGACAGGAGGGCGTGGAGCACCCTCCTGAAACTCTCCTGATAATATTAAAGAAAAAAAGTTACATTGAAAAAACAAAATCGATATGACATAACTCATATGTTAACTTGAAAAGAAATTATAAACAAGAGATAATTGTTAAACAAATATAAATATATATATATAAACTTCACTTGCTAGATCCTAACAGTGATTTATATTTGCAAAGATCTTTCTAGTTCAACATTTATTTATGTTCATTTTATGTCTTTTAAGAAAAATTACTGCAAAAAATGCTTTTACACGTGAGAAATCTTTACTACCAAAATATCTCATTTTTCTAGAAAAATAGTTTTTTATCACAACTTCAACATTTTATTAAATTTTAATTATTATAATACACAGAACATATATTATGTTCCAGACTGCTTAGCTCTTATTTTGAATAAAAAAATCACAATAACAGTGTCAGAGTATTCAATAAACTTATTTACCTATATCACTCTTCTAAGAACAGATAAAAGGAACAAGAACTACCTTGATTTTAATAAAACAGACAATATTGAATATTATTAATGAAAAAATAAGTTAGTTACATTAGTATAACAGAATCAATATGATATAACACACCTGCTAACTTGAAAAGAAATTATAAACAAGAAGAGATATTTGTTAAACATATATATACAAACTTCACTTGCTATATCCTGACAGTGCTTTAAGTTTGATAAGATCTTTCTAGTTTACCATTTATTTACGTTTATTTTACATCTTTTAAAAAAAATTACTGCAAGAAATATCTTTAAGATATATCGTTACTACCAAAATTTTTTATTTTTCCAGAAAAAGTTTTTTATCGCAACTTCAAAATTTTATTCAATTTTAATTATTACAGAGCACAGAACAGCTGTGTTAACGTTCGGCCCCATAAACTTGGCGACATTTTTCACGCCAAAAAGCTGTTTCCGAAAATGATCGCCAAACTAAAAATGCGTAAGAAACCCGTTTTCAAATACAGCGATCACTTTCAAAACTCCTGAAAAAATGCATTTTATAAATACAGTAGACTCCCTCAAATCTGCACTCCTAAAACCCACAAATCTCTAAAATTCGCACATATTTTAAGGATGTAAACAATGAAACATTCAGTTCAGATGTAGGTGCAAAATTTGACTTTTTTAGTTTATATCAATTCCATATATTTTTTCATTTGTAATTTTTGTTAAGGTTATTGAATTCATGTTTTTTCATGAAGAAAGAATAACTTATTTCTGAAAAAATAAAGATATTGCTGATTTCATTGGTAATTACAATCTTACCAAATATATTTATGTATTAATCAAGATTTTTTAGCTATTAAATCTGTCTAAACTTGAAATAAAGCTTCATTATTTTATGATCTTGATGTGAATTAGTAATGTACCTTTATGAGGCAAGTTTCACTGAATAATTTAGGAAAAACACATTTCATCTCTATAATGAATATTTAATTGTACATTATTGATTATTAATTTGACCTTTGCTTTTAGTATTTTTATCATTTTAAAAACTGTCTAATTTTTTATTATTTTAGTTTATTACTTATTTTAATATTTTAGCATATTGTAAGCATTCGTTATACTTTTGATTTCATTATTTACATTCAAATTACTTTTTAAAAAATGTAAACAAAGCAATGACCAGAAATCCGCAAAACCTCTGGTCCCAAGCTGTGCGGATTTGAGGGAGTCTACTGTATATATATAAAAAAATGAACAATTTACACTTAATGAGGTAGGCTCCGCCCCCCTGAACCCTGAAAAAAAAAAATAGTACTTGCATTTTGTAGATTTATTTTTAGTTGTAAAAGAACAAATAGGGGGTTACAAAAGAAAAAAAAAATACATATAAATAAAACGAGCGAAATAATTTAAATTCCAAAGAAAATTTTTAAAAAATCTATATACAGGGTGCATGTAAAAATTACAAAAAATGCTGATTGAAAATTGCCATCATTTTGAAAACGATTTCTTTGCACGAATAAACAGAAAATAAAATAAAAATAATGACAAAAATAGTACTTACATTTTGTAGATTTCTTGAGATTTTCAAATATTTAAATCAGAAAACGGGTTACAACAAAATATTTACATATAAATAAAACGAGCGAAATAATTTAAATTCCAAAGAAAACAATTAAAAAAATACCGGGTGAAATGTAGTTTACTCTCCTTCGCCAAGGTGACTTTTTTTTTAGCGATAAATGTTTCGATATGGCAACCCTGTATTTTCATTTTCTCCTCTAGGATCTTCAATATGGCAACCCTAAGGAGTGCTCCAGTTTACGTATTCTACAGATTTCTAAGCCAGTTCTGATTGGACACTACTTTTTGTTAAATGTTTTCTGATTGGACAAAAGAGGAATACTTGAAAGAGAGCTATTTCTAAGCCATTTCTGATTGGACGCTCCTTTTTGTCTTGAAAGGAAGCTTTTAAATTTTTGAATATCGTTGTTCCCGCTTAGAAATTGCTTCCTGTAGCATTGTTTTTGGGAGTTGTGTCTTGCATTCAACGAGTGAGTTTATTTATGAGACAATTTCAAAAATATATATATGATTGACCAGTCAATCCAGAGCAAAACAGCGGCTCTGGGTAAGTAAAAATTTTCCTTTTTTTTGTCTTTAGATTTGTATTTTATGTGCTTTTTGTTTATTTTGATTGCCGCCATCTTGGAAAGTGTGTTTTTGCATAGTGTCTCTTGGGCCCGCCACACACTAGTGAAACATTGAACAAAAAAACGTGCGACATGAGACAATTTCACCCTGATATCAAAGAAAAAACCGGTTTGACTGCGTCATGTTACACGATTTTTGACGCATGTCTTGTGGTGTGTAGCGGGCCTTGGAGCAAGAAGCTCTGGGAGACAAGACGCAAAAACACGTCAATTTGGTGATTTTTGAAAATCGTGCCAAGAAGGAGAGTAAACTGCATTCGCACCAAAATACCTGCATACAGGGTGCAAGTGAAGGTTACAAAAATAAAAATACACAATTACAAAAAAGATAATTAAAAATTTTAAGCCAAAACATCGACCTTAACTGAAAAACGAATGTCGCTGCCGATTAATCATCCTCATGTGCGATTTGCAGTTTCGATAGGACATTTTATCGAGAGTCAAAAATGAATTATACAAAAAATAATTTAAAAAAAAAAAGCGATGCACCCGAACAAAAAAATTTTAAAAATGTCCATTGGGCAAAGGATAAGTCCTAATCTATCCTAAAAGGATCACCTTTTACTCTGAGTTGTAACTCACAATCGCGGGTAAGAGACCCATTCAAAACGGTAAAGCACCATTAGATAGTTCAAAAGTTTGAAATTCAATACGTCAATTGCGCAGAAGTAGAAAAAAAAAAAAAAAACTGCGCAGCTCGAAACAAATTGCACAAAGAGAAAAACCTCCCCCCTCCCTCTTGCCTCCGCGAAGAGAAAAACTCCCCCCCTCCCTCACCTCAACCTCCTGCTTGTCTCCATGAAATCTGCTCCTAGGGTTGCCAGAATAGGGCTTTTGGCACCATTTCGACATGGTTACCAGAATTGTGGGTTCCTCGCCAAATTTGCCCATTTTTACCCATTAAGTTTTGCCGAACACAAAAGCATCTTAGCCCAGAGCATATATTATGTTCAAGATTTCTTAGCTCTTATCCAAAAATCACAATAACAGTGTTAGAATATTTAATAAACTTATTTACCTTTATCGTTATTCTAAGAACAGATGATAAGAACTACTTTAATTTTAATAAAATAGAAAATATTGGAAAATTGTTAATGAAAAAATAAGTTAGTTACATTTAAAAAAGAACAGAATCAATATGATGTAACTCATCTGCTAACTTGAAAAGAAATTATAAACAAGAGATATTTGTATATGTAAATTTTGTATATGTATATATATATGTTTTGTATATGTATATGTATATTGTATTTGTATATTTGTATGTGTATTTGTATATGTTATATATGTAAACTTCACTCGCTATAACCTGACAGTGTTTTAGTTTTGCAAGGATCGTTCTAGTTTACCATTTATTTACGTTTATTTTACGTCTTTTAAGAAAAATTACTGCAAGAAATACCTTTATTTGTGAGATATCGTTACAACCGAAATTTCTCATTTTTCCAGAAAAATAGTTTTTTATCACAACTTCAAAATTTTAATTATTATAATACACAGAACATATATTATGTTCAAGATTGCTTAGTTCTTATCCAAAAATCACAATAAGAAAGTTAGAATATTCAATAAACTTATTTAACTTTATCGCTATTCTAAGAACAGATAATAGGAACAAAAACCACTTTGATTATAATAAAATAGACAACATTGGATGTTATTCATGAAAAAAAAAAGTTGCTTACATTTAAAAAAAAACAGAATCAATATGATATAACTCATCTGCTAACTTGAAAAACTATTATAAACAAGAGGAGATATTCATTAAACATGCATATATAAACTTCACTCGCTAGATCCTGACAGTGCTTTAGTTTTGCAAAGATCTTTCTGGTTTGCATCACATGATATCAACAAGACAGAATATGAGCAGATATTTCTCCAATCAACTCCGTTAATATGATTGGTTCGCGTTGGTGTGATTCTTAAAAGGAAGCGAAAGCAGACGTCACACGCCAGAGATCTGGCAGTATGCTAACCTGTTATTCCAGTCACTGCACCGCCAGAATGCTTGAATGCGCAGGCGCAAACATAGCTAGCAGACGATTTCAGCCTTTCTGGATACATTTTAACAGAAAATTTACAAATTTAGAGAATTTTCTTGCAAGCAGAACGACAATTGTGAATTTATATTACAATATATTAAGTATATGCTGCTTCAACAAGGAATTTTTTCCGGTATTTCTAACAAACAAGTATTAATAATTTACACTCCATAGACTGCTATGCTAAACACCGCCAGTAAATACCGCCAGCAGACGAATTTTAGCCTCGACCTCAGCTTATTAAAACCTAAATGTTCCCCAAAACGCGCGCACCCATGGATATCACATGACTTCTTGACGTCTATCGAGTCGCCCTGTAGATGGCGACAAACACATTATCAAGGAAAATAAGAGAAAATATTTAGCCGACATGTCTTCCATATAAAATGAACTCTAATAAATAGAGAGATATTTTTGTTTGTTTTCTCTTCCATCTTAAAAAAGTATGACTATGACAGACAGTAACACATGAAAACTGCTGTGATGTGTGTGTATGATTTAAAAGTTTTCCATAATACAGTTATGTATAATTTAAGAAAGTGTAACTGTCTGGTGAGTAATATTGTATTTATGAGGTAAAAGTTTTTGTTTTGTTTTACGATGTTGAATGGTAAGCGGTTTATCAACTTATAGATTTTATTAAGTTTAGAAAAATAGAAAAGAATTGATTTGATCATAATATTTTCTTTTACCTCCTATAAATATGATCTTGATCATGAATTATAAATTAGTTAATGTAATTTTATTTTACTAATTGTAGCTGTGTAGTTTAACAGAATTACCTTCATCACTTGTTATTACTTGTCACCTGCTATATATACGATGTCATTATTTTGCGCCTTTAAGGAAAATAGTTCCTCGATCTATTAATAACAAAAGTGCTATTTCAATGAATATTTAATAGTGAGAAAAACTATCATGGCATACTATTTAGTAGAATACAGTGGACTCCCTCAAATCCGCAAACCAGAAATCCACAATTCTCTAAAATCCGCGCATATTTTATGGATGTAAACAATGAAACTTTCACTTCGGATATTGGGACAAAATTCGATTCTTTAAGTTTTGTATCAATTCTATATATTTTTTAGTTTGTATTTTTCTTAATAATACTCTATTCATGCTTTTTTCTTCATGAAGGAAAAATAATTTTTTTGGAAAAAAAATTAAGATATTGCTGATATTACTGGCAATCAGTATCTTCTTACGAAATATATTTATGCATTGATCAAGATTTTTTGGTTATTAAGCCAGTCTAAACTTGAAAAAAAAAAATCTGTATTTTATGATTTTCATGTGAATTAGTAATGCACTTTTATAAGGCAAGTTTTGTTGAATAATTTTGGAAAAATACATTTAATTTTTATAATGAATATTTAATCATAAACTACTGATTATTAACTTGACCTTTGCTATTAGTACTTTAATCATTTAAAAAAATATCTAAATTTTTATTATTTTAGTTTATTACTTATATTAATATTTTATTACATTGTAAGCATTCATTATAGTTCTGGTTGCACTATTAATTGCACTCAAATTACTGTTTAAAAAATGTAAACAAAACAATGATCAGAAATTCACAAAATTCTAAAATCTGCACAGCCTCTGGTCCCAAGCTGTGCAGATTTGAGGGAGTTTACTGTATATGGCAAACGCCGCTTATATGAATCACTGGTTTATGGCATCATTTTTTTAAAATTAAGTATTTACGATCAATAAAGTATTCGTGCCTTTCTCACGAAAAGTACAAAATAGCAAGAGTAAAAATCTTATGTGTATCATGTAAAAAATTTTAAAAATTGCATAGATTTTTTTCTTATGCTGAATAGAAAACCTTATATTAGTGATCAAATGTTTGATTTATTTTAGATTCGGTATACACTGGTGTATACAGGATTTATTTTTTAGGAGGAGGGGTAGAAACTGCGACTTATTTCAATAAAATTCTGAGTCTTGCGAAGTAGACAGAGAAAATTGAAGTCAAATCTGAGCCTCCATCTGCTTCTTCTATTAAATATAAATTCTGGTTATACTTTTTGTTTGACAATAAATTAAAATTGCATGAGGCAACCTCAAATAAAATATTTTTTTTTTCTTTAAATTTCATGATCGCTTCCATATTACAGGGAAGTCTTGCACAGTAATTTTCCAGAATTCACAAATTTAAGGGCTCCAAAAATTTCTAGTGTTTCAAATAAGAAATTTCCAGGTTCATAAGGGTCATTCCATGTCAAATCAACCAAAAACATTCAATATTCAACCTGACCATTTCCGATTTCAATGAAACTGCTAGGGATCATTCTCTATGATGATATAAATTAGAGCATATTTTTATTTTTTGTTTATTGCTTTAAATTTTTATACAATTATTTAAATTTTGAAAAATCATTATTTTTTGACTTGCATAAATATTTTCAATTTTGAATTTCTCAAGTTCTATCAAACATAGAAAATTTTATGACCACTCATTTCAAAGAGGAGTTTATAAGGTTTAATTTGATATGCAAGTCGACTATGTATAATTATGTCGACTATGTATATGTAAAGTCATGGAAAATTCTTGGAGAAAAAATGTAAAACTGTACAAAATTCATCAAATAATATTAAAAAAGAAAATTTAGAAATTTGAAAAACAATTGCAGAAAAAAATCACTAGTTTTGACAAAGAATTCTGGAAATAAGTAGCAAATTTCATTGTATATGTGATTGCTTAAGGAATTTTTTGAAATTTGGTCAGGGAAAATCATGGAATTTTTCGAGATTCGGTCATGGAAAGTCAGGGAATTTGCTATTCATGGTTTGCTGGGAACCCTGTTTAAACTTTCAGATAAATGTTTTTATTTATTGTCACATCTATAAAATCACATTTTCTTATCATTATAAGTATGTTTGTCAAATATTATTCGGGTCAATCCATTTCAAGTGGTCCAGCACTGGTCGCTCGACTATTTTTTAAAAATCTGAAATTTTTTGTACAAGAATCCTAACATGATGGAAGTTCAAAATGACCGTTATTTTAATTTTACTATTTTTTGTTTGTGCATGGCGACCATCTTTGTTTTATTGTGTGGAGTGATCTCCTTCTTGAAATTTTTTGTACATAACACTACTACATAATACTGTCAAAGGCTTGAATTTCAGATTTTTATCTCGTGCTCCACCAGAGATATCAAAGCCTAAAAAGTGCAATTTTTGAAATTTTTGACGAATTTTGGAATTTTTTTCGCAAAGAGAAATTAACTCCCAGATCTGGGACTTGGTGTATGAGTACACGCACTTTTGACCTATTTGTAGAAAAAATTGTGTAAGGTTGACAGTCTTGCGGAACAATTACATAGTAGGTTACAATAGTTTGACAATATTGTTTTCACATATTGTCCATGTCATATCTCAGCTTGTAGTCAAATCTCCTTCTTGAAATTTTTGTACATAACACTACTACACAATACAATCAAAGGCTTGAATTTCAGATTTTTATCTTGTGCTCCACCAGAGATATCAGAGCCTAAAAAGTGCAATTTTTGAAATTTTTGATGAATTTCGGAATTTTTTTCGCAAAGAGAAATTAACTCCCAGATCTGGGACTTGGTGTATGAGTACACGCACTTTTGATCTATTTGTATAAAAAATTGTGTAAGGTTGACAGTTTTCCTTGCATAAAAAATTTCCTCTTGCAAATGGATAGATTTTGGAAAAAGTCTTAAATTTTGTGCTAAAATTTCACCTGTAAAAATTTATTTTTCAAAATTATTCTACCACCGTACATTTAGCCTATTTTATTCTGAACAAAATGCTGCAGACCCCATTTCAATTGGGAAAATAACAGACGAGATATTTACAATTTAGTGTATCCTAGTATCTGAGAAAATCGCTGAACACGATGAAACAAAAATGGCCACCATGCACAAACAAAAAATAGTAAAATTAAAATAACGGTCATTTTGAACTTCCGTCATGTTAGGGTTGTTGTACTTAATTTTCAGATTTTTTAAAAATGGTCGAGCGACCAAAAAAATATTTTCTGGACCACTTGAAATGGATTGACCCATGCATGTTTGTTTAAAATTCTGCCAAATTATGTTTTATTAAGAAGTTTTAGTAATTATAAACAGGGGTGTAAAAATGGATCATTTTACTTGCTAGTGGCGAGTGAATTTTCTGACACGGCAGGTGAATTTTGACGTTGCATTTTTGAAAACTGGAGACTTCAGCTGTAATGGCTGAACGATGAAACCCCAAGCACATCACAGACACTTGAGAATGTCTGCAGACTATTTTTGACTGTTAAAATTCAGAAAAAAAATGTTTTCTACAGATTATTTGCCATGTTCCATTGTAATATGATCCGCACCACATGCGATTGACAAAGCTCTGATTCACGTTAAAATATAAATCAGGGATGGGGGGGGGGAGATTCTGTTCTAAATTTTTTGAAAAAAAAAGGCAATCATTAAAAAAGAAAAAAAAAAATCGGTCATAAATCCAAAAATTCAGACACTAAATGTGTCATGAAT
The DNA here is from genome assembly GCA_964019185.1 of Maratus speculifer. NCBI lineage: Eukaryota > Metazoa > Arthropoda > Arachnida > Araneae > Salticidae > Maratus > Maratus speculifer. The sequence continues at coordinate 155,223,990 of OZ025299.1, forward strand.
TTCGACAAATTTTTTTAAAAAAAATCAATTTTATCATTTGTTCAAAGAAAAGTTATCAAATTGGCCATAGATCTTGGGAAAAATGTGAATTTTGTCAAAGGATTAAAAAAAGGGGGGGGGGGGGCGGGGGGAATTTCATCTAAAGATCATGAAAAAGCAACAAATATAGCCAAAAGATAGAGAAAAAATTGGAAAATTTGACACAAGATCCTGAAATAAAGACAAAATTTTTAAACAGATTGCAAAAAAATGGCAAATTTTGTAAACAGATATTAAAAAAAGGCAAATTTCATCAAAAGATCATGAGATAATGAGAAATTTCTTCTAATTGTGAGGAAGCAACAAATTTTGTCCATTTATCATCATGAAAACAATGCAAATTTCATCAAAGGATCGTGAAGAAAAGGCAAGTTTCATCAAAAGATCTGAAAAAGGGCAAATTTTGTCAAAAAATCACTAAAAAGCTGTGAATTTTGATGAAATTTCCTGAAAAAAAGGCAAATTATGTCAAAAGATTGTGAGAAAACGCTGAATTTCATCAAAAGATCACAAAAAAAAAAAACCTGTTAAACTCATCAAACAATCGAGAAAAACACAAATTGTGGCTAGGTGTTACGAAAAAAACATGAATTTTGTCAAAGGATCATGAAAAAATGGCAAAGTTTGTCAAAGGATCAGGAAAAATGGTAAAGTTTGTCAAAAGATCTCGAAAAAACAACAATTTTCATGAAAAAATCACGAAAGAATGAAAAATTTTGACAAAAAATCACAAAAAACAAAAGAATTCATCAAAAGGTTCTGAAAAAAGGCAAATTTTGTAAAGAAATCGCCAAAAAAATGACCAATTTTGTCAAAAGATTGCAAATAAAAGACAAAATTCGTCAAAAAATCATGAAAAAACTGCAAAATTCATCTAAAGATGATGAAAAAAAGCACAAATTTTGTCCATGTATTAAAAAAGAAAAAAAGGAAAATTTTGATAAAAGATTGTGAAATAGCAGCAAATTTTGTCGAAAGATCGGGAGGTAATGACAAATCATGTCAAAATATTAAAATTTGAGCGAGATATTTGAAAAGAACGTCCCCATAGACTTTGCATTATCATCCAGGTCTTTTTCAATCAGTAGTGTGGGATCTTAAGGCACAACACTAGGCACAGAAAAAGACCCGGATGATAATGTAAAGTCTATGGGGAGTTGTCTTCAAATTTTTCACCCAAATTTTAATATTTTTGCATGATTTTTTTGCACAAGATAGCTGAGGATGATCCACAACAAGCCTAGTTTTTACTTTTTCAGTTTTGGTTTCAGATTTAAAAAAAAAAAAAAAAAAAAAAATTTAAACCGGTTTAATCTGGCTCTGAAATTGAAACTATAAAAAATATATAAGCAAAATCGAAAAAGTAAAAACTAGGCTGATTGTAGATCGTCTTCAGCTATCCTATGCAAAAACAAAAAAAATCATTTAAAAATATTAAAATTTGAGAGAGATATTTGAAAAGAACACTCCCATAGACTTTACATTATCATCCGGGTCTTTTTCTGTGCCTAGTGTGGGGCCTTAATTTGGAATGTCTTCATACATGTCATTATTCTAAACATTTTGAAGTACTATTGGTTATACCGTTGACCAAAAAACTGTCGCCAAAGTATAAGATTAAAATAAAATAAAATGATTAAAATAGTATAAGATTAAATGTCACATTCCCATGACAAAACACGTTACACGTGTTTAAGTTATCAAATGATTTTTATTTTGAAGTTTTATTTGTATTTTTTATTAAATGTTATACTAATTTATTTGTTCTTCGTTATTTAAGGCAGAAAATATGTCAATTTGTATAACTTGGAGTGTAGTTTGGTGATTTATATAATTTGGCAAAATTGGTCGACAGGATAACCAAGTAGTACCCATTTTGACTGATGTATGTCTGTTTGGCTGCATATGGTAAGGTTTCTGATATGCTGAGAATATTGCGGGTTTGCCTTACACTCATTGCAGGTGGTGTTTATTCTTCATGATGTACTTTTTTTTAATTTTAAATTAAGCAATAGCAGTTGTGAATCATATTAAAACAATTGACATTGACAGACTTTTTTCTGACCGGAGGGATTGCACTATCTTCTTAAAACTGTATTGCCAGTAGGTAAACAAAAATTTGATCATTCAGCGAAAAAAATTAGTAAAAAAAAAATACAACACTTATGCCATTTTATAAACAAAAAGAATCGTATGTGAAAGAGCTGATATTAAAGACCTATTTAAAAAAAAAAAAAAATCCATACATTATAACAGTTTTGGCAGAAATTTTGGAAAAAATTGATTGTTTGCCCCCCCCCCCCTCCCCAGTCAAAAAAAAGTAGTTAAAAAGTACATTAATTGCATATTTAAATACTTAAAAAAAATGGATTTTGTATGCAAAATTGCATAACTATTGCATTTCTTTTATTATTAATTACATTTTTGTGCTTTGAAATGATGTATAAGTGACTTATGATCATATTTATAAATGCTGATATTATTTTCCCTCTTCTTCTAGATGCTTTGTCGAGCAGAAGCAGAGTTTGATATTTGCTCAGTGTACAATAAGAAAAGAAAGACTTGTCAAGAATTTTCTCTCTGAAATGGAGAAATTCCATTTAGTACCAGAACATGAAAAAGCATTGGATCCAGTTATATTTACATCTCCTGCCAAATATGTTGCCAATAAAAATTCAATCTGTTGGTTGAAATTAACTGGCATCAATCTTTTAGCATTTGGTTTAGAACTCTGTGCATGTGCTGGGTTCACTTATATACCACCTATTTTATTAAAAAGTGGCTTTAGTGATGGAAATCTTACTGTTATTATGGGCCTTGGACCTTTAATTTCATTTTTATTAGTTCCAGTCATAGGTCGCTGGAGTGACAAGTGCCAAAGTCGTTTTGGCCGTAGACGTCCTTTTATGCTTGCTCTTGGTCTACTTATGATTTTTTCATTGCTCATTATTCCTTTTAGTAATGATATATTCAGTGAACAAAGCTACATTCTTCATCCTAAATTTGTTTCAGCTGCTGGTGTTGTACTGTTAGATTTCTCTAGTCAAGCTCTTATGAATCCTTGCAAATCCCTTATTCCTGATATTTTTCATTCATCTGAAGAACAGAGCTCGGGCTTTACTGCTTATTCATGTATGCTGTCATTAGGTGGGTGTGTTGGTTACTTCATAACCTCATTTGATTGGACTGGAACAATGGTTGGGACAATTTTTGGTGGACAAGAAAAAGCTGTTTTTAGTCTTTTAGCTGTACTTCTTGTTTTTCTTTTGGGCATTAACTTGAGCATTGCTAAAGAAGAACCATTTAAGAAAAGCGTACATTTGAATAGTGAAAAATGCAATGAGCTTATAAGTGTAAATTCTAATAACTATGAATATTCTTCATCTCCTTCAAGAACTCCAAAAAATGGCTTTGTTATAAATCATCCAAAACCTAATACCCATGAGGCAAGAAGATATTTTTTTCAGTGTTTGAAAGTTAGATCATCATTGATATTTATTAAATCGTTATTTAAACAGCTCATTTTAATACTTCTGTTTCCAATATCTGCTTTTATTAAATATAATTTTCAAGAACTTTTAACTATGCCAAAGGTTTTACGTCATCTTTTTACTGCAGTTCTACTTGGATGGATGGGGATTATGTGTCATGATATGTATTATTCTGACTTTGTCGGCCAAGTAAGTACAATTTTCTTCTACCCCCATTAATCATTAATGAACATTTTCTGATTTTTCTGAAAATTATATGTCATCATGTTATATTCAAATACTTATATTCTTATAAGTATTTGAATATTATTCTTATATTTATGTTCTTATACTCTTATTATTATATTCTTATACTTATATTCTTATAACATAAATACTTATATTCTGTTATATTTAATTAACTACTTTTTAAATAACTAAATTTGATACATTAGTTCAACTTTATCTCCTTAATTCAGAACTTTTTAATGAAAATATTTCTACTATTATGATAATTTTTCAAAGAATAGTATAGTGAATGTTTTCAGGCATATTGAGGGAGTGTTTATAAAATAAATTTAACAATGTGTGAAATGATCTATATTATGGAAAAATTTATAAACTGCACAGTTCTTGCTCCTAAGAATTCAGTATAAGGATATTAATGCTACTGAGACCAGGCTGCAATTTTAATAAATCCTTCATTGTTTAAATGTTGTTTTATGTACTACTAGTGATGGACAATTTTAATTTCTTTAATCGATTTAATTGATACTATGGCCAACTCGATTTAACCAATACTATAATTTTTTTAATCAATGTCTCTAAAAATAATATCATTTTCATTTTCCTTAAAAATTGAAGATAAAGTAATCAGATGTGCCAATCTTAAAACTTTCTTTTGTCTCATACATGTTAAAACTTCAAAATTCGCTATCACAGTGACAAATTTAAATGATAACCCATGCCCATCATGAGGATTAAAAAAGTATAAGTTCATTGAAGTACAGTAGACTCCCTAAAATCTGTGAATGGCAGAAATCTGTGTATTTTTTTCAGATGTAAACAATGAAATTAAAGATGGCGCTGAAGTCAGCAGCTATTGCAATACAAATAATTTTGGTGCGAATGTACTTTACTCTCCTTCTTGGCGCGATTTTTAAAAATCGCCAAATTGGCACGTTTTTGCGTCTTGTCTCCCGGAGCGTCTTTCTCCAAGGCCCGCCACACACTACAGAGACATACGTCAAAAATCGTGCAATATGACGCAATCAAACTGGTTTTTTCTCTCTTATCACTGTGAAATTGTCCATGTCGTACGTTTTTTCGTTCAATGTTTGGCCTGCCACAGACCTGTCATACATTGAGCGAAAAAACATGACACACTGTTAAAAATTTGAAACTTTTGCTGCATCGTCACCGATTAAAAAAAAATTTCACAATAAATATATAAAACCATTGACTTTCTAATATACTAATAATAAATAATATACTAATAAATCTAATTTCTAATAATAAAACTTTATATGCACCAGTTTCTAAAACAAACAAAATACAATAGCCATAAAAAAAATTCACTTACCTTTACTTATTTACATTATGGAATCCTACAAAGAGGATACTTTATTTTATTTATAATTTATCCAAGAAAATAGATCATGCGTTCCAAATTAAGAATCTATCCAACAAACTAAAAGAATTATTTCTGCTTCCAGATATCGTTTCATGCGGCAGACGATTCAGTAATTACAAAATTTGATGCAATGTTTTCATCTAATGTCCGGTATTCAGACACATTTTGCGAATACAAAGATAACAAAACGAGATTGAACAATCAGAAAACGGCATTCAAAGTTTTTGCTTTTTTAAGTGAGCGAATTTTCTGATTGGTCAATTTCGTTTCGCTAACAGCACAAAATCTATCCAGATTTCTGCTATGAAAAATACTTTTGTTCCTTAAAAAACTCAGCGTAAAAAACTATTTAAGCACTGTAAAAATTAAAAGAAATGAATTTTAAAAAGACACTGTGTACATTCAAGCAAATTATTTTAAATTGGGGAATTTCTTATTAGTGTATTTTACAGATATTATTTATATCAATAAACAGTCACAAAAATAATTGTGTACTTATCAGTGCCGTGCGAAAGGGGGGGGGGGGCGAAGATGGCAGTTTTACGGGCGCAGAAATTTATACTACCAACGTCATTTTTAGCTTGTCACAAGCAAAAGTTTGGGGAGGGGGCGCCAAATTGAGACTTTGACCCAGTCACAGTTTCCTCTTTGTACGCTTCGTTCTATACTTAAAAATTCGGGAAAAACGATTACTTACTAGAGATAAAAATTACAGAAAAGGAATTTTAAAATTTTGCTGCGTAAATTTGCACAAAGTTATATAAATTTTACAACTTACGTTCGTGAATTTTACAAATATTTTATTTCTAAAATTTAGTAAGGATATTTATCAAATAATATAATTTCTATATCATATAATTTCTATAATTTTAAACTGAAACATTATGACTGCATTAAAACAACAACAAAAAAATCAGTGGATCCACAAAACTCGCTGTGCAGGAATCAGTAAAATGCATGAAACTCGTCGACGCCGCAATAACTAACGTGTGTATGAGCGCTTCGCGCCCATTAAAACTAAAAAAACATCAGTGGATCCACGAAACTCGCTGTGCAGGAATCACTAAAATGCACGAAACTCGTCAACGCCGCAGTCACAGACATGTGTATGAGCGCTTCGCGCCCATTAAAACTAAAAAAAACATCAGTGGATCCACGAAACTCGCTGTGTAGGAATCACTAAAATGCACGAAACTCGTCAACTCCGCAGTCACAGACGTGTGTATGAGTGCTTCACGCCCATTAAAACTAAAAAAACATCAGTGGATCCACGAAACTCGCTGTGTAGGAATCACTAAAATGCACGAAACTCATCAACACCGCAGTCACAGACGTGTGTATGAGCGTTTCGCGCCCATTAAAACTAAAAAAAACATCAGTGGATCCATGAAACTCGCTCTGTAGGAATCACTAAAATGCACGAAACTCGTCAACACCGCAGTCACAGATGTGTGTATGAGCGCTTCGCGGCCATTAAAACTAAAAAAACATCAGTGGATCCATGAAACTCGCTCTGTAGGAATCACTAAAATGCACGAAACTCGTCAACACCGCAGTCACAGACGTGTGTATGAGCACTTCGCGCCCATTAAAACTAAAAAAACATCAGTGAATCCATGAAACTCACTGTGCAGGAATCACTAAAATGCACGAAACTCGTCGACGCCGCAGTCACAGACGTGTGTATAAGAGCTTCTCGCCCATTAAATCTAAAAAAAACATCAGTGAATCCACGAAACTCGCTGTGCGGGAATCGCTAAAATGCACGAAACTTGTCAACGCCGCAATTAGTAACGCATGCATGAATGCTGCGCGTCCATTAAAAGAAAACAAAAAAATCGCTGGTTTCACAAAACTCGCTAAGTTAGAATTCCTAAAATGCACAAAACTTGTCAAAACTGCGTTAACTAACGACACTATATAACCGAAAAATTATTCTCTGGATGCTCAAAAGTCGCATTGAAGAAATTTCTAAAATGAGCAAATTTGCAGTTATTAATGCAGATATCCAACTATTAAAATCTTTGTAAATTTGTACGAAAATACGGGATAAAATTTTGAAATATATATATTTTTTATGTATTTATGGTACATATATATTGCGCAAATTTTTAAATAAAAAAGAAAGTTTTTCTGAAATAGGAATTCACTTTCAGTAAAATTAACACATCATCTCAATTTTTTAAATGAAATTGATAAATCATAACTTAAATCATTGAATATTTATTTTGAGAAATTTATTTCGTACCGCATACTTGTCTCCAAATGTATGTTATTATTTATTAAAATAAGAAATATCTTTAAAATAAAACGAAAAAAAGGCCGGGAAAATATAGTCATACATGTATAATGCAATCTCCTTTTTTAATTCAAACAATAATAGACTGATGTAACAATGAGATTTCATAAAAGCCAATCAAACAAAAGATAAGAAACCGTGCAATCCGTTTAAACCGATCAAAATTCCTGAACTACTAACTGTAGGCGTGGAAAGAATTCAGAAAACGATCCGGTAACAAGAAAAAGCCATCAGAAGTGTCCAATCAGAAACGGCTTAGAAATCAGTACATTACGTAAACCGAAGCACTCCTTAGGGTTGCCATATTGAAGATCCAAGTGGAGAAAATGAAAATGCACGGTTGCCATGTCGAAACATTTATCGCTAAAAAAAAAAAGTCGCCTTGGCGAAGGAGAGTAAAGTACATTTCACCCATAATTTTTTAACTATATATATTTTTAAATCATTTTCAACTTCTTCCTTTTTTTAAATGTCAATTAAAATTCAATGTGCTATTCAAATCAATGTCCTTCAATTTAAATTCTGTAGTGTTAAATAATGTTTTGTAGTCATACAGTGATCGATGTTTAATCGAATTAATCATTATCGTATCGTAGTTGCAGAGTAATATAACTTTCAATGACTGTTTGGTAGAGTTTGCAGTTCACGTGGCAGGATAATTTTTGCTATATAAAATTATTATTTCAATAGTTCTATTACTATTTTCATATCCCTGCTTGTTACGAAACAAATTTGAGATTTACATCCGGTTTACTAATTATGATGTTCGATATTTAATCGAAATAATCATTATCGTATCATAGTTGTAGCTGCAGCGTAATTTTTGATGTATAAAATTAATATTTTTTAACTAATCAAGCTTTTTTGTTTATTAACAAAAGCAAATATTTTTCTTTATAAAAAATAATGATTTTTCCTCATCATTATTTACATTTAGTATTGCATCTTAATTTTTTACTTTATTTTAATATTTTTCTAAAATTTTATTTTAATTATTGTTTTTTGTAATAGCTTGTTTTTTAATTATTTATTTATTTAAATATTTTACTAAATTATTTTAATGTTTCAATTTATTATATGCATTGAATACAATGCTTAACTACCAATCAAATCAATGTTTCAAAAATGTAAACAAATCAATGACCAGAAATCCACAAAATTCTAAAATCTGCACAACCCCTGGTCCCAAGCTTTGCGGATTTGAGGGAGTCTACTCTATATGCATTTTCAAAGAAAAAGAAATTTTAAGCATTGCATTTTCCAAACAAATGATGCATTTTCAGCCCACACCCTCTTAGATGTACATGTCTACAATTGAAATTGCCAATTCAAAGATCAAAAAAGCAACATCTGTTAGGCATTATACATCCAAGCCTAATATTTATCTATTTATGTGAAAGTGTAATAGAATATGAAGATTGATTCTGTGCATTAGTTCTGAGATATAGCTATCATGCGCTGTAGTACTGTATATACTCGCATATAAGTCGACTTTGTGTATAGATCGACCCCCTAACTTAAGTTGTTAAAAAATATCGAAAAATTCAAAACCCGTGTATAAGTTGACCCCCCTCCAAAAAAAAAAAAGTCTTATTTTTTTTCTCTTTTATTTTGTGCAAGAAAAATAATTTATTCATACAAACAAGAATCAGAATTTCTGCGTAACAAGTGCTGCCATTGAAAAACTTAAATGTAAAACGCCATTGGCTGAAAAGTACTGAATGCATGCTGATCATCATGACGTCAAACTTCCGATCGACTGCCGTGAATAGTTTAATAACTGGTGATCTGACGATCACAGAGAGATAGAGCTCAGGAACATTACAAAGTCTCATATTTTGAAGAATCAACATGCTGGCAGCGAGAGGTAATGGCTCTCCAACATAGTTTGTTGTTGATTTGGAGAGAGTAAAAACAACAGTATGTCATGTTACCTATTTTAAACTTACTTTTAACATTAACTTTAATCAGTATGTTAAATCAACATGACAGCAGTTTTTAAGTTTTGGAAATGCTTTCTTTAAATAAATCACAACCTTTTTGTTGTTGATTTATTCAAGGGGATAGGGTAGATTATTTTTTTGACAAGTAAACTAAAAATGATATGAAATTCGGAATCGTCAAGGTTCGGAGGATTCCGGATTTTGCACTTTATAAACACAATGGGGTGCTGCCGCACTGATTCGCTAGCAAACTTTTCTCTGATAATTTATTTATATATTACTTTTTATTAGGTCTCGCATATAAGGCGATCCCCCTCTTTAAAATACTTTTTTTGTCTAAAACTTTTCGACTTATACGCGAGTATATATGGTATAGCAGCACAATCTGTTATATGGTTTATAGGAAAACCTAATCAGAAAAACTTATGTTAATCTTTAACAGAATTTTAAGTGTGATGAAATTCTATTCATTAGTTCTTGAGATGTTTTTGCTAACATCTTGTAAATCCTAAAAAATAATGTTGAATTTGGAGGGTGATGTGAGAGGACAATCCCCAACCCCAGAAGATTGAAATGTCCCTCAGGAAGATTTTATGTTTGACGGTCTAAAGTCCAATTTCTTTCTCCCCAAAACTCTAGAATGTCCCTCTTTCAGAACCTCAGAAATCCCTCCCAGAAAAAAATGTCTGCATACAAAACTGCTGTAAAAAACAGCATAGCAGCACAATTTGTATGATTTATGACAAAATCTAATGAGGTACAACTTATAGTAATGTCTAACAGAATTTTAAGTTTCGCGAAATTCCATTCATTATCTCTTGAGATAAAATTTTTAAATTGTGTAAATCCTAGCAAACACTTTTGAATTCAAGGGTTGGTACTAGAAGACATTCCCTCATTTTTGATCCCCTCAACATTGAAATGCCCTCCCCCCTCCTGGAAAAATACTAATAAATTAAGATTTTTTAAAACTTTATGGGAAATTTTAGGATGTGATTTTTTTGCAAATTTTATGGTTAACCATCACAAAAAAGAAAAAAAAAATCAAAATTCTAACTCAATAAATATATTTTTTGCATGTTTCCTAGAACTCCTAAATTAACATTTTTTTTAAATGCATGTATTTCAATTTGAGTCTAATCCCTTAAAACCTGATGAATTATTTAAACGACCATAACTCTATGAGTTTTGCAGATATGAAGACGCAATTTTTTGTATTTAATTCAGGAATGGATGAAGAAAGTTTTCCTAACTGGAATTTTTAGATGGCCACTATGGGGCTGTGTAAAAATCAGATTTTCCATTTTTTCAAATAGACCCCCCTTTGAGTTGCAACTTATGCCATCATATTTTGCACCCTTTTTTATGAATTTTTTTAATTGGAAGTATGAGTCTATGGACAATATTTAAGGAGATAGCCTATTTTTTCGATAATTATGTCTCACCCTGTATGTGTACAGGGTGTATCTAAACTACTGGGCAAAACTTTAAGGGGTGATAGAACACATCAAGACAAATAATATTAAATGGGAAACTAAGGGTCCCAAACTTTTTCCGAAGGAGATAGGCATCATCAAAGTTTTTGGTCCAAAATTTGAAATGATTATAAAAAACGGAAAAATTGGTCGATTCGTTTGCGGTTTTCACGAAAACTATTCTTTATGTCAGTATTGTCTTGAAAATAAATTATAAAGATAAACTTCAAAAAATACCGATAGAAGGCGCTTTAGACTTTGGAGTAACAAACAACTATTTTTTGCATCTCATTAAATTTTTTTAGAAGTTTAGACATAAACTTAAATTTTGAGCTCAAAATCTGTGGTTAAGTAGCACACACTGAACTGTATTTAATGGGAGTGGGTAGTTTCAAATTTCAAATGATCATAAAAAACAGAAAAATTCATCAATTGATTTGCAGTTTTCACTAAAATTATTCTTTATGTCAATATTGTCTTAAAAATAATTTATACAGATAAATTTTAAAAAAATCTAGATTGAGGGCGCTTTAAACTTTGGAGTAACGTACAACTGTTTTTAACCGTTATTTTTTGCATCTCGGGAAAATTTTTTAGAAGCTTAGACATAAACTTAAATTTTCAGCTGAATATCTGAATCGTTGAGAGTGGTTAAGTAGCGCAAACTGAACTGTGTTCAATGGGGGTGGGGAAGTTCAAATTTCAAATTATTATAAAAAACGGAAAAATTGGTCGATTCGTTTGCGGTTTTCTCTAAAACTATTCTTTATGCCAGTATTTCCTTGAAAATAAATTTTAAAGATAAATTTCAAGAAATTCCGTTAGAGGGTGCCTTAAACTTTAGAGTAACCAGCAACTATTTTTAACCGTTAATTTTTGTTATCTAAATAAATGTTTTAAAAGGTTAGACTTAAATTTTGAGCTCAAAATCTGAATCGTTGGGAGTAATTAAGTAGCGAAAAATTGAACTGTGTTTGATGGGTGGGTAGGGTAATATTTCAACTCTTGAACACAGTTCTGTTTGCGCTTTTTAACTCCTTCCAACGATTCAGAATTTGAGCTCAAAATTTAAGTCTAAGCTTTTGCAAGCATTTAATTAGATGCAAAAAGTAACAGTTAAAAATTGTTGTTGGTTACTCTAAAGTTTAAGTTGCCCTCTAACGGAATTTTTTGAAATTTATCTTTAAAATTTATTTTTAAGGATATACTGACATAAAGAATGCTTTTAGACGAAACCGCAAACGAATCGACCAATTATTCCGTTTTTTATAATCATTTGAAATTTGAACTTCCCCACCCCCATTGAACACAGTTCAGTTTGCGCTACTTAACCACTCTCAATGATTCAGATACTCAGCTCAAAATTTAAGTTTATGTCTAAGCTTCTAAAAGAATTTAATGAGATTTAAAAAATAATGGTAACAAATAGTTGTGCGTTACTCCAAAATCTAAAGCGCCCTCTATCGACATTTTTTGAAATTTATCTATATAATTTATTTTCAAGACAATACTGACATAAAGAATAATTTCAGTAAAAACCGCAAATCAATTGACCAATTTTTCTGTTTTTTATAATCATTTGAAATTTGAACCTACCCACTCCCATTGAACACAATTCAGTTTGCGCTGCTTAACCACAGATTTTGAGCTCAAAATTTAAGTTTATGTCTAAACTTCTAAAAAAATTAATGAGATGCAAAAAATAACGGTAAAGAATAGTTGTTCGTTACTCCAAAGTCTAAAGCACCCTCTATCAGCATTTTTTGAAATTTTTCTTTATAATTTATTTTCAAGACAATACTGACATAAAGAATAGTTTTCGTGAAAACTGCAAACGAATTGACCAATTTTCCGTTTTTTATAATCATTTCAAATTTTGGACCCTAAATTTTGATGGCGCCTATATCCTTCGGAAGACGTTTGGGACCCTTAGTTTCCCATTTAATATTATTCGTCTTGATGTGTTCTATCACCCCTTAAAGTTTTGCCCAGTAGTTTAGATACACCCTGTATATTTAGTTTTCACTAGTTTTTCATATTGGCATGAGGTGGCATGTTGATGGGAATCGACAGTGTCATCGCTTTTACGAACTGACGTAACAATCTCATTAACCTATCATTCTTCGGCGATTGGTGGGTGTGTCTCGTGATATGCAGAAACTTGACTTTTAATCCTACTGAAAAGTATATATATACTCGAGTCTAGCCAGTGAGGAGTAGCTTCATTTTTGGTTTTGTCTTATGGTTTTCATTTTACGTTGATTTTAGTTGGAATTACAAATTGTACTTTGTGCTGGAAGTTCTGTCGATAGCATCATCGTGACCGTTTTTATTATTTTTTAAGATCACAGACATTGAATGTAACTACTGAGGAAACTCCCTAAATACGAAACAGGCTCGTGTTACTTTTTTTTCCTTTTTCATTAAGGCTGACAGTATCCAAGAATACTGAAATGCAAAACGAGGAAGGTTTTCATTTCATATGATGTGCAGGGCCGTAACCAGCGAGTCATGCCAGGGAGGGGGGCTCTGAATTTTTTCTGGGAGGCTAACATCTTTTAACAATCCATTTCTTAAGCAAACAAAATATTGCAAAAATTGATAAAATGGACCTGCCTATAGAGGAACCCATCTAAAGTGTAACATCGCTATAACGGAACTTTTCTATAAGGAAATTATTAAATGCAAAATGCTTCATGATCATTGGTAAATAAATATATATTTTTTTCTTTTTTATCAAAAATAAAATCTTTTTTAAAATCTATTGCAAAGTAAAAAAATATTATCCTTACATAATAATTAATAAGAAATTAAATTAAGAGCGTGCATATTTACCATGCATAGTATATTTATTTTTATGTACATTAATTTTACTTTTTGTTGTCTCTGCAAGTCAAGCCAAGTTCAGTATAGTAACCAATAGATAGATATCCAATTATGAGATATTTTACGATTTAATATTCAGTTTAAAAAATTTAATCTTCACTTCTCTTTATAATTGCACTTCTCATATTTTTATTTAACAGCGATTTGTAATTTATTTAGTTTTACTAACATTTTGTTTTCTGCTGAATTATTAAATCATTTTAAAGTCATGGCTTTTCTAAAAACGATTTAATTTAGTGATGATATAAGTTTCTCTTTAAAACTAATTTTGCCTGACCTTATTTTATTAAAAATAGGATTTATAAAATCAACTACTGAACAATCCATAATAGTTAAATTTAAAATTCTGCGTCTAATTATATAATATCAAATATGAATCATTTTTCAAATAATATTAATTTCATATTTTTGAACTATATCTGGACTTAACCCGTTCGGAACGGGAGCCTTTTTATGAAATTTTTAATGTTTTATCAACTGTTTTTAAAAACAGAAATTTGTGCATTATTAAATCGTGAAAATGCTCAGATTTAATTAGGCAAATTTTACAGTAACATTTTACTGGTGGCGATAAACAAGGATTATGAGCATTTTTTTTTTTTGCAGCGCACATATGGGTGGTTTGCCCTCCGAGAAATTAATGGTTTGAAAAGAAAAAAATTGATTGTGATTTTAATTTTATATTCTCCAACACTGTTTTTTTTTTTTTTTTTTTTTTTTTTCTCGCATGCGTTTTACAGATGTTTCCTAAATTTTATCCAATGTCATTAAGGAAAAAAAAGCACAAGTAAATGAACATTCATTTTCGAAACATGTGAACAACTTTCATTAAATGTAACACGACTGTTTATTATTAGGTATTTTCCCATTTCAATTGATCCTGTTTCAATTGATCTTATTTCAATTGATCTTAAAAAATATTTTTCTTTCACTCAATAATGAAAAATTTCATGGTGCATTCAAGAAGTGATTTTCTTTCCATTTGTTTAAAATTGTGATCTTCTCTTCAGACACATAAGAATTGAATATTTTCTCCTTGTTTTCTTATGAATGCCATACATCATGTGTTATAGTCATTTACTATTCGACAACTAGTATTTTGTTCATTAATGCATAAAAATCAACCGACAATGTCAAATCTGCCATCATTTTTTGACAGATTATTTTTCTGTTACACAAAAACATAAAATGCAGTTTGATATCTTATAGTCTGAGTACCTGCAAATATCTGTATGAATAAAATTATTTCACGAATATATCAAAAAATAGCTTTTTTAGAATGGAAAACAACCTTATAAAAGACAAATACAGAGTTTTATTCTTTGAAACAGAATAACCATATCTGCTACTATTATACCTTTAATTGATAAAAGTTATTCTGTAAATGTGTTACAGTGTAGCAGATTTATGCTTAAAAGTAAATTTAATGCACCATACACAAAATAATTGACAATATTTTTGTCATAATCTTACGATAAACTTAACTTTAATCATGCTTTTTTGCTTATTTTTTTTATTGTTACAAATAAATAAAATAAACAAATATCCTTTTCCTACTTTCCTAATATACCCCTGCCAACAGTCATAAAATAAAACAACTATTGGCTTTCAAACAACTTTTTTTTAATTCCATATGTATAAAATGACATTTTTTATCTTTCTAATTTTCAAACATTCTTGTTTCCAAGTGATATTTCATCTTTAACCAAATCTACTCACAAGTATGTATTGTCCACAGGCAAATCATTAAAATTTAGAAACATAGGTTTTTAATGGCTATGTTTTAGTGAAGACTTTGACCATTGCTTGACTAATTATCAGTCAATTTGAGCAACATGTGTCCATTTCCATTCATGCTGTGTAAGATCATTGCTTTGAAAATGTAATGATGTACTAACACATGTTATGGCTAGTTAGTGCATCTGGACTTAATTTTTTCCGGGAGAAAGAAAAGTTCCTTTAAAGTACGTTTTGAGACCTATATCATACTGCTAGCAAGATAATACAAAACAACTAATCTAAAAGGGTACCAAATACAAAATTTATGGTGCATTCCCATTGCATTCAAGGCAGTTAAAAGATCTAAAAAAATTCTTGTTAGTTTTTTTTTTCCTTTTGAGAAAAGTTAAAATATACATTTTGTTAAAAAAATAGAAAGTGGGGAAATTGTTAGCGGGGGGGGGGGGGGGTTTAGAGGATGATAGGAGCGGCTTAACCCCCCCTGCCCCCTATCTGGTTAAAGGCCTGATGATGTATCAGGATATTTCTCATTAGCAATGGAGAATGGAGGTAATAACAGCCGTCTGTGTGTTGAAAGACCGTTAACTTCGTAATTATGTTGATCATCGGAGGTGTTCCTCCTATTTATTTATGATGTGCTTGATGGTGAATACTAAAGATGAAAATAAGGAATTTTGCTTAGTAGCCACTGGCCGGTAAGTCCATTTTTTTTAGTAGCCAGTTGCCGGCCAGTGAGAATGACTTCGATACTTTTAGATAGTCACGCGCTAGTGATTATATAAACACATATATTAGTATTACATATATATATATATATATATATATATATACATACATTATATATATACATGTATATATGTACATATATTATATATATACATATATATAAACAACCATTATAAAATCTTCCAAATCATCTATATTAAACATAAATCAAGTTTTAAGACAGAATTCAAACACAAATTTTAAACTACCAATTAAGTGAAATAATTATAAATGAAGATAAGATCCAAGCTACATCTAAGCCTAAGTTAGCAACAAAGTTACACTTAACTGTGTAAAGCATAAGCACAAGTACCTTTTTTTTAAAAAAAAAAAAAAAAAATATTTTGTCTAGAAATAAAATCTGATAAAGTAGGTATCCCACTAAATAATAACCCACACCATAATATACTTATTTCACCTCCCTCCCACACACCAAAAAATAAAATTATTAAACTGAATGTAAACAAAACTTACCAAATAAGGTGCCACTTTATAACTAAAAATATTTTCCTTATAGAGTATGAGAATCTGGTAAACTAGTGATGGTATAACTATTTCAATCAAAACTTTCAAAGCATTAAAACATAGTAGAAAGATTAATGCATTTATGTGTGATATGAAAGAATGTTACTATGAAAGATTTATGCAAAAAAAAAATTATGGATTTATTTGAATTGTGAAGTATTTGTAAGACAATCACAGTATCACATTATTGAAACTAACATCAAAATATGAAACATATACAAGTGAATTTTTTAATTATGGCATTGACTTATCTGTGACATTAGGCCGTCTGATGGAATCATTCCACCACAGCTCAATAGGCACTTCAGCATTGAAGTGTTCTAATTGAATGTTTGCCTGTTTAACTATTAGACGATTTTCCAATGTTTCTTTGTCCATTAACATATTTTTATCATTTAAAATGTTTCCAGTGGAACTCCACACTCGCTCAACTTGAGCAGTACTTGAAGAAATTGCCAGCAGAATTTCTAAAATTTCTGAAATTACTTTTAGGTTTTTGAACTTTTCAGTTCTTAGTTTTTCTAATAATGCTGACAGAGAAATCGACGGTTTAAAATGATTGAACATTATGATACGAAGTTGTTTCCATTCTGCAATGGCACGCTCTTTTGAAAGTTTAAATACTGAGCACATTTTTGTAATCTCTTGTTCGCCATAACCATTTAAATCTTCTATATTAGATGGGAAAAATGCCGTATCTAATATATTGGCTGCACGCACACAAATAGAGTTCCCTGGCCCATCTTCTTCAAAATACCGTTTCATAATATTATTACTTGCACTTATACAAAGTTTATGATGATGATTAGTTTCCATCTTCTGATCACAAACATTATTTTTCTGATGCCTGGTGGTTAACGTGCGGGAAGTAAGATTTATATCCATGAACTTTATACAGTTTTCATCAGTGTCATCCAAGCTGGATAAAAATTTTACAAGCTGGCTGTCATCATTTGTTTTTAATTCCCCAAATGCACCAAAGTCTGCTAAATCTAGAGAAAGTTTTTTAACACGTTGAGTGGCTTCAGAAATGTTGATATCGTTTCTTTCCAAGTACAGAGAAGCTCTGGACATCAATACTACAAAGTCAGCAAAAGCATGAAAAAAAAATACTGAGTTGTAGAGTAAGAGATCTTGTAGTATACTTTTTGCTGATGCTTTTACGTTTGATGTATAATTTAAATGGCTGGAATTTATGTCAGTTAAGTGCTGAATTATTGCAGTATAATTCTGCAAAATGGCCAAAATGGAAGATTCTAAGGAATTAGCCCACCTAGTCTCACATATTGGTTTGAAAGATAATATTTTTACATTTAATGCTTCTCCAGCTCTAAATAACTCTCGCGTAAGCTTTGGGCTTGCTCTATAAAATGCACAAATTGATTTAATCAGCGATATTATTTTAGATGCATTTGCATCTTGCTTGATTGAATCTTTTAAACACAAATCCAGTAAATGATTATAACAATGTACATGAAATGGTGAGTTCATTAAATTCACTAGACCATTATGTTTTCCTATATTTACTGATGCCCCATCAACGGACATTGAAACTAATTTTTCTTCCCATCCTAAAATTCCGGCATCATTCAAACATTGGGCAATAACTTTTGCCAAACCTGCTGAATCAGCAGTTTCAATTTTGCAAAGTCCAACAAAAGCTATTTTGCTTATATTGTCATCCTTCGGCACATATTTAATAAGAACGGCCTCGTATTCAGTTGTGCGATGTGTAGTACTGCTATCAGTCATCACTGTTATAAAATTAGAATTATTGATTAATTCTGCAACTTCATTTCTAAATGTTTTAGCTATGTACTTTAACAGCATGCAAAATGAAATTCGATTTTGGTATTTTTCACCTAAATTAACGCCATTCATTTTTTGTAGTTGGCACTCCGCAGCAAACTCATTTGCTGATCTATCTTTTGACGCAAAATAAAAGACAATCCGCACAAGGCGAACCATTTTTTCTTTAACATTTTTGTCCAAGGTTGTAATTTGTTTGTATATTTTAGCCTCTTCAGCAGGTTGCAACTCAAAATTATCCTTCTCAAAGCATTTGGCATGCACTTTGCTAGAAAAATGGCTATCGACACTTTCTTTTTTACGTTGAGGAGGATTAAAACTACTGTAGTTTTTGACAAAGTTAGTGCAGAATCTATTGCCTAACTGCGGGTCCCATTTTGTGCAACAGAGACACCACATGCCCCATGCATCATTCTCGTCCAGGACAAGGTTCTTCAATCTGTCTTTAGTGGCCGCCTCATTGTCCTTAACAATTTTCCATTCTTCTCTTAGATGCCTTTTCCACTTTGCATGTTTAGTAATTTGCTTTGTTTCTGGTTTGAGATCAGGGATAACTGGAACAACAAGAAGAGAACTGGAGACCGAGATGGCATTTGTACTGTGAATTTCTGGTTGTACAGGAACATGATCTTTAGCTATCTGTATTTCAGATTGAGGATGAGGAGCATCAACATTTACTTGATTTGTTTCTGGTTTGAGATCAGGGATAACTGGAACAACAAGAAGAGAACTGGAGACCAAGACTGCTTCAGAACTGGAGACCGAGACTGCTTCAGAACTGGAGACCGAGACTGCTTCAGAACTGGAGACCGAGACTGCTTCAGAACTGGAGACCGAGATGGCATTTGTACTGGGAATTTCTGGTTGAACAGGAACATGATCTTCAGCTATCTGTATTTCAGATTGAGGATGAGGAGCATCAACATTCACGTCTGCTTGTAGCACACCTTCAGCTTTTGAAGCATGCAAATTATCAATACAAGACCTACAGAAGCCATAAATTAAAAAAATAAATATAACCAGCTCCATACCAACAATTCAAAATTTAACATTACAATACATGAATAATCTTATATTCATATACAATATATGAATATAAGATTATTTTCTTAATTTTTATAGGTAGTTCATTATAATTTTATTTAAATTTGATTTTAAAAGAACTTCTAAACCTTCCACTTTAAACTAACAAAGTAAAATTCAACCCTTAATTTATGAAATTTAGTAGAAACTTTAGAAGGCAAAAAATTAAATAAAAATAAATGCTGGAAAAAAAAATCAATTTCAAAAAATGCCCCCAAAAGGTAATTTTTCATGTTTATTCCACTCTTATTTTTTTTTTTTTTTTTCCAATTCTGTTTGTGAAACTATTTCTTTGATGAAAATATTATACAATAAAATCAATTGAGATATTAAAATAAAATAACATATTTTTTGTTAAAAATTAATGTTACAGAACTATTTATTTTAAATCTTAAAAAAATTACTTCAAAAAAAGGCATGCAGAGAGATGCATAACTTATTTTTTTTTCACATGTGAAATAAACACAATAAAATTAAAATAATATGTTTTTGTCAAAAATTAATGCTAC
This sequence comes from Maratus speculifer, assembly GCA_964019185.1. Taxonomy (NCBI): domain Eukaryota; kingdom Metazoa; phylum Arthropoda; class Arachnida; order Araneae; family Salticidae; genus Maratus; species Maratus speculifer. The sequence goes on from OZ025299.1 coordinate 155,244,166, forward strand.
AGAATTATTTATTTTTAAATCCAATAAGTTTATTTCAAAAACTAAAAAGGATGCAGAGAGATGCAGACTTCTGATAAAATCATTCCCTTCACGCCTGCCATACCAAGATCATTTTTCATTTTTGAGAATATTTATAAGTGATTACTAAATGAAATAAAATGAACTGTTTATTTTTAAATTTGATAAAATTAATTTAAAAAAAAAAAAAAAAAAAAAAAAAGAAGATGCAGAGAGATGCATAAAACTTAAGTGTTTATTTCACCTGTGAAAAAAAAAAAATAAAATAAAATAAAATAAAATAAAATAAAATAAGATGTTTTTGTCAAAAATTAATGCTACAGAATTATTTATTTTTAAATGCGATAAACTTATTTCAAAAACAAAAGAGGATGCAGAGAGATGCAGATTTCAGATAAAATCATTCTCTTTATGCCTGCCATACCAAGATAATTCTTCATTTTTGAGAATACTTATAAGTGATTATCAAGTTTTTTAACAGCAGCCAGAGTACTACTGTGGATTTAAAAGAAAAAAAAAATACATATGCAAGAACATCTTAAGAGAAATAAAATGGGTATATGTTTGAAAAACTGAAAAAAAAATCCTAGTCTGCTAGCCACATCAATTCATCAAACGATTTAAGAGAAAAAACATAATAAAATATACTAAATATAATTTTATTAAAATATATTTTAATTTGTACTTTAGCTAGCTCACACGTATCGCGCATGAATCTGAAATCAGCATGAGGAAAGGGAAAATTGATATCTCTAGTGCTGATCGGTGCACGTTTTAAAGTCATTTACAGATAACATTAATATTTAAAAAATATACACTGAAATAGAAATTAGACACTTACCTGATTTTAAAAAACGATGTAATTTTTTTTACACTGGAATGCTCTTCTGGGGCTTTGCGCTTTCCACCTCGAGAGAGGCGATCCATCTTTTTTTTTTTTAAATAATCTAAGTCTCAGTAAGAAATTATTCACACATAAAATCAATATTTTAAACTCTCAAAAGGACAGAATTTCTTGAATAGTAATGATATATATTACTAGAATAATGTATATGTTCCGTCAGATAGGTAACAATATAGGTAGTAGTATTAAATTCAAATGCGACTTTTCAAAGGGAAGTTCAACACGTGAATGAATCTAAACTCAAACTTGGGAGTAAATACGAACGATGTGCGCACGCAATTTGCACTAGTATTGCCATTCAACAAATAATTTTACCACAAGGCTGCGACTGAGAGGAAAATAAGACATGGAGGTCAGAAGAAATGTAATAGCCACTAACGGAATGTGCCTGCGAGCGACACCCCGACCGGACTGAAGCAGCGCAAAGGTCGGCTAACTAGCAGGTGTGAGGATGAAAAGATCGTCGATCTTCGAGTCACCGGTGCACTGTGCAATCGGGAACGTTTGTAGCGTAGGAAAAAAGAGATTAGGGAAAAGTGAAATCTGAAAATTCTTTTCAGATTTTGCGTTTTTTGAGGGAATCTGAAAATGCTTTTGGCCGGTGCTTTTCATATTTTTAGTCGCCAGTTTTTCAAGTTTAGTCGCCGAGTGGCGACTGGCGAGTGCTTATTTTCATCTTTAGTGAATACTTAGCTTTACTTGACTTGTTTTACAATGGCTGTGGTTCAACTTTCCTGGTTTTATCTAGAGTGTCATTTTTTTTTCTTTACCATGTTTTTGTACATATGTTTAACTATTGCGTGACATATTTTTTTCATCCAACTGTGGTGCTTTTTTTAAATAAACTATTTTAAATATTGCAGATTTTGGAAAATTTGAATATTTAACAGGTTATAGCTACTAACAGCAACAATATCTGCATGCAGTACTATATTATTTAGCTTGTCCTAGTAGTATACTTTCATATTCTGTAAGAAAAACTTTGGGGTATTATAGCTTAAGGCCCTACTTCAGTAACGCTCCGAGATAGAACGGCTAATGTTATTTCAATGGAAGAAATTTATCACTTTCATTCCTTTGCATTTTACTCAAATTTAATAATTTTTTTTGTTTTGAAAACCTGTAGGTTTAAACTATGCATGTCATTTTGAAATTTAATTTCTTTTTTTAATTTTAAGGCGATACAAGTATGTTATTTTATAGTCTTTAAAATTCACCTTTAATGTCTTATTACGAAAAATCTGTTTGACATTTTAAAATTTGGTAAAACAGCATGCAGAGTTTAATTATTTAGCTTTCAGAAAATGTTTTTTATTTTGATTTTTAAAAAAATTTAATCTATGCTATTTGTATAAAAAGTTGAAACACTTTGATTTAAAAGAGTTGAAAATGCCGTATAACTCCACCTCCAAAAGGGAAACACCCTAAAATCCATTAGTGTGTAAGGTGATACGAGTTTACTATCCGGGGAGTCTTGCAGGGACGTGGGTTAAATTTCTTGCCTCTGGCTATTAGTAAAACGCTGTTTGTTACTTGTAGGCTAAAAAGCAAAATAAAAAAAAATCCTTCATGATATTTCACGCAAGAAATTGGATCAGAAATGATGTAAATAAATGTTGATTTCAAAAAGTTTAACTAGGGATGTAATCTCAAGTGTACTTTAAAAGCATTATTGATTTCGAATAAAAACACATTTACCATTTTTATTATTTTTCTTTCATATATTTGAAGTTTAATTTCTAAAAAGATTCTTTAATTGCGTACAACATCAAAATGAAAAATTCGTTAATTCATAAAACGTAATAGAATTAACTTTTTGTCATCTGCACTCGACAGAGGGATGGGGGCAGAAAAAAAATAACAATGGTTCTGACATTAAAAATCATTAGTTATATTTGCGAATAAATACATTTGTATTCAATTTTTCTACATCTTTTTTTGTATCATTTTTTAGACAATTCTTAATGAATTAGTTTAAATGTTCCTTTTCATAAATATTCCATAAATATTTCTATTTTAATCAATAAAAGTTTACAGTATACCCAGTCTAAAATATAAGATAATTATTATGCAATTTATTATTAAATTGGATAACACTCATTTAAAAGATAGAAATATATTTATTTTGACACTTCTATTGAAAATTATGACTAATTTACAATACTTTAGCAAATATATTCTGTTGCGGTAAAATTCACATCCGTAAATGATATATCTATGCTTTATTGTATATAAATTGTCTTTCCTTTCTTTTTCCCTTTCAGAAAGATAAACGAATAATTTTTAAAGTTCTTATACTATTTTGATTAGATAATATAATAAGCATATATTCCAAAGCCTATCATAATCTAACTGATCTAAATTTTACAATAACGGTTGTTTCAGTCACGCGAAAAGACAAACTTAATTAAACTAAACCTATGGAAGATTTTTATAAAGATACCATATTTTCATTCCAATTTTTAATTATTTTTTTTTCTGCATAGTATAGCTGATGATAGTTTGTATAAAGGCTGCTTTTTACTTTTTTCGATACTTATTGTAGATTTTAAATATAAGGATAATATCACTTTTGAAAACGGTTCCGAAAATGAAACTGTCCTGTAAAGAAAATTGAAAAAGTAGAAAAAGGCCTTTGAAGAGATCGCTCTGAGCTATTAAATGGGAAAAAAAAAAAATGCAGATGAGATTTATTTATAAATTTCGACCGTTAGATTATCGTCAAAAGAATTATCATAAGCTAGTAAATTGTTTCGCTTGACTGAAGCATTCTTTTTAAAATGCCTGTAAAATAAACTGAAAAAGCAGAAAATGGCCTTTGTACAAATATATCTCAGCTACTCAATGCCAAAATAAAAATAAAATAAAATAAATAATATTAATAAATTTCGGCCGTTGGATTATCATAAGCTAGTGAATTGTTTCGCTTAACTGAAGAATTTTTTTAAATATTCGTAAAATAAATTGAAAAAGTAGAAAATGACCTTTGTGCAAATCAATATCAGCTAGGCAATATAAAAACCAAAAAAAAAAAAACTTAAAGATATTATATTTTTATAAATTTCTACCATTGGATTTCACTTGACTGAAGTAGACTCTTTAAAACACCTGTAAAAAAAATCAAAAAAGTACAAAACGGTCTTTGCACCGAAAGATCTCAGCTATCCAATGCCAAAAAATCATTTAAAAACATTAAAATGTAGAAGAGATATTTTTATAAATTTCTACGATTGGATTTCATTTGACTGAAGTAGCTTTTTTAAAATTCCCCTAAACAAAGTCGAAAAAGTATAAAACAGTATTTGTACTGAAAAATCTCAGCTATCCCATGACAAAAAAATCATTTAAAAATATTAAAATGTAGAAGAGATATTTTTATAAATTTCTACCAATGGATTTCACTTGACTGAAGTAACCTCATTAAAACACCTGTAAACAAAATAAAAAAAAGTACAAAATGGTCATTGCACCGAAAGATCTCAGCTATCCAATGCCAAAAAATCATTTTAAAATATTAAAATGTAGAAGAGAGATTTTTATAAATTTCTAACATTGGATTTCACTTGACTGAAGTAGCTTTTTTTAAATTTCCCTAAACAAAATTTAAAAAGTACAAAACGGTCTTTGTACGGAAAGATCTCAGATATCCCATGACAAAAAAATCATTTAAAAATATTAAAATGTAGAAGAGATATTTTTATAAATTGCTACCAATGGATTTCACTTGACTGAAGTAGCTTTTTTAAAATTCTCCTAAACAAAGTCAAAAAAGTACAAAACGGTCTTTGTACTGAAAGATCTCAGCTATCCTATGACAAAAAAATCATTTAAAAATATTAAAATGTAGTAGAAATTTTTTTATAAATCTCTACCAATGGATTTCACTTGACTGAAGTAGCCTCATCAAAACACCTGTAAAAAAAAATCCAAAAAGTACAAAACGGTCTTTCCACCAAAAGATCTCAGCTATCCGATGCCAAAAAATCATTTTAAAATATTAAAATGTAGAAGAGATATTTTTATAAATTTCTACCATTGGATTTAACTTGACTGAAAAAGCTTTTTTCAAATTCCCCTGAACAAAGTCTAAAAACTACAAAACGGTCTTTGGGCCAAAAGATCTGAGATATCCAATGTCAAACAATCATCGTTTGGTTTGAATGCAGTAACCTCTTTAAAATAAACAAAATTGAAAAAGCAGAAAACTGTATCTGTACAGATCAATGTCAGATAGTGAATGCAAAAAAAAAAAAAAAAAAAAAAAAAAAAGATTAAAAAACATTGAAATGCAGATGAGATATCTTTATAAATTTAAATCATAAGATTATGAACGATTGGGTTGCTTCAGTTGAATGAATTAGTCTCTTTAAAATATAAGTTTAAAAAAAAGCCGCCGACGAAAAACCTTTAAATTATATCTTTCTTAGCACTAAAATTATAGAGAAGGTGTTGTTTGGTTTAAATGCAGATGAGATATCTTTATAAATTTAAATCATAAGATTATGAACGATTGGGTTGCTTCAGTTTAATGAATTAGCCTCTTTAAAATATAAGTTAGAAATATCTTTACAGATCAACGTCAGATAGCCAATGCAAAAAAATGATTTAAAACATTGAAATGCAGACGAGATATCTTTATAAATCTAAATCATACGATTATGAACAATTAGGTTGCTTCAGTTGAATGAATTAGCCTCTTTAAAATATAAGTTAAAAAAAAAAAATGCAGCCGAAAAACCTTTAAATTATATCTTTCTTAGCACTACAATTATAGAGAAGGTGTGTTTTGATTTGAATGCAGTAACCTCTTTAAAATAAACAAAATTGAAAAAGCAGAAAACGGTATCTGTACAGATCAACGTCAGTTACCCAATGCAAAAAAATGATTTAAAAACATTGAAATGTAAATGAGATATCTTTATAAATTTAAATCATAAGATTATGAACGATTGGGTTGTTTCAGTTGAATGAATTAGCCTCCTTAAAATATAAGTTAAAAAAAAAACTGCAGACGAAAAACTTTTAAATTACAGTAGACTCCCTCAAATCCGCACAGCTTGGGACCAGAGGTTTTGCGGATTTCTGGTCATTGCTTTGTTTACATTTTTAAAAAAATAATTTGAATGTAATTAATAATGAAATCAAAAGTATAATGAATGCATACAATATACTAAAATATTAAAAAAAGTAATAAACTAAAATAATAAAAATTTAGATATTTTTTAAAATGATTAAAATACTAAAAGGAAAGGTCAAGTTAATAATCTGTAATGTACAATTAAATATTCATTATAAAAGAGGAAATGTATTTTTCCTAAATTATTCAATGAAACTTGCCTCATAAAAATACATTATTAATTCACATCAGAATCATAAAATAATGAAACTTTATTTCAGGTTTAGCCAGACTTAATAACTAAATAAGCTTGATTAATACATAACTATATTTGGTAAGATTGTGATTACAAATGATATTAGCAATATCTTTATTTTTTCAGAAATAAATTATTCTTTCTTCATGAAAAAACATGAATTCAATAACCTTAACAAAAATTATAAATTAAAAAAATGTATGGAATTGATATAAAACTGAAAAAAAATCAATTTTTGCACCTACATCTGAACTGAATGTTTCATTGTTTACATCCGTAAAATATGTGCGGATTTTAGAGAGTTGCGTATTTTAGGTGTGCGGATTTGAGGGAGTCTACTGTATATCTTTCTTAGCACTAAAATTATAGAGAAGGTGTTGTTTGGTTTAAATGCAGATGAGATATCTTTATAAATTTAAATCATAAGATTATGAACGATTGGGTTGCATCAGTTTAATGAATTAGCCTCTTTAAAATATAAGTTAAAAATATCGGTACAAATCAACGTCACATAGCCAATGCAAAAAAAATGATTTAAAAACATTGAAATGCAGATGAGATATCGTTATAAATTTAAATCATAAGATTATGAATGATTGGGTTGCTTCAGTTGAATGAATCAGCCTCTTTAAAATATAAATTTAAAAAAAAAAAAGTGGAAAACAGCATAAAAAAAAATCAAAAATATTAAAACGCAGACCAGATATATTTATAAACTTCTACCTTAGGATTATCATCAGCTAGTGAATTCTTTCGCTTGATTGAAGTGTCCTTTTTAAGTATCCTTTTTAAAATATCCGTAAAATAAATCGAAAATGAAAAAAATGGCCTTTGTGCGAATCGACCTCAGCTATCTAATGTAAAATAATAATAATAATAATAATAATAATAATAATAATAATAATAAAATGTTGACGATATATGTATGTAAATTTTTGTCATAAGACTATCACTAGCAAGAGACCGCATCTACCCACTGCTAAAATAACATTTAAAAATATTAAAATGCAGACGAGGTATCTTTATAAATTTCTTTCATACGATTAATATTATTGAGTGTATTGTTTCGCTTAACTGAAGTAGCCTGTTTAAAATACCTGTAAACAAAAAAAAAGAAAGAAAACTGCATTTATACAGATCGATTTCATCTATCCAATGCAAATATATATACATATTCATAAGTGTGTATATGGGTGATTCTCAAAATAGGGGACAATTTCAAAAATGAAATCTTAAAAAAATTACTGTTAGCAAAATTTCTGAAAAAAATATGTGTTGTTAATATAGTATTAGGTATACTTTACATGTAGTCAGCAGAGCTAAATATTTAAAAATTAACTTTAAAAAAAATAATTAGATTTTTTGAGCCATGCTAATGACAAAACAAATTGCATGGAATAAATATACTAAGAAATTTTTATTTTCTTCCTGTTTAAATATTTTTTTTCTACGTTTATTAGCCTTCCTTTCCAACAAATAGTTTCCATTTTTACATATATACATATAAGGAGAATAAAAACATTACCAAAGAGCAAACTTTGTTTACATGAACAACATTCTGACACTAACGGTGTAAGAAGCTGTCTTAGTGATTTTCTGACAGATTTAATGCATATTTTAGGGATAATAAATGTAATACCTAAATTTATATGTAAAATTAAACTTTAAAAAGGATACAATATAAGTACTGGTTACATTTATGCACATAGGAGTCTTTAGCATGGACAGAAAAACCATGCTAATGACACTGATATTAGTCCATGCTAATGACAAATTTTAATTTAAATAAGATTATGAGCCATAATATAATTACAATGCAATAGTCCTTTCTGGGGCTTTTTAAAACACAAAAGTTCTATGCAAATAAGTAAAATAAAAATTTTAACTATAAAATAAACATGAAAATTATTATCCATTCTAATGACATACAATTGATGTACTCACCGAATATTCAACTTCTATTCTTAAAATTCAATACATGCTTCTATTTTCAGGCTGGAATAAAATGGCTACTTGTTGCCATGGAGAAACTTTATATTTTCAAAGTATTGTCATATGTGAAAATGAAATTTTGATTAATAAACAGCTGTTATAGTATGACCTTGTTTTGGAAACAGAATATGGAGGACAAACTTTAATTCTCTTTTTATGCACTATAATTTTATTTTTAAAAAGAAATTTATTGGATAAATCCTCTCCTTGATTAATTTAAAGAAAGAATAACATTTGTTTTATTTTATAAACATGATATTAACTCTTGAAAAAGCTATTATATACAAGGCACAGCTGCTGTGGACATCCATGCTAATGACATTTTGAACATTTATTCTGTTATTTTAAGGTGTTTTTAACTAAAAAGTGAGTAATTCTTGAGTGCAAATAATGAATAATATTAAGACAAACATATCTAAGTATAAAAACATGACAGAAAACCTCTCAATTTTTTTTGTATGCTGAAAGACATAAATTGTCCCCTATTTTGAGAATCACCCATATATATGTGTAAGTTAACATATATTTATTTATTTAAAAATATTAAAATGTCAACTATATACGTTTATAAATTTGCATTGTAAGACTACCACTTGCAAGTAGGTTGTTTTGCTCAGCGCCGAAACTAGCCTTTTTTGCACCTGGGGCAAATATGGATTTTGGCGACCCCCCACCCCCGACATATATGCATTCTTTATATCAAACACACCAAACAAAATCTTAATTTGGCACCCCCTTCAGCTTCTGTTTTGGTGGTGCCCAGGGCACATGCTCCCTCTGCCTCCCTCTAGTTTCGGCCCTGGTTTTGCTTGACTGAATAAGCCAATATCTAAACAAAAAATCCAAATTGTAGAAAACAACCTTTGTGCTGATCGATCTCAAACATCCAATGCAAAATAAATAAACAAACAAACAAATAAGTAAATAAAAAAATTGAAATGCAATCGAGAAGAGGCTACTTCAGTAAAGCGAAAAAGCTCATTTGCTAATGCTAATCCCATGGGAGAAATTTATACAGATACATGGGTTCCATTGCATTTTTTTTTTTTTTTTTTTCGTATGATAACTGAGATAGATCTGTACAAAGGCCATTTTCTACTGTTCTGATATTCATTTAAGAATTTTTTTTATGGGGATGTTTTTACTTTCGAAACGGGAACCGAAAAAGAAAATGGCTCGAATAAAAATATCTGTAAATGAATGTCAAATGAGCAATAAATGACTAACAGATCGATTTCAGCTATTCAATGAAAACAATCATTTAAAAATTTTGAAATGCAGCTGAGAAGTGACTGCCTCAGTCAAGTGAAAGAACCCATTTTTAATGCTAATTTTATGGACGAAATTTATAAAGATATCGCAGTTGCATTTCAATATATATCTTTTTTTCCTCATTGGATTGGAGACCTTCATTTTTCGATATGGTTTTAAAAATGAATTTCCATAAAAATATTCTGCAATCCAAATCGAATAGGTAAAAAATAGAAAAGTAAAAAATGGCCTTTATATAGAATTTTATTCTGATTAATATTCTATTTGACAAATAGCAAGCTATGGCTACATGTCTCGAGATATTTAGGAATAATAATTAAAAAGTCCAAAAATTTTGTAGTTTTTTTTTTTTTTTTTTCCACAGAAAACAGGGCTGCGGAGTCAGTAAAAAAAAAAAAAAGGCTCACTCTTACTCTAGAAATTTTAACTCCGACTCCGAACTGGCTAATTAATATACTAGTGTTGCTTTTGATTAAAATTATAAGGAACACATGAAAAGGTAAGGTGAAATTTTTACCTTTTTGGTAGTAATTCAGTTCTTAGGACTTTGAAAAAATTATACTTAAATTCCGTTTTACTAATTTTTCAAATTCGCGTACCACAAAACCAAAAAATTCAGCTATCGAAAGCTAAAGAATAAAATAAAATAGAAATTTTACTGTTTCGTATCTTCGGTGGATTTGAAAAGGGGAAATTTTTACAATTTTGTTGTTAATTCGTATCCTCTAGAGCAGAAAAGTTTCGATTAAAAGAAAAAAAATTATTAAAAAGTGAAAATTTTAGTAGCCCAGAAATAATTCGGGTTCTACATGAGTTTTTCATTAAAAACAGTTTTCATCGAACGGTACGCCGGGCAGTATATCGGAAATCTTCAACTTGGATAGCATGATAGAATCCAATAATATTAATAATAATAATTTTATGGATTTAAAATTATATGTAAATGGTTTAATTTCACTTCAAACTGTCTAATATATTAGGTCAGAGTCGACTTGTTTTAAAACGGATCCGACTGTTTTGGTCATAAATAAGCCCGAAGAACCTATCCAAATGTAAATAGCCTCGGGCTATCAGGACTGAAAAGGTGCGAGAATGTTGTCTTCGTTTAGTATTTGCTAATGACTTTTTTCCAGATGGGGTATCAAATCCCCTTTATTTTTCGCCTGGAGGGAAAGGGTGATGTGAGATGACCATTTTTCTTGTTAATTATAAGCCTCAGAAATATCATTGGTCTTTTAAAGTGTCATTCTTTGTGTTTAGGATACGCCTTCCGGTGGCAATTCGCATAGCTTCGTGAGAGGATTTTGAGTTTCGGTTTGAGTGATGTAGGCTCTTAAACAAGATATTAAGAGCGGAAAATGGACAAAAACATCATTTTGACTGTACTTTGTGGCAACATAACGATGTAAAATAACAATGCCCCATGAAAACAAATAAATTTTAATAAGCAAGTAGTGTTATACTTTAAGTTTATACCAAAAGAATTTTGGGATGTTTTTGCTTGCCAGAGATATACCACTCCAAACATATTGGGATTTCATTTTTTTTTAAAAATGGCATTCACAGCTTCGAACTTTGATATTTTCTATAGGAAAGAGGAAATTTTTTCAGGGCTTCAAAATTGCTCACTATTCATTAAATAAGATCTACTTCAACATATAAAAAAATCAAGCAAATCAAAAAGTACAACTATCACTCTTTCTCTGATTTTCAATATAAGGGCTATTAAGTCAGTTTCTCATGAAATTGTAGAAACTTGCAAGTGAAAGAACAACGTTAAAAAGTATTCTACCTTAAAAAAATACGAATAAAATAATTTTCTTTTAAAAAACAGAAAAGAGAACGTTGGTTTTTTCTGTCTTCGCATTTCAAAACTTAGGCTGTTAGTTTTCTGAACTAAACTAATATGCTAAGCTGGTTGAACTAACTCTTCTTTCATTTTTTCTTTTTATTTTTTTTTTGTTGTTGTTGCAGGGGGTAGTAGATTTTGATTTTTTAAAATAAATGTGCTTAGGTTCCCTCCCCTCCACGAATAATGCAAAATTCTGTGTAACGCACAACCTTGTGTTTTTAGATTTGCATTATATAGATTTTCTACTGTATTTAGTTAAGATCTATGCTCAACTGCAATCCTCTCAATTTATATTTTTCATATTATTTTGTTAGTTCTTGTATTTAACTATACAATTTTGTTTCAGTTTTAATTTAATGCTATTGCATTTACTAATGCTGTCTACTTTGTTTATTTAATCTCTACAAATTAAATGTTTTACTAACAATTTTTGGATACAGATCTTAGTTTCTCTCCCTTTTTTTTCACTCCCTCCGAAGGCCTTTCTATTTTAGTTTAAAATTTAACTTTAGTCTCCTGTTTTTTGTTATATTTTCTTTAATAATTATTAATCTTTATGTTTATCAACTTAGCAACTTTTGTAAAGTAATTTTTCAAACTTTAGAAAGCTTTTACACTGAAATTTAAGTTTCTCTTGTGCAGTAACTGTTTTTTTTTTTTAGGTATGATCATGAATTTTTGTAAAATAATTTATTTGATTATAAATTATTTTTGTATGCAATTTTAATTTATTTTTTACTAGTCTTACAAGTTTGTTTTTGTTAATTTGTTTTATCTGTATAATAGGATATTAAGGTAGTACCAGATTTATTTCAGACATCTTAGCATTTTTCTGATGTTAGAAATAACTAGATGCACTAAATCGCAAAAAACTATTATCATAATTTCTGATGTATAATCCACAGATCAAACAATCATTTTTCGATCCAGAATTAAAAAAATAAATAAAATGTAAATATTTGGCTTCAGTTAATAGATAATATTTCTGGGTCGAAATAGAATTGTTCGATCTGCTAATTTTAGGTCAGAAATTAGAGTACTTTTTTATAAAATGGAATTATGTGCTTTTTCAGTCTTTTATTTTTATTTTTTTTTTTTTTGTGTTGGTTACATTTTCTTTCTCGGAAGCATTTTGTAGATCATTCAGTGTTGTGCAGTAGATGAAAAATTCATATTTATGTAAGCAAGAAAAATATTATGTTTAATAATTATGTTTAAATGTGTATTATTCATGTATTTGTCTATACAACATATATATATTATTACACTAGATTGTATGGAAATGAGATATAATGAATTCTCTTTTTTGATTTTTTTATATAGTTTATTCTCTTCAGACCTGGTGTATCCTATAGGATACACATCTTTATAATTTTGTTTTCACATATATAAATACTATTAAAAAAAGAGAAATTAGTGTGAATGGAGCCTAAAAGATAGCAGAAATAAAGAAAATAGCAATTTGTCTCTCGTAGTGCTTTTTTAGTGAGTTACATGATATACAAAAGTGGCTTGCAGCAGAAATGCACAAAATGTACAAAAAAAAAAAAGAAAACGTAAAAATTTTTACTGTGTGTTAAGATACCATTTGTAGACTCCATTAGTAATACAAATTATTAAATATACATTTGTTTGATAGTTTCTATATTTTTACAATGCAGAAAAATAAAATTTAATTTAAAATAACCTAAGAAGGGTCATTCCACGCCAAATCAACCAGTGACTCAACCTGACCATTTCAGATTTCGTTGAAATTCTCAGGAATCGTTTTGCCTGATGATATAAATGAGAATATATGTTCATAATACTTTTTTCGCATCAAAATTTCATACAGTTAATTATTTAAATTTTGGAAAATCATCATTTTTTGGCTTGCTTACATGTTTTTAATTTTGAATTTATCAAGTTCTATCAAACATAGAAAATTTTATAACCACTCATTTCAAAGAGGAGTTCATAAGGTTTAATATGATATGCAAGTTGACTATGTATAGTTAAAATAAATAAAATTAAAAAAATTTTAAAATTTTAAATTTGAAAATTTTTTAGATAGTCATTTTTAAAAAATTTGAAAAAATTGTATGTTTGTTGTAATAGTATAAGCTTAAAATTCTGAAATTTTTAGAGTGGGATCTCAATGGGATCAGAAGTAATTAAATAAAAGCAAAAATTACCATTAAAATAGCAACATAATTCTATCTATTTTGTCATTTATTTATGATTTGTATGGTAATTTTCAGCTTTTATTTAATAACTCCTGATCCCATTGAGATCCCACTCTAAAAATTTCAGCATTTTAAGCTTATAATATTACAACAAACATACAATTTTTTCAAAATTTTTAAAAATGACTATCTAAAAAATTTTTAAATTTTATTTATTTTAACTATACATAGTCATCTTGCATATCAAATTAAACCTTATAAACTCCTCTTTGAAATGAGTGGTCATAAAAATTTCTACGTTTGATAGAACTCGAGAAATTCAAAATTAAAAACATGTAAGCAAGCCAAAAAACGATGATTTTTCAAAATTTAAATAATTAACTGTGTGAAAATTTAAAGCGATAAACAAAAAATAAAAATATGCTCTAATTAATATCATTATAGAATATGATCCCTGGCAGTTTCATTGAAATCAGAAATGGTCAGATTGAATATTGAATTTTTTTGGTTGATTTGACATGGAATGACCCAGAAATTGTTAAAATGCGTGTTTTACAAGTCCCCATATATAAAAAAAAATATGTACAAAAAATAAATTTTAATTTCGTTGTTCAATCTTTCTTAGTTATCAATTAATTTGATAACTAAGCACAAGAGTATAACCTCGGGTCTGAAGAGGTTATTTTCTTGTGCTTAGTTGACTTTTTTATTTCAAAATTCTTAGTTTATCAATCGATATAGCATTTCAATATATTTTCAGTACTTTGTGGGATATAAGAGATCTACATACCCTAGTCGCTCTTTTTTGCATTATTAGGTTATTTATGATAAAATTTTCAATGTTCAGTGATGAAATAATGTAGAGAATTAATTAATGTAAATTATATTCTTGATGTTTATTGCACCAAAACATTTCACCAAAATTAACTAACTTGTTATGTTTATGATTAATCATATGTTGACAGCACAATCAAGGATCGATAATCCATGCACCTATAATCCACAATTTTCTATGATTTGCGTTACTTTACAAATGTAAACAGTTAAGAAAATTTATAAATTCGTGACCCAAAAATGATTTTATAAAATAAATAATAAAATATTTGAAGAAAATCATAATAAAACATCTATTTTTTTAATATAACTCTTTTACTTTATTAACAATAAAAAATAAACTGTATTACAGAATGTACCTAAGCTAACTAAACATTTTGAATGCAAATTTTAGAATGCAGGTGTTTTATGGCTTTTCATAGAGTAAATAACCAATTAAAATGCTCTATTTTGTGTATGTGTTGCACGTCCTAGCAGCAACACAACACCATCGAAGAACTAGATAGGAGCTGGGAAGGTCGAATCAAAATAACCAATCATAGTGATAGATCTCAGAAATTTTGCCTTCGTCACAAAAGGCAAACAGGAATCTTTAACCACTGGAAGACTCTGATTGATTTCTCAAGATCCGATCTTTCCATAAACTAAGCTTTAGCCAGAGTTCCTTCTCTTCATTATATTTATGTTCTTAATTTGATAATAATCACAGTTGATGAGTTGATGAATTTATGGTTCATGTGTCATCTTATTGATTTATAAATATCATACATTGAATTATTAATGTGTAATTATTTTTATTTAAATACACATACATATCAATTTTTTAATAAACTTTAAAAATGCATTTTTTGAGATAACATATTAAATTAATTGTTAGATTTCATATTTATCTTTTCATATTATGCTGATTATAGAATTAAACTGTTGTCTAGGAATAATAAAATGACGCATAATCCATAATACTCTATAATCTGCAATACAGTAGATTCTCACAATTCTGCAAAGCTTGGGACCAGAGGTTGTGTGGATTTTAGAATTTTGCGGATTTCTGGTCATCGCTTTGTTAACATTTTTTTAACAGTCATTTGAATGTAATTAATAATACAATTGAAACTATAATGAATGCTAACATGCTAATATAATGAAATGTTAAAATAAATAATAAATTGAAATAATAAAAATTTAGATCATTTTTTAAATGATTAAAATATTAAAAGCAAAAATCAAACTAATAAATCAATAATGTATGATTAAATATTCATTATAAAGATGAAATGTATTTTCCCTAAATTATTCAATGGAACTTGCCTTATAAAAGTACTTTACTAATTAACTTCAAAATCATAAAATAAGGAAGTTTTAATTTCAGGTTTAGCCAGACTTAATAACCAACATAGCTTGATTAATATATAAATATGTTTGGTAAGAAGATTGTGATTACCAATGATATCAACAATATCTTGAATTTTTTCAGAAATAAATTTATTCTTCTTTCCACGGAGAAAAGACAGGAACCCAGTAATATTTTAAAAAAAAATTAGAAAGTAAAATATATGTGGAATTGATATGAAACTAAAAAAGTCAGATTTTGTCTCTATATCTGAACTGAATGTTTCATTGTTTACATCCATAAGTTATGTGTGACTTTTAGAGAGTTGTGGATTTTAGAGTTATAGATTTGAGGGAGTCTACTGTATTCCATAATTCGCACAATCTTTGGCCTCAGCTTGTGCGGATTATAGAATTTTGTATTAAATTACAGCATTATTTTATATACTGGAAGTGTGTTAAATACAAGCATTGAAATATTCACTATTCTGATTATTTTTAATGTGGTAATTGTATAGGACCTAATCCAGGCAAAGAATTTTGAATCTTTTATATTAATATTCTTAACTAAAATAAAAGTTATTTTGTGCTGATTTAAGAGATTCTAAGTTTGTTTTGATTTAAATTCAAAGTTATTATTTTAATCAAAACTTGAGAGAAATTGCATATTAAATAGATTTCTTTAAACACTTATAAATTAAAATTTTTTATTTTATTCAGGTGATTTATAAAGGGCAACCTCGTGCTGGAAGAGAAAGTATTGCCATTAACCTATATGACGAAGGTGTAAGAATGGGATCATGGGGCTTGTTATTTCATAGTTTATCTGGTAAGTTTTATTTTTCAAAAATCAACTATATGCATAGTATAATAATAAAAAAAATTGTTCAACTGAATGCTGAGTCCATGTTCAACACTTTCCAAAGTTGAAAAGAGTTTATCATTTTGTGTATATTTCTGTCTGTCTGTGCTCTAACTCTTGTAAATATACTCGGATTGCCCTGCAATTTTTAGATAGTATTGATGTTTATCTTAGTGCAAATCCTATTTCAAATGAAGTTTCTAGCATGTCTAGTTTATTAACAGGGATAGTCAAAAGTATTCCATAGTATTACGGCCAATAGGAAAAAATCATTTCAAACGAATTTTAAAGATGTTACATCCTTTCGAACTTATTAAAATTGATATGCATTTTCAAAATGCATTAAAATATGCATTTTGTAGAATATAAGGTGCAAAGAATAGTTATTATTCATTTACTGGGCCAGACAAAAAAATTCCTTTACCCAATGATACAGGTAGACTTGTTTGCAGTGTATTTCACAGACATGTTACTTTTCCATGGAAATACAGAATTCTGCTTTTTCAGCGATGAATTTTATTATCCTTGGGATTGATGCAAATATGCATTAGAATTTGTTGACATTTTTATGGGAGGGGGGGTAAGTAAATACAACAAAAACACAAGTACAAACTGCACTAAATTGATAAAATTTCTCCAAAGGACTGCAGGAAAAAACTATAAATTGGCCAAACAATCACGGAAAAAAATATTATTCTCTTCAAAGGATTGCGGGAAGTAATATGATGATTGCAAAAAAAAAAAATAAAAAAACCCACAATTACCGTTAAAATATTATGGGAAAAGACAGTTTTTGTTAAAGGATCACAAAAAAGATGTGATTTTCGTCAAAGAATTGCAGGAAAAATGTGATTTTCATGAGCAAGTTGCAGAAAAATACTCGAATGTCACCAGGGAATTGTGTAAAATACTCTAATTTTGTTGAAATATCATGGAAAATATTTGAATTTTGTTGAAAGATCGGGAAAAATACTCAAATTTTGTTGAAAGATCGGGAAAAATACTCACAATTTGTCAAAAGATTGGGGAAAGTATGGGTTGGTTGGTTGTATAGGGTTTAATGGCACAAAATCCCTTCAGGGACATGCTGCGCCAAAACAAAGACTAAAAAAGCAAAATCCAGAAATATCTGGATGGGGTATCCCATCCAGGTACAGTCAAGTGTTATGTTTAATTAAAATTTTTTTCTAACTATTTTTCATTATAATTATAAAGTAGAGTAAATGCAAATATAATAAAGTAGAAAAAATGTTTTATCCCAATTAGTTTTCCCAGTTCTCTCCATGACCAATTAGCATGCATGTTTTAAAATATGTTTGTTTACTTAAAACATGCTATTTATTTTCAAAGTGCTTTTATAAATTTAATGAAGTTTCATAAACTGTTTTGAATAAAAGATTTAAAGTATAATAGCTAAAGTTTCCTTAAGATAAATTATGCAATATATTTATTAAAGCAAATGTAATTGCAAGTGTTACCTGCAACTGTTGTTGTTGTTGTTGTTGTTGAGGCCCGAGTGGCCCCGGTGAGCAGCTTTCTATTTCTTTATAGCTGTCATAGTCCGCAACAACCCTTCCGCAAAACCTTACACCTTAACCTCTCCTAAACTCAGACCAGAAATAATAGAATCTCAACTAACCTAACCACCGATGAACCACGGAGTTAACATCTAGTTTCTCAAAAACTATACGACCATCCAAGAAATTCATCACCAGACACCGAAACCACCAAACGTACGGGACCACTGCTAATCTACGCTACGCCAGCTAGGACATTCACTATAAATCTCCTCCAAAAAACTAGAAAACCATTTAAGATAAATATCACCTTTCTTTCCTGCTACCTCAAAGAGCTCCGCATACGAAACATTTCTCGACACTTGTAGCATCTTATATAACTGCTCACGAATCCCAGTAAACTTTTTACATCGTAAGACTAAATGCTCTTCAGTCTGATCCTCCTCACGACATAAGTTGCATCTCGCATCACCACCTTTAAGGAACTTTTTCTTTCGACCAAGGGTTAAGACTGTTTTTGTTAAAAATCTTGTAAAAACTACACCCCTCTTTCTATGTAACGTATGATGAGGATACCCTATGCTATCATAATTCCAACAACGCTCCCTATTGTTTTTACAGTATTCCTCCCACTCCCACTGCGCTTCCTTATTCTTATTCTTTTTAATATCCGTAATCCAATCCTCCGGAGAAAACCAAGGGATCCAAACATTATTATAGGGACCATGTTTAGCTAAATTGTCCGCAATTTCATTAATTTGTATACCTTTATGCCCGGGAACCCAGATGAAAGTGATGCCATAATTCTCCAATCTCCTCTGATTGACTTCATTCCGCAGACGAGTTATAATCGCAACTGATTTCCGATGAACATGCTTTAAGGCCACAAGAACACTTTTAGCATCCGTGATAAAAAAATAGTTTCCCCTCTCCTTGGCGTAAAACTTTATTGCAATTAATAATGCAATAGCCTCAGCCGAGAAGATTGAATTAATATGCGGAATTTGGAGAGCTAAACGACTGCCAGTATTTTGATTAACCATGCCAACGGCAGTAGTCTGATGATCTTTGGAAGCATCCGTACCTATAAAGATAGCATTATCCTTATGGCGACTGAAAAAACTGTGAAAAGAGTTTTTTATTACGTCATCCGGAAAGTCTTTATTTTGGAAAGGCAGGTTGTTAATTTCTATCTGAACCTCTTTGTCAATCTTGGCTCCCCATTTGTAAGTGATCATCTCCCCTATACTAGTTTTGAAATTCCCCAGCCTATGCTTCTCCCTATAAATCAAGTCCTGAGAAAGTACATCCGTGTATTCTTCATGTTTGCACTCCGTGATTGTACGTTTTATAGCAAGAAATTCCCTCCTAAGATCATGCCTCCAAATGTTATTTTCTTTCAATAAGATAGGAATCGGACACCACTTGGACAAACCGCTAGCCCACCTGAGACTCACATTGTAAATCACCTGTAGGCGACAACTTTCTGTGTTATTACAATGCATCAAAATCCTGGGATTTCCGTCTAATAACGAACCAATAGTGCTTTTAGCTATCTGAGTAAGGTATTTGGTCTCGGTTCCCCATCCAATTCCAGCTATGGCTTTAATCATGTTTAATCTTTTGCTTACCTTCTGTTTCAACATATCAATATGATTTTTTAAGTTCCCATGTTTATTGAACTGAACACCTAGCACTCTCAAGTTGTCAGCGTATTCAACTTCTTGTCCTTTAATAAAAAAGTTTTCTACCTCTCCATCTTCCAATTTTCCTATCTTCATAATTTGACACTTGCTAGGATTGACCTCCAGGTTCCAAGCCTGAAGCCACTGAATTACCCTGTTAATGTTTTCTTGTAGCATGTTTTTAATCCAGTTAATATTGTCATGACACCCATATAAAAAAATGTCATCCGCATAGACAACGCATTGAATGCTGGAATCAATAATTTCAAAAATATCCACTAAGTAAATCGCAAACAAGAAAGGAGACAACGGACTCCCTTGCAGCAAACCCCTATGATAATAGAAAAAGTCCGAGAGACAACCTCTCCACTTAACCCGAATTTTGAGCTCATGAATCAAATTCCGAATGAGGACACAAAGATCAGCACCCAGACCTAGCTTTTTCAGTTTCCATAGTAGACCATCCCACCACACGTTATCATAAGCACCTTTGATGTCCAAAGCGATTAAAAACCCTTTCTTCTTAGATAATTTGGCCCTCCTGATGTCGTTGAAAATTTTATAAGCCGCCCCTTCACAATCACGAAAAGGGATAAAACCGTAATGATTTGAGTGAAAAATTTTCCTCTCAATGCTCCAGTTCAGTAAGATCTCTAAAATCAATTTTTCAAAAATTTTCTTGCTCGAAACCGTCAAAGCTATAGGCCTATATCCACTGATATCATTTCTGCTTTTACCCGGTTTCTTAATCGGGATCATGATGACCTCTTTCCAGATTTCTGGAATATTTTTAGTAGTCAAAATTTGATTATACATGTCCAGTAGTTGACGCAGCATCCGAGTACTCAATTTTTAAAAAAAACTCATCTTAATCCCATCGATGCCTGGCGTAGAGGATTTGCTTTTGTTGATTACTTTCTGCAAATCATCCAAAGAAAATTTTAAGTCAATCCCGTCAGCTCCAGAGAAATCTATAGGGAGTATTTGGTTAACAGGACAATTTTGAAAGATTACGGATAAATTGTTAGCTTGAGAGATAGCATCAGGCGGACAGTTAGGGAAAATAAAATCTGTATTCTCTTCACCTGTATCCTTCCTGTTCATACTTTTTAAAATTCTATAAATCCCCGATCCCCTTCCAGCCTCCCTCGTCACCTCATCCCAGAACCTATAATTATCTTTTTTGATTTGCCTTTTGAGCTTAGCGTTATGCATCTTATATTTACTCCAGAGATCCAGCCTAGCTAACCGAACTGCTTTCCTATAATAGTACCTTTTAAGAGCAAGCAAACGACGCAAAATTACCCCCCACCAAGCAGGGAGATTATCACTCCTAACCAAGACCTTCTTCGAGTTCAACTCAATAGCTCTAGTAACCTCCTGAGTCCAATTATCCACCCCCCCTTCAAAAACCCGATCATTAATCCCATTTAGATTTGACCACACACCATCCCAGTCAACTTGACTCCAAAAATCTCTCCTGATATCTCTCCCATCACAAACTTCCTGGATACATATCGGAAGATGATCGGATCCCATCGGATCTGACTGAACCGCAATCTCAAAAAACCGCACTAAGTTGTTAGAGACCAAAGTTAAATCCAGTAAAGACCCGCCTCCCCCAGGGTGACACCTTGTGACCTGGTCAAAGTTCATTAGCACCACGTCATTCCGATTGATCCAGTTGGCCAGATTGTCAAACTTAACCTTTTTAGAATTATTCTGCCAATTCAGAAAGTTAATATTAAAATCTCCCACGATGATATAATTTTCACCAATTGAACTTTTAATATTTTCCAACCAGTTTACAGCATTAAAACCTTTCGGCGCATATAGGTTAATAATAGTAATCCAACGCTTCTTATACCAGACTTTAATGGCCTGGAACTCATGATCACGATCAATGACCGGTAGGTTTACAATTTTTACAGGAAGACGATTATTCACTGCCAACAGTAAACCCCCGCCATTCCTCGAACCTCCACCATCCCGATCAACCCGAAACACATTCCTGTTCTTAAAATAAAGTGACGAATGACAATTTAATAACGTTTCTTGAAGAGCCCAGATCATGCTATTCCGGAAAATACCAGTACGCAGCCAGGGCAAATTTGATTTAAGTCCACGGATGTTCCACTGTATTATGAAACTATCCATCGACCAGAATTGAAAAATAAATAAAAAACCCTCTAAAAAGTACCAAACATTAAAAACCACAACACTTACCCCAACTCTTCCTAACGAGCAGAAAGCCAGAAAAACCAAAATACTTGAGTAAGCACAGTCCACAATACATAAAAACGCCCAGTTCAACAACACCACACGAGCCAGTCCTATGACACACCATCAAGTTCGGTAATCATTTCTTCATTTTCCGAGGTCACTAATAATTGCGATAAATCATTATTCTGGTCTTGATCACTAAGTTTCATTTTCTTGCCTCTCAATCTATTGCAAAATTCTGCAATGGCCTCTCTAGAATTTTTTTTTTCTTTCGGACATTACACGGACGTTGTCTTCTTCCATGTTTTCTTTAGGAACTTCTCTCTGATGAAACATGTTGCTTATGGCTGAAGCTAGTTCCATGAAACTGTCCATTATTTGTTGGAATTTAAAATCTATTAACAGTACTATATTTTGAAATTTTCCATCAATATCTTGAAATTTTTTATCTAAATTTTCTTGTTTAACTTTCTCCGCATAACTCTTTTCACTTCTGACATTAATTTTCCTCCGTGCTTCGGCTAACGTAATATGTTTTTCACTTTTTAATGTTAAATAATTTCGCAGTTAACATCATCAGCCTCGTGCCCTTTACCACAATTCGCACACCTCACCTCTGTTTCTTGACAGAGCAATTCTGGATTATCTTTACTGCACCTCTTACATTTTTTTTTTTCACCAGGACATTTATTAGAAGCGTGAGTGAAGCTTTGACACACATTACATCTTCTTGGCCTATCGATAAATAATCTTATTTTATGTCTAACATAAAATAATTTCACGTATTCTGGGAGACAATGACCATAAATAGTGATTAACACAGTCCCTGTTGGCACCATTTTGCCGCCGTCCCTCCTGAGGAATCTTTTTACGTTTTGGACGGTAATGCTATTTTCCTCTTCAATTTCATCCTTTATTTCTTCAATGGTTATTTCCGGATCTATCTGAAATATCAAGAATCTAGATGTGATATTTTCTCTCATGAATCTGTATCTAACTTCCCTATCAAAAATTTTTTTTTTACTGACAATATCTAGAGCACATTCATAACTTTTCGTAGTGATAAGTATTTTATTATTCCTTGTAAATCGACATACGTCTATCTCATTGGTTCTAGTAAATACCTTTTTAATTTCCTTCTTGACTTGAATTGGATTTACTCTGTGAAAATTGCCCTCTTTGCATTCAGAAATAATGACGTATTCCGATAAGTCAGAAATATACTTGATTTGTTCTTCTGCCTCTCTTGAGTCATTCCAATTATATTTTTTAAACTCAGCACTATCAATTCCAAAACTTTCAGTTATTTTAATCTCTGTCCCCGACATTATGGCCGAGGCTAGCCAGAGAATCAAATTATGACAAACTCCACTATGATAAGTAATACGAGAGCTAACGTATAACAACAATATATTTCACCTGTGACTTGACCAAATATCCTTACGCAAAGTTTCCAAAACAACAACCACTACTGTATAAATCTAAGACTAACACACTACTCAATTAACTAGAACTTATTTCAACCTACCACCTGCAACTTGCAGTGATGTGACAGGTTGTCAAATGTAAACAAATGATTGTTGCCACTGCTGGTTTAGAAACTCTGCAATGCTGGACTTGTAAATAATTAACTGTAGCTTTGACATGGTAAGTGGGTATGTCCAGTTAAACTGGCTTTAGTTTTTGCATAATTTTTGTGTCTGACTGTAACTGTAATTAATCAAGTTGACTTTGACTTTAACTGATTTCATTTTTGATAGTATTTAAAGACCAAGCTGTTGGTGAGATAGGGTAGCACTAGCCTGGCAGTAGTGATGGTAGCATCAATGGAAAGGCACTTGTGAGAATTGGTTTTCTTCTAGAGTTGGATGGAGATGAGTGTTTATGAGAAAGTTTTTGTGTTTGTGTGCCCTAGAGGCGGATATGAGCTGTGCTCATTTTAGTTCACTTTTAACAAGTTTTTAATGCAATAGTTTAATTAACATAGTTTAAATAAAGAAATTTAGTTTGAAAATTTTTGAATATTTTTTCTTGCCATGATTCACCAACATATGGTCTCATCAACATACAAAAGATCCACGGACTAACATCAAGCAATGGCAGTGGCGTAGGAACTTTGAAAAAACAGGGGGAGCTGGAGCATCAGCGCTGTGCGAAAGCCGGGGCAAATGGGGCGGTCGCCCCGGGCTTGGAATTTTAAAAGGCCCCAAATTTATACTGCCAAAGCCATTTTTTGGCCTGTCAGAAGAAAAAGTTGGGGGGAAAGCAGCTCCAAATTGAAACTTTCCTTAAGCACAGTTTTCTCTTCGCACGCCCCTGCGGAGCATATTGTTAAAAGCAAGTGGCGAGGATCATTTCATTCATAGTTTCATTCATTTCGGAGAGTTTCTTGTGTTGCACTTTTCACAAACAAGAGTATGAAATAGAAGTATATCAAAAGATCACCGACTTTTTAATCCAGTTTGAATAATTTATATTCGATATACTTGCTGACATTTAAATTATGGACGACAACCGAATAAAATATTAAAATTTCAGGCTTCTCCCACTCCCATTTACCAAAAGTTAAAGTTTTATTTCTGTTGTTTGGCTTACAAATTCTTTACAATCACTTTTAAATCAATTTTAAAGGCTTCTTATTTATAAATATGCAATAGCATCAAGTGATTGAGTCTATATTGATACATTGTTGTTCGGCGATGTGCAAGGGCGGATCTGGAGAGTCCTCAGCGGGAGGGGGTGGGGGCGATTTTAGAAATTTGGAAACTCCAATCTCATATACAGGTCAGATCTCATTTTTTTAATGCGGGTCGTGTTTCGTCTACTTTTTTGCTGCGGGTCGTGTTTGGGTCCAGTTGGCTTCCATTTTTTTTATCCTGGTTGGGTTATTTCTACTGGGTCGTGTTTGGGTCCAGTTGACTTCTACGCTTGGCTGCCGTTCGAGTTAATTTCTGATTTTTTGCTTTTGGGTCAGGTTTGAGTCTGGTCGACTACTGCATATTGTTGTAGGTCAAGTTGAATTTTACTTTTTAGCTGTGCTTAGCGCATTTGGGGCAGTTTGACATACAATTCTGATTTGGGGCAATATCGGATTTGGTTTTTACTTTTACGAGAAGGGTTCGGGTTGAGCCGAATTCATTTAGGTGAGTCTTTTGATAAAATTTACGTTCTTTTTCGCAATTTTTGGACCAAATGTGCGTCTGTTTTGCGATCCTTTGAAGAAATTCGTGTTTTTTCCACGATTATTTCACAAAATTTGATGTCCGGTTAACTTCTATTTTTTGCTGCTGATCGGGTTAATTTTTATTTTTTGTTGTGGGTTGAGTTTGGATCCGGTTAATGTCTACTCTTTGCTGCGGGTCAGGTTAATTTCTAATTTTATGCTTCGGGTCAGGTCTGGGTCCAGTTAGCAACTACATTTTACTATCGGCCGGATTGACTTTTACTTTTTAGCTGCGCTTAGCGCATCGGGACAGATTGTCATACATTTCGGATTTGAGTCAGTTACAGATTTGGTTTTTACTTTTGCGAGAATGGTTGACCCAGTTTTGATCGCGATCTTTTGACGAAATTTGCGTTTATCCGCGATCCTTTAACGAAGTTCGAATTTATCTGTGAACGTGATCCTTTTAAAAAATTCACGTATCTCCTTAATCCTTTTACAAAATATGAGGGTTTTTTAAGACCTTTTAATGGTTTCTTTCGCAACCCTCTGACGAAATTCGCGATTGCCATTATTTGCGACAGTTTGATGAAATTTGCGTTTTCTATGTTTAATAATATTTACGATTAACAAGTAAGAAAGTTTTTAACCCAACATGGGCTCGTGGGAAAGAATTTAGAGAAATGCATGGGTCGTGATCGAGCCAGTAATGTTTATCATACTATCTAGATCAGAGACCTACCAAATGTTTAACTGCATGGGTTGCAGTCGGGCTAATAATGTTTATCATACTATTTAGATCAGAGACGGACTGAATATTTAGCTTTTATTCAGGGCCGAGCCACGACCAGGAAATTTTGTCAAATGCAAAATTCTAGGAAAAATGAAATCCAGATCAGGCTTGGTCTGGAAGGAAAAGAAGACTGTCCCCATCCGAATCTCCAAAATAAAGCAAGATCATCACACGACTTGATTCAAAATGAGAGAAAACCTTACCCAGTCCAAGTCTCATGGACTTAAACTGGCGTGATCCTTGCCAGGCCGTAACGGGCTCGAGCTTCGTCCCAAGTTATCTCTTCTGAGGATGCATAATGTCAATTTGTAAACCCTTTATTAGCCCAAGGACAAAGACTTCGCCTCCTCCCCCCGCCCCTTAGATCCGCCAGAACATACAGGCAGTAACGATCATAGATTGAGCCTTTAGCCTTTATACTGGACGGCGGCGCCTGGTCTTAAAAATTTTGGGTCGTGAAGAACCCACCTGGAAAAAACAGTGTGGCTCAATCCAGCTCTGCAGAAAAAAATAAGACCCGACCCGGCTCTGAAAGTGTGAAGACCTGACCCAGTCTTAGTACAATAAATTAAAGTTGGCGTGACCCAGATCGGGACGTGCCGGTCTCGAGTTTAGGACCAACAACTTTTCTGTAATCTAATGTCGTTCTGCAGATCCTTTATTGGGCTCAAGGGGGAGGTGATTGTCCCATCGCCCCCCCCCCCCCCACCCCCCTTAGATCCGCCATTGGCGGTGTGTCTGTTTGAAAAAGAGAATTGAAAGCTCTGAACTGTCATTAATGATATCGGAATAACAAAATAAATTCTGCCAAAAGGTAAACTTTAGAAAATAATTTGTTTACTAATTTCTGTGATGACATCATTTTAATTGTGATCGACAACGTATTTCTGTCAGTTCCGTTCGAGACTTAGTGATGGTAGAAGTGTCAACTTCGCAGAAAGATTTGTCAAATCAAAATCATCAGCATGTATTCTAAGCTTTTGTTTGAGATCTTCTGGCGTAGTTGAAGCTTTATTTGTGAATATGGATTCGATCTGTATGTGAGAATCAAAAGTTTTTTGATTACATCATTTTTTTATGCATTAGTAAGGTCAAGTGCTTCGCTACAAACTGAATGTTTCTTATTGTGCTGGAGCAGGAAAGGATAGCTTGTCTGTTCTTATCTAATTAAAACTATCTTTCGTTTGGAGACACTCGTCCTTTCCCCGTGAATTTTCTAGGAAAAGTAAATTTTATTTTTCAATTTCTTTCGAGGGAGCTGAGCCCGTCTGAAAAATCCCAGGGGGAGCCAGAGCTCCCCCAGCTCCCCCTGTTCCTATGCCTATGAGCAATGGTAGAAATGTAAAAAGTTAGGATGTACAATTAAAAGTAAATAAATAGAAAGGGCAAACTGAGAAACAGTCATAAAACAAAAAATAAACATTAAAAGATCATATGTCAAAATAAAATCCAGCACTTTTTAAAAAAGTAAAGAGTGCCCCATGAGGTAGTTCCCCAATGAGATTTGTCAAGGTTGGAGATGATGAGTTAAAAAATGTCCTGTACAAGTGTCGGAGGCCTGGGCAGTCAGTTAAAATATGGTGAATAGTCAAGTGATCAAAATGACATTTTGGACACATGGGTGCATCCTCCCTAAGTAACAGATGTTTATGTGTGATCCTTGAATGTCCAATTCTCAGACGAGTTAGAATAACATCCTTTTTTCTTGGATAAACTGGAGGCCAGGTCACGATTGTTGGTTTGATACTATGCAGTTTATTATTGAAAGTCAAGTCCCAGCTCTCTTGCCATTTATTATAATTAAGGCATTTAATAGTTAGTTTAATGTCTGAGAATGGGATTTTGTGGTGAAGGGGATCACGAGCAAGTTTTGCCGCCATATCTGCTTTTTCATTTCCAGGAATACCCATGTGTCCAGGTACCCAGCAAAACAAAATACTATAGCCACGCCTTGTCAAATCTTTATAAATGTTAAGGATGGCTAACACATAAGGATGATTATTAAAAGATTTAATAGCATCGATAGAACTATTTGAGTCTGTGTAAATAATGAACGATGTGTTATTATGATGGGAAATGTGTAACATGGCTCTTTCTATTGCAATTAATTCAGCTGTAAAGATTGAAGTGGAAGGGTGAAGCTGATAACTCAACGAGGTGTTATCATAAAAAACCCCACAACCAATAATGTCGCCACATTTCGAACCATCTGTATAAATGTCAGTATAGCTATTATAATTTGTACGATGAGCAGAGAATAATTGTTGAAAAACAATAGGGGTCATGTTATTTTTATCAAATCCTTTAAAAGGATGGAGAGAGGTAATGCTAGGCAGCTTCCAAGGAGGGAATACATGCCAAAAGCATGTACTCACCTCAATATCATTCAAAGGGCTATTGTCAATTAGGTTTCTCATTCGTACTCCAAAAGATGGAATGCAAGAAGGGCGATGCTGATAAAGAGTATCATTGTCAGTACTTAAAATATAAGGATGAAATGGATGACCAGGATGAGAAAGGACACGATAAAATAGTTCCAGTGAAAGTTTTTCACGAGTATAATGCAATGAAGGTTCATTACAGTCAACGTAAAGACTTAAAACTGGAGAAGTATGAAATGCACCAGAGCAAACACGGAGTCCGCTATGATGCACAGTGTCAAGTTTTTCTAAAACAGATTTACGGGCAGAACCATAAACCTGGCAGGCATAGTCAATTTTTGTACGGATTGCAACCCTATATATTTTAATTAGAGAGGTACGGTCTGCTCCCCAAAAGGTGTTAGATAGTACTTTCAGCAAGTTCAGCAACTATTCACATTTTGTCCTTAATTGTAAAATGTGTGGTAAAAATGTGAGCTTTTTGTCAAAATGGAGGCCTAGATACCGAATGCTGTCTACAACAGGAATTTTAGTTGAGTTAATAAAAATTTCAGGATCTGGATGCAGATTCCTTCGTCTACAGAAGTGTACACAAGAAGTTTTGTCCTGAGATATTACAAAACCATTTTTATTTGTCCAGCTAAGAATACTTTTAATTGCAATTTGCAATTGTCTCTCGATAAAGCGAATATCTTGCCCCATGCACATAATACGGAAGTCGTCCACGTAGAGATCACCTTTCACAGAGGGCGGAAGTTGATTAAGAATATCATTTATTTTTATAGCAAAGAGGGTGACACTCAGGACACTGCCCTGAGGTACACCCTCCTCTTGTTCATAAAAGCTAGACAGAGTTCCCCCAATTCGGACTTGAAAAAGTCGAATGGCAAGAAAATTTTTGATAAAAATTGGCAGGTTCCCGCAGAAGTTCATGTTAAACAGATCTCTGAGAATTCCGTATCGCCAAGTTCTGTCATAGGCTTTCGCCGTGTCAAAGAAGACTGACACCAAATGGTTGTGCTTGAGAAAGGCTGTCGGAATATAATGTTCAAGATGGAGTAAGTTATCGATAGTTGACCTACCATGTCGGAAACCACTTTGAAAAGCAGTTAGCATATGGTTAGTCTCTAAAAACATACACGAGGCGGCAATTGACCAGTTTTTCAAGTAATTTACAAAGGCTGCTAGAGAGTGCGATAGGCCTATAATTATTTGGATTGGAAGCATCTTTTCCAGGTTTAGGAAAAGGAATCACAATAGCTCTACACCAAGCTCGAGGAAAAATCTGTTCCATCCAAATTCTATTATAAAAAGAAAGGAGAGCGTCAAGAGAGGGTGCAGACAAATGCTTGATCATGATATAGGTGATGCCATCGTGACCTGGAGCAGATAAGCGGCTATCTTGCAAACATTTTAAAAGTTCTGACATAATAAATGGTTCATTATATGAAAAACAGTTATGAGAATTAAAATCAATCCTGGTCTTTTCAGTTCGTCTTTTGTATGATAAAAAAGGTTCTGGATATGCGTCTGATTTTGAAATAGAAGCTAGGGTAGACCCTATAGTCTCGGCTATGTTCTTAGGAGAGGTGATAGTTTGACCGTTATGTTTTAAAATAGAAATGTGATTTTCTGAGTAAATGCCCATACATTTTTTCACTTTAGCCCACAGTTCTTTACTGGAGGTATTTGAGTTAATGCTTGATACATAGTTAACCCAGGATTCACGTTGGCTTTTACGTTGCACTCTTCTAGCTTCAGCCCTTGCTTTTTTATATAATATGTAGTTATTGTTATTTGGGTACTTCCAAAAAAGACCCCAAGCTTTTTGTTGTTTCTTTTTTGCCGCCTGGCAGTCACTATTCCACCATGATTTTCTATGTTTATGTGAGGAAGAAGTTTTTGGAATGCTAGCATCAGCAGCACTGATAATACATTGAGTTATATTATCAAGTGCTTTGTCAATATCATCAGCTATCATGTTATCAGTAATATTTGCAAGAGCAGTAAAAGTTTGCCAATTAGCTCTGTCATATACATACCTTTTTGGATAGTTATTAGAACCACCATCAGGATTAGTCAATGCAGTAAAAATAGGGAAGTGGTCACTGCCATGCAAGTCATCTGAAACCCAGAAGTTCCATAACGGATAGAGTGATGGGGAGCAAATGGAAAGGTCTATGGCATGGAAAGTACGGCTCGGTTCATGAAAATAAGTATAATCACCATTATTAAGTAGGCATAAGCCATTGTCAGAAATTAATTTCTCTATTATATCTCCACGTCGGTTATTATCAGAGTTACCCCACAGTTGGCTATGGGCATTAAAATCTCCTACCATAATTAAAGGCATGGGGAGTTGGAGAAGAAGAGAATCCAGATCTGCTGGTTGAATATTTTGATTTGGAGGTAAATAAATGGTGCATATTGTTATGAGTTGTTTAATATGTACACGGACTGCGACAGTTTGAAGATTAGTATTTAAAGAAATAGGAGAATGGGGTAAATTATTGGAAATAAAAAGAGCCACACCACCAATGGCTTTTCTATTAGCTGTCATATCTTTCCAGTAGGTTGTATAGCTGCGTAATTTTGCTTTGTCAGTGGGCTTTAGATGAGTTTCCTGTAGGGCTAAGATTAATGGTTGATGGTCCGAGAGGATATAACGGATTTCGTCGTGTTTATTGTGATATCCACGACAGTTCCACGATATAATATTAGTCATGAATGAAGTAATTTTATAGTTTTAGTCAGGCACAGATTCTTCGAACACAATATTTTCATCAGCATCCGAGTCACTGCAGTATAATTCGGCATCCATAGCCTCATCTGCATAATGCTTCAGTTGTTTGGGATCTTTAATGTTTTTTATAACTGAATTGATGCCAGATTTTTGCCTCCCCTTCCCCACAGTCTTCCACTGTAGAGAGGCTGGAGTTGAGGTTTTCTTTTTATTTGTTTGTCTAGGGCTTTTATTTAGATTGTTTTCTGGGAGTATCAGGTTTTTGTGTTATTTTGGTATTCGTGGTAGGTTTTGGCTTAATTTGGGGTTGAGATGACTTATTGGATACAGCTGTCAATTTCTGTCGTTTATTCTCTAGATCAATTATTTTAACTGGTTCAGAGGATGGGGTGTTGGTAGATTGCGTTACAGTTGATTCACCTTGTGGATATGTGACATCAGTTTATGTAGCTGTGTGTCTTACGGCTGTTGATTGTTTCTTGAGTAAGCTGGAGTAAGTAATTCCAACAGATGGGGTTCTATTTTCAATAAGTTTGCGGGCATCAAGATAAGATAAGTTTTGAGTAATTTTTATAGTAACTATTTTTTTTTTCACGATTCCAGTTAGGGCACTTGCGGGAATATGCTGTATGATTTCCTTTGCAGTTAGCGCAGCGTTCGGATTTTTCACATAAATTATTGTCATGGCCCACTTCTGCACAACGTGCACAGGTAAGGGATCCACGACAATTTGTTTTAGTATGACTGAAACGCTGGCATTTAAAACAGCGGGTAGGGTTTGGTATATAGGATCTGACTTTACAGTTCAGATATCCTGCTTTAATTCTAGGTGGTAAAGTAGTGCTATTGAAGGTCAGAATAATGTGTTTAGTGGGAATTATCTGTTCATTTTTACGGATGGTGATACGGCGTACATCTATGATATTTTGGTCTTTTAAATTTTCTAAAAGTTCATCTTTGATGGAGTATAAAAGATCTGGTTCAGATATTACTCCGCGGCTTGTATTTAAAGTTTTATGTACTTGTACAGAAACAGAAAATGTGCCTATTGTAATGCAATTTGAGAGAAATTGTGATTGTTTTGTTGTAGAAACCTCAACCAGCAAATCGCCAGATTGTAATTTTTTCAGAGAATGACCATCTCCCAAAACAGACTGGAAAGTTTTTGCTATGAGAAATGGGGAAGTTTTTTTAAACGAGCAATCAGAGTGACTATCAGTACGTTTTACAATGAAAAAGCGAGTATAAGAGGAAGACAGTGCAGTTTGTTGCTCTCCACTAGGGAGAGAAGTAGAAGGAAAAGAAGTGTTTCCATCCATATTTAAAAAGAATAAAATTCAGACCCCGGCCGCACCACCCACTCCAGAGCCCTACAAGGGGATGCACATTCGTGCACCAGTGCTAACCAGGGCCCATACGGTCACAAGACAACCCTATGTCAGTCTCCACCCTTAACGAGATGACTAGTAGTTGCTTGATCACTTGATCCCTAAAGCCAGTGACAAAAGTCAGCTGACCAGCCGTTGATGCATACGGGACCAAATGCACCTCCCGTCTACCTGAAGCAGGGGCCAAAGCAGTGTGTTGGTTTCCCTCAACTGCCAGGATCCCCCTTTCCAGGGACACGGGTCGCCACGCACGGCCAACACGTGGGTGGTTTACAATTCTCCATGAGGCAATATAGGGGAGACTGGGGTACAATGGTCCACTTTTGTAAATTTTGACTGTTTACTCTTAAAGTATTGATTTTTTTTC
Organism: Maratus speculifer; assembly: GCA_964019185.1. Taxonomy (NCBI): domain Eukaryota; kingdom Metazoa; phylum Arthropoda; class Arachnida; order Araneae; family Salticidae; genus Maratus; species Maratus speculifer. The sequence goes on from OZ025299.1 coordinate 155,277,026, forward strand.
TTTTGATCAAGTACATGCATGTAACCTATACATTAAAGTTTATACTGCATCAACTCAAAAATAATAATTATGCATACTTTTTTTTAAATATTTTTTTAAAAAGCAAGTGACAAAGTGGACCATTGTACCCCAATGCCGGGGTACAATGGTCCACAGCATGGGGCTCTATAGACCACTTGTAATTTGAATAAAAATATATCAGTGTAGTTCATTTTTTTTAAAACAATAATAAGATAAACTATATCATAATTTGTTTATTCAAATTTTATTACTCATTTTTATTTGTTTATTCCCATTTTATTATTCATTTTTATTTGTTTATTCACTCTTTTATCTCTAACTAAAGTAACATTTTTTTTCTTCATTTTTTTTATCATTAAGTCATTATACCGGTTGCAGATTGAACAATTAGGTTTATTATCATCCACACAAAATACATTTTACAGCCTGTTCCATAACTTCATGTGGCACAGAACCTCTATTGGTTTTCCTAGGCTTGTTTCTTGGCATTACTAAAAGAAATATGAAAAATAATATGTATCTTTTTTGTACAATGATGCCACTTAAAGTTAAATATAAAACTTTATAATAAGAAATATATATATCTAACATGACTAAGGAAAAAATATAATAAATTTTTCCTGTCTACTTTACATCATCTATATTTTTTTAATGAATTTTATCTTATTTAATTATTATATCTTGATACAAACTAATAGGTAGATATAATTTTTGTTTTTCTCATTCTACTATTTTATTTAAATCTAACTTATTATGGATGCATGTATGCATAAGTGCAGGAATATTGAAATAACAAATTATATGAAATTAAAAAAAACCCTCAAATGCACAAAATATTTTGTTTACTAATTTTTGATGTTCAATTTGGGTTAATTTTCAAATTTGAAAGCTTATATTATATAGATAAATACTTCAGAAATGCATTTCACAACATGAATCATTAATTAATTCACACACAGAAATAAAATAATTTATTAATTCTTAATTTGGACTAATTTTTATGTTTGAAAGCATATATTATACAGATAAATATTTCAAAAATGCATTACACAACATGAATCATTAATTAATCTACACAGAGAAGTAAAATAATTTATTAATTCTGAATTTCACATATAATATTTAACTTTTAAAAACATGGGATACAAAACTGGCGTACAATGGACCATGGTCCATTGTACCCCATATGGAAGTTTGACAAACACTTGATTATAAAAAAAGAAATTTAGAATTCTATTATTTTAGCTATAATAAATATAATAATGTATTGTCTTACCTTTTTATTTTGCCACACAATGTCTTTCAAATTATAAATCTGTAATAAATAAATGAAGATATGTTTCACTGAAAATATTTACTTTTGCCTTACTCCCCCTGTGTCAAATCAATTATCAAGCATAAAATGGCTAAAATGTCAGCTATGCACATGGTTTCAAACTTCTTTTTACTACTTCATGACTGCCATCTATATACTAAAATATGAAGTTTTCAAAAACAGAATTAATATCAAAAATAGGGGGTGGACCATTGAACCCCGTGGTCCATTGTACCCCAGTCTCCCCTACAGGATGATATCGGCTCATACAGAATTGCCCTCACCTCCGAAGAGGAAACCACAATGAGAGTGAAACAAAGATGAAAGGAAGATAAGAGGAGTAAGAGGAAAAGGAAAGGAGAAAGATCACTCAGGGGCCCCGGGGTTGTGAAGCCCGTGAATACCTAAAGAAGGTATCCCCCTGGGGGTGGGGAAAGTATGGGAATTTTGTCAAAAGATTGGGGAAAATATGAGAATTCTGTCAAAAGATCAGGAAAATAAACAAGGTTGAGGAAAGTATGGGAATTTTGTCAAAAGATTGGGGAAAATATGTAAATTTTGTCAAAAGATCAGGAAAATAAACAAATTTTGACAAAAGGTTGAGGAAAATATACAAGTTTTGTTCAAAGATGATGGGAAATACAAGGATTTTGACTGAAAATGGAGGAAAATAGAAGTATTTTGTAGAAAAATCGTGGAAAATAGACTTATTTTGTAGAAAGATCATGGAAAACAGATGTATTTTGTAGAAAGATTGAGGAAAATATGCGAATTTTGTATGTATATATATATATAGTTTATCCATTACATGACACCACATTTGCATAAAACTAAGTGCTGGAAATAACAAAAACAGGTGGGAAAACTCTCCGAATGCAGCTGTACTCAAAAATTTCGAAGAATGCAAAGTGCCTGTCTAAGAGAGGGGGGGAGATAACTTGCAATGTGTGGATGTAAAGTATTTTGCTCATAGCTCGGGAAAATGTATTGGCAGCAGAATTAAAAACAATGCAAAGGTATTTTTAATTTGTGAACAATTTATACACCTGCCTGTCAATTTATTTATTTATTCATTCACACTTCAAGTGCTGATACAAGCGCAATGGTTGGATTCAGATGGGTAGTTCCTTGAACTTTTTAACGTACATGACAAGATCTTTCTTTTGATACGACACTCATCCAAATTCACGACTTACACCTGAGAAGTTTCCCTTGTTAGTCTTTTTTTTTTTTTTTCATGTTTATAATCTCCATTTATGCAGAAGTGCTGTAGGCTGCAATATTTATGCTTTTAATGAACCTTTGTTTGTTGTATGTAAATGTGTCAGTCATCATTAGTATTATTTATCCATATTTCCATGTAATGGAAACATAAAAATGGTATATGGTAAAAATAAAATCTTCTAAGGCAAAATCGCATTGGAAAGGAAAAAAAAAAAACGTTCCTTTGTTAGCAGGTGTAAATGTTTAATATATTGTATTCATTTTGTATGGATGAACAGTTTAAAAGAAATTTGCAGTTTTCAGTTTAAAAGAAAATTCCTTAATAATCATGTTTTTTTTTCATGTGTTTAACTCTATTTTAATAAGCCTAGTAAACTACGATTCTTTAAAAAGAATAAATGGTAATGTTCAATTGTAAAATAATGACAACTTAAAAGTATATGCCTTTTTTGCAAAAACTTTTGGACTAAGCCAAATTTTATTGATTTATGAACAGTCTTGGCCATGTCAAGAAAAGAATTTTCATGTGGGATGATTCAAAAGGAACTGATTATTTTGGTCCGTGAAGACTAGGAAGAATGAAATCAGTCTCGGCTACGTACGGAAAAAATATGTTAGGCCCAGCCTGATACTCCAGGAAAACAAAATTAAGGCCCGAGCCTGGCCCTATTCCATTAATGGAAATCGGCCTGAACTGGGCTTTGGGCCGAGGCCCAGCCCGTGCAGATCTCTAATGTAAACCCCAAACCCAAATGGACGGAAGGACGATTCTAAGTGTATCTTTTGTTAAGGATTCAAAATGTGGATTTATAATAAAACAGAATGAGAATTGGACATTTTAAAATTACATGCATATTTTGAATGGCCCTGTAAATTAAGATTGGCAAGATAGGAGGTAGAGTGATTAGAAGGGCTGAATGTGAAAAATACAATGTAATAATAAACTAATAACCCAAATAACTGGGCTTCTAAACAAAAAATTAACAATTAACCTAGTGTTGAATTCAGGGGTGGCCTGCAGAAGACATCCCCCTCCCCTCAGAAATTTTGATATTTTATGCTTTTTAATACATATATGTGCAATTCCTCCCTCCTCCTTACGGAGCTCTAAAACACGAGTCTTGGATATTCCTCATGGAGAAAAATACTTGCGTTCAACACTGATTTACCCTAGAAAGAAAAAAATCCTTCCTTATACGAAATTTTACATCAATTCTACCATTAAAACAGTAAAATTGGAAAAATCGATTCAACCCAAATCTTAGATCGGACGTGATTCAGTTTGAAGTAAATAAAAAAAAAGATTAGTGTTGTTTAGTTTTTGGTGCAAATCGCCCTACAGTTGGCTCTGCTATTTTGCAATAAATGTATCTCAAGAACTAATGCATGGATTTTCATCAAACTTCAGATTTAGTTAATACCTGATAAAAAATTTGATCCTGATTAGATTTTGGTGTATGTAACCAAACAGTTGGTGCTGTTATGCAGATTTTTTTAAAGGTTTTACGAAAGCTCTATCTCAGAAACTAATGCACAGATTTTCATCAAATTTCAGATTCAGTTAGAAGTTGTCATAATTTGTTGCTAACTAGATTTTGATCTAAATCACCTAAGCAGTGATGCTGCTATGCTGCATTTTCCAGGAAGTATTAATATGTATAAGATAGAAGAAATTTTGGGATTGCCACATTTGACTAGTTTATTACTTTCTTTTGTCTTTACAAAAATAAAATATTGGATGCATGAAAAATTTTCACTTCCAGTTTTCGAAGGATTTATCATTTTCGAAGATCCTGTCTCGAATATAATTTGACTATTTTTATAAATTGTCCGTCTGTCAGTCTGTTTATATGTCTCTGACAGAAACTTTGTGGGTCCTCTATCTCAAGAACTAATGCTTGGAATCTGTTGAAACTTAAGATTCAGTTAGACTTTCATATAAATTGGCATTGATTACTTTTTGGTGAAAATCGCTCAACAGATGGCATTGCTATGTTGCATTCTTCACTTTTCATAATTACTGCTAGATCACTATCTTAAAAACTAATTAATGCACAAATTTTTACCAAATTTCAGATCTGGTTTAACATTGACGTAAATTTTCATGATTAGGTTTTGATGTAAATCTGTCGGCAGGTGGCACTGCTATGCTGCATTTTTTTGGTAATAGCTCTATCTCAAGAACTAATGCAGGAAATTTCATCAAGCAAGAAATTTCACATTGTTTTAAGTTGTTGTTTAGTAGGTTTCAGTGTAACTCACCCGACAAGGATATTGCTATGCTGCTTTTATCAGCAGTGTTGAATTCAGACTTTTTTCTCTGGGAGGGCTCCTGTGGCTCCATGGAGAGACATTCTAGACTTTAGAGGAGGGTGGGAGGTTGGACTTTGGTACATTAATCATTAAACATCAAACATCTTGGAGGGACATTTCAATGTTCCAGAGACGGAGATGTCCCTTTTCGGGCTACCTTCTGAATTCAACTGTTATTCAAGATATACATGTTTTTAAGAACCTTATCTCAAGAACTAATGAGCTTTCTCAAGAATTAATTTCATCAAACTGAATATTCTGTTGGATATTGCCATAAGTTATTCCTGATTATGTTTTTGTGTAAATCATGTGACAGGTTACGCTGCTTTTTTTCAGCAGTGTTGAAGTCAGACATTTTTCTCTGGAGGGATTTCTGTGGTTCTGGTGAGAGACATTTTAAATTTCTTTCTCTCTCTGTGTGTAGGGGGGGGATTGGACTTTTGTCCATTAAGCATAAAATCTGAAATTTTCCTGGGATACAATTCATTGTTCCGGGGCTGGGATGTTCTCTGGTACCACCTCCTGAATTCAACTCTTTTTTTTTCAGGATTTGCACGATGTTAATGAAAAAACAGCTAATAAATGGAATTTCATCAAACGTAATATTCTGTTAGACATTGACTGATTAAGTTTTCATATAAATTATATAACAGACTGCGCTGCTATATTGCATTTTTCATGATATTAGTCAAAGCTATATCTCAAAACTTTTGCATTGAATTCAATCAAGCTTCATATTCTGTTAAACTTTCGCATAAATAGATCCTTATTAAGTTTGAGTGTATACTGCCCAACAGGTGTCACTTTTATGCTCTTTGAATTGCAAATTTTGTTGACATCTAAGAAGGTGTGTGCCTAAATTCAACAATTTGTTTGGAAAATGCTATGCTTATATTTTCTTTTAAAATGTACATATTTCAACCAACTTGTGCTCTTTGAACCCTCATGATGGGCATAAGTCATCATTTACATTTGACACTGAGATAGTGAATTTAAAATTTTTAACATGTATGAGAAAGAAGAAATTCTGGGATTGGCACATCCGGCTACTTTATTTTCAAATTTTGAAGGAAAATGAAATTACCTTCAGAGACATTGATTTAAAAAAATTATACTATTGATTAAATTGAGATGGCCGTAGTATCAGTTAAATTGATTAAAAAAATCAAAATCGCCCAGCATTAAGGCACCATAGTCTCAGTCTAAATACTTTAATAACATAAGTAAAATCTATATGTAATAAAATACAGTGTAACAATTCCGGAGCAAATCCATTGATCTTACCAATCTCTGATAAGTTGGATCCACATTAAGCTTAATTTCAAGATGTGCATAAGAAAACTTATCTGCCTAAACACATTTTTTTTTCTACCTGAAATCCCTTCTGTTCAACATAAATTTCTATAAAAGATTCAAAACTAACAAAATTCCAATGATTTGCACAGTTAAAAAAACATTTCAGAAATTGAGCTGTAAATAACCATAACAGCAAATCATTCCCTTTTGTAAGTCATTCACTGAAAACAAATTAAATCGTGGAACTAAATGTCACTTGAAGCTGTTCTACCCCTGCTTATTCATGTGACATCAGCCTGTCAGCCGTGGATACACAGAAGAAAAACACCAATAGGTGTGAAGAAAATTTTAACAATGCCTTGCCTTAGTTCAATAAACAGTCTTTTTCAGAGAGGGTTCTTTTGTAAATTCACTTCTGTTGAAATGTGATGCAGAGGTAGATAGAGAATTTTTTTAATTACACAGTTTTATTGCATGTTTGTTAATTTTTTGTTTTATAAAGAAATCTTAATTTTGTTATGATATATTAGATGGAGAGCCTGGTTCATCCAGAAGTATTAATGATAATAGTGTGTTTATTAGAACAGAAACTGGCCAAACTATTCTCATCTAAACACTTCCATATTGTCAATTATTTTTATCCTTTTTTCTTTTTTTTTTTTTTTTTTTTTTTTTTTTTCAAATTTTAAATGAAAAACACAATTTTTATCCATCATCTTAGGACGGGTATTTGCACTACTATATATACACTAAGGTCACAAAAGTCATGGGATAGCAATATGCATATATATAGATGGCAGTAGTGTTGCTTACAAATTGTATAAATGGTCAGTGCTTGGGCAGGACTTTCATTTGTGTCAAATGCTTTGTGTGAGGAGGTTGTTTATATGATTATGGCCACACAACAAGAATTAACGGATTTCGAACGCGTTATGCTAGTTGGAGCTAGACGCATGGGACATTCCATTTCGGAAATTGTTATGGAATTCAACATTCCGAGATCCACAGTGTCAAGAATACGCTGAGAATACCTAAATTCAGGCATAACCTTCCATCATGGACAATGCAGTGGTCAACCGCCGGCACTTAATGACCATAATCAGTGACATCTACATAGACTTGTCAGTGTGAACAGACAAGCAACACAGCATGAAATGACCACAGAAATGAATGTGGGATGTCCGGCCAGCATGTCCATCAGGACAGTCTGGCGAATCTAGCTTTAATGAACTATAGCAGTAGAAGACCGACTCGGGTGTCATTACTAAATGCACGACATCGCCAACAGTGGCGATCCTGGGCTTGTGACATAAAAGTTGACCGTAGAACGACCAGAAAAAAGTGGCTTGGTCAGATGAGTCACAATTTCAATTGGTAAGAGCTAATGGAATTCTATGAGTGTGGCACTGATCCTATGAAGCCATGGACCCAAATTTTCAACAAGGGTGTGTGAAGCTGGTGGTGGTTTCATAATGGTGTGGGCTGTGTTTACATAGAATGGACTGGGTCTGCTGGTCAAAATGAACTGATCGCCAACTGGAAATGATTACGTTCAGTTACTGGGAGACCACTCTTAACCATTCATGGACTTCATGTACCCAAGCAATGATTGAATTTTCCAGGCTGAAAATGCACCATGTCACTGGGCCATAACTGTTTGCGATTGTTTGAAGAACATTCTGGACAATTCCAGCAGATGATTTGGCCACCATGATCGCTTGACATGAATCCCATTGAACATGTATGGGACATAATTTAGAGATCAGTTCATGCACAAAATCCTCCACTGGCAACACTTTCGGAATTATGGATGTCTATTGAGGCTGCATGGCTCAATATTTCTCCTGAGGGCTTCCAATGACTCGTTTAATCCATGCCACGTTATGTTGCTGCACTTCGCTGGGCAAACGGAGGACCAACATGCTATTAGTAGGGTATCCCATGACTTTTGTCACCTCAGTGTATACTTTTTTCAAATTATGCTTTTTTGCACATCATAAACAACACATCTTAAACCAGCATTTTGAAGTTTTTTAAACATAACTTGAAAACTATTTGGAAGAAAAATTTGAAATCTTGGATTTGCATAAAAAAGATCATAGCAAACGTTTATAATTAAAAACCTTACTATCCATTTGAGATGAAATTTTGTCTTTTGGCGCATAGTTTGAGCTGAAAATTTAAAATATCTTGTCAAAATTGAGTGTGGATATTGAAAAAAAATAAAGTTTGGGCTCATTTTCATTTGTATGTGCCCCCTAAACAAATTATAATACATATCATTTAAAAGTAGACTTGATTTCCAAATGTTTGATAGCAGTAATTTTTTTTTCTACAATTACTTAGTGCAGAGTTAGTAGGGGTGTTTACTTTTTTTCTTTTCCACGACTGTATCCAGTGGTGTAGCTAGGTCTTTTGGCGCCCGGGGCAGGAAGAATTTTTTGTGCCCCCCCCTCCCCAAAGAGAACTGACTTGAATGCCCCCCCCCCCCCCCCAGCCTTGAAAAAGCAAGTTTAGGTAAATGTAAACGTGTTATGTTCTTTTATTTTTTTGGTGTGTTTAATACAATGCCATGAGGAAAAATGTTATCCTATGGTGAACAAACTAAAATATTAACTTTAAATGAAGCTGGAATGTCTGTTTCTAATATTGCAAGAAATATAGGAAGGTTCAAAACTGCACCAAAGAGTTTTCACATAAATCTCGAAGATTACGGCAGTAAGAAGCGTACAGTAAGACAAAAATGTTTAATCGTAAAGCAATCAAGGCAAATCCGGCTTGCAGTCAAAAAAAGTATCGTCTACCCAAATTCAAGAACAATTACAATTACCATGTACAAGCTGAACGGTCAAAAATGTTTTAAGTAACAATTCCATTGTTCAAATAAAAAAATAATAATAAAGGAAAACCCCCTCTTTCTTAGTACCACAAATATGCTCACTTAGACTGGACGAAAACATTTCACTGAAGGCACAAAATGGGGAGACAGCTTTTCTGACGAAAAGAAATTTAATTTTGATGGATTGGCTATAAATATTTTTGGCATGACTTACGTCAGGAACTTTTTTTTAAAGCGTCAATTTTGAGGTGGCTCGGTAATGGTTTGAACTGCTTTTGTTGCTTGTGGAACCACTCCATTTGTTTTCATGCATAACAAAATGAATTCAGTTATGTATCAAGATATGTTACAATATAATTTATTACCCATTTTCCCTCTTATAATTTTAAGAGACTGGACATTTCATCAGGACAACGCTTTCCTTCATGTTTCAAAGTTAACTAAATCTTGACTGGAAACTAATCAGGTGAAATGCCTTCATTGGCCAGTTCGTAGCCCCGAACTAAATGTAACATAAAAGCTTTAGGGAATTTTAGCCTGAAAAATTTACAAAAATAGACGCCAGTTCAATTTTAAGTAAGATTTCATGGAGACTATTAAAAATTGCTAGAACTGTATTGATCTTTGATTCATTGAGTACTTTGCATGATCTGACAGATTCAATGAACAAGAGACTAGTCAAAGTCACCGAAAAAAATGTGACAGAAATGGCTTGAAATATTTAAAGTGCAAGTGTGAAAACTTGAGTGAGGTTAGTCAAAAGCAGATCCTGATTCTCATGAGGCTCAGATTTTTTAATTTTTGATAATTAATAGAGAATATTTATTAAAACTCATCAAAAATGCGATTTCTTTTCACAAAAACCGAACGCACATCTGAACTTGATCCCATAGCTGAAACGGAATAAATTAACAATTTTCACTAATCAGCGAAAATTAAGAAAAATAATTAAGATATCGATTTGAAAATTTCAGAGCACATGTAGAAAAATATTTTAAACCTATGTATAATTTTTCTGAAAATCGATCGGTAATTTTTTTTTAAAGATTTTCCAGAACCAAATGGTTACAGTGCAGAAGCTTGGAGAAACAACCATACAGGGATGAACATTCATTAATAACTAAACTAAAAAGAGATCATTTTCTTGCCGATACTCCCATCTAATTTCCAAAAATTGGTGGATCAGAGACTATATGGCCTATAGGCTATCAACTTAAATATTAAACGTTGCACATATACAAAAGAAAAGTTCAACAATTCTTATTTATATCAAAATATATGAAATAACTTCGGTTTAAAGCTCCTCTCAATCTGGCACCCCTATTTAATCATTTCGTTTGGAAAAATCGACGGACGGGTCAGCAACTATACAAATAAAATATGTCCGTTTGATACCAGAAATATGATTCCAAGTCGCCAAACAGGCTTTTGATTTATAAATTGAAGTCTATAAACGTAATTTAAAAACATTTTATCAACTTAATCGAAGATTATTAGAGTGTTATGTTAACGACGAATTTTATTTATGTTAATCAAAATTAACGTCGAATTCTTTTCTCTGATTTTGTGGGCCATATTTCAATGGGGATTGATTCATTCAAATTAGTATATGATTTTCATACAGATTTAGCTCCACCTTTCAATAATAGAAGGAAGATGAATTACGAGCTATTTTCAACGAATATGGCTTTAACGAGAATAAGTATAAGTGTGCGTCACGAGCCGATCCTAGTTTGACAACCTCAAAACAGAAATGAAACTTGTACAGTATAGAGATCGGCATCAGACTCTTACTTTGTGTCTAACCCAGACTTAATATCTTTTAGCAGACTCGTGACGAGCTGAGATCAGGCTTAAATTAGACTTAATTGTTCACAAAATGTGTCGGGCAGACAACATGATTTGTAAAAGTGCTAATAGCGATAAAGAACTTACGTTACCGTAATCTTTAGAAATATGCTTATAAGTGGTTCTTAAATTCGCTGCTCAACAACGTGAAAATTTGACACATTTTCTGACTAATTTTTAACTGTAAAGGTATAATAAAATTGACAAGCCTGACTATTGAAATGATTTGGAATCATGTAGCATTTTCCTTTTTTTGGTAAATAAGATACTTGTATATACTTGTAGAGGTGTAAGAGACTATTGTAACGTGGTTGCAGATTTTTCTCCTTTCCCATGCTGTCGCTTCCGGAAATTCAATTCAAAATGCTAACTTTCTTAAATTGCTTGTATAATAAAAGTGTATAACCTCATTCGATTACATAGTTTCTGAATAAAAACTTTTGCTAATCTTATGCAATTCCGAAAAGAAATGAATTCAAAAATGCATCAGAAAGTAGATCCTTTGGTTTTTGAGAAAATCTTTAATAAAATGATACAGAAACATATTCATTAATCTACTTTTACCTTACTAATACAGCTTCAAGACTTATGATGTTTTTAACTTTCTTTAAGTTTTTTTTCTTTTTTTATTAAACACAGTAAATTTTTAATGAATCTTTATTTGAATGTTGAAAATCTAAGAATCTAAGTAAGTAATCATTCATATTGCTATAGTGTATTTCCTGAAAATACTGTAAAATCATCCAATAAATATTCATGCAGTATTTTTTTTTTAATCTGAATTATATGATAAAAATCTGAATTTTTTTCGAAAAGTAGAAATTGCATCGGGCCAGATCGGGCCGGTCCAAAATAACTTTCTTTCAGACCGGGCTATGCCCGAGAATGGAAATTCCATCCCGTGCATACCTCTAACATAGGCAGCCAGGATCCGTGCAAGATATTCATTTTGAAAGAGGTTTATAGTGGTTACAAATGCGTGCGTAGCTCGCCAGGTCTACACCGGAGGGAAAAAACAGACAATTTTACGGAAATTGTACTGGTAATCAAGATGCCAGTACAATTTACTGTTTTTTAATGGAAGCATTTCTGTAAATCTCAAATCTCTCCCCCCCCCCCCTAAAAAAAAAAAAAAAAAAAAAAAAAAGAGGAAATTTCTGAAAAAAATTCTCAAAAATTCTGTTAAAAAGCAGTAAATTGTACTGGCATCCAGATTACCAATATACAATTTCTGTAAAATCGTCCGCTTTTTTCTTTTACAGTATACGTTGCCGAAGACAGCGGAGATACATACCAGAGATTCATTTCGGAGAGGGTTTTTTTAATATCTTTTAAATTTTAATATGAAAAGAGGTTTTAAACATTCGCTGTTCGTTTGGAAAAATCATCGGGTGGGTGATCAGTAAGCAAAGGAAAAATGTTTTTTTATGCCAAAAACATGACTACGAGCCACCAACAGGCTTTTTAATTTATAAACTGGAGGATAAACAGTTAAAAATCTCCATAAGTGATTGACAATTATGGATCTCTCCATTTCTCGCTCCTCCACCGAATTCCTTTAAAACATTCATACACATGCGCATTCACGAAAAAAAGTCAACAAGTCTTTTTTATCCTCAAAATATGTGAAATAATTTCGTTTAAAGCTCCTCTCAATTTGGCGGCCCCTTAATCATTTTGCGCCTCAATTCAGATACATATCTTAAATACAAAGTGCATTCAGCCATCCCTATAGAAACATTTCGTTCTTCATTATTTGGATATAACAAAATATCTTTTAAAAGAAAACATTCATAGACACACAACAAAAAAGAAAAAAAAAGCCAAAAATTTTTATTTATTGTCAAAGCATGTGAGATAATTTCAATTTAAACCTCTCTCAATTTGGCGCCCCTTGGCCTCGGCGCCCGGGGCGACCGCCCCCCTTGCCCTCCCTTAGCTACGCCACTGACTGTACCTTGTCTAGGTCTATATAGGTAAAAGTGTCTTAATTTGTATTGCATGAAATGCTAAAAATTATGTTTATAGTTTATCTTCAAAGCTAATTATCTCAGAAGCAAAGAGAGATAGAGATTTATTATTGGGTATTTAATTATTTCTCCATGAAACTAAGAATTGAGAGAAATATCTAAAACTTCTGAAGAGGAGTTAAGAAGGAGTCTGTCAAATCAACACACCCAGTTTTTAGTTGTATTGATTTGACATGGAATGACCGGATTGTATAAATTTTGTTCATAACAATTTTCAATGGTATGTCTCTTCTTGCTGACTAGTAAAATAATTTCTTGGCTGGTAAAATTTTCTAAAAATTTCCCACTCCTGCTCTTCTGCACAGAATTAAAATCTATAGCTCTAACTCCAAATTTTTAAACTTTTCACCTAATGTGTTAGTGTTACTCTGTAGTAAAGAAAAATAGTCATCTAAATTTTTCCCATTCCATGTAACTTCTGCTTCTTGCCTAGCATTACATAAGCAAGCAGTTTCACATTTTCTAATTATAATATTTTATTTTTATGTAATGAATCTTGTATTTGCTGGTATTGAACATCATTTTTATTTTTCAGCTGCTCTGTATGCTGCATTTCTCCAACAGAAACTTATACGCCACTTTGGGATGCGGAAAGTATATCTCTTTGGCATGCTTGCATTTTCCTTGAGCATGTTTGGTACTCTTCTGACTGAAAATCTCATTCTTGTTAACAGTTTTGCTGCTATATCTGGATTAGGTTTAGCTGCTATAACTACCATACCATGTTCATTGATGACTGAATATTCTAATAGAAAAGAAGTATGTGTGATAAACTTATTTCCTAACTTTAATTGTATTTTATAATATCAAAATGATTATTTTATTTAAGAATTTAATTATTTTGTTATTTTAGAAGTGTCAAAGTAAATTTTATATTATAGATTTTTCAACTTTCTATTTATTCTTTTGATCTAATCAACCATTAAAACATTATTATTGATTGAAGTTAAATTCGAAAATTTAGCCTTTTTATAAGATATAGCAAAAAAATATTACAGCTTGATTTTTAAAAATATAAGGAAATCTTACACAATGTCAATATTCAAGAAGACATACTGTTTTCTTAATTAACTAGTTCTACAGAATTACCTTACTTTTCAGATCATTTAGGTTTGTTTGAATACTGTTTTTTTTTTCTTTTTTGTATTAAAAACAATTTTATTAACATCATAGGTGGTGTTTTAAACTGTGCCTATTGGCACACATGACGCTTGCTGAAAGATATCTGGTGTTTTGCTGATAATAGCAGCAGCAATAGAGATTCATTTACTAGATAGATCCATTTCAGAATTTATAGGCATGTCATACACTATCCTCTTCATGGCACGACAGAAAAAATAATGTCGAGGAAATAAATCCTTTGATTTGGGAAGCCATGTAGGCAAATCCAAATATTCCTAAATGCAGGGTTCGCACAGACTCCTTAGACTCCTTAGAAACTACTTAGAAATGAAAACGTTCCCAAATAGTACTTAGAACTACTTAGATAAACAAAATACTCCTTAGAAACTCCTTAAATTGTATTGCGGTTTTGTACGCAAGCAATATTGCTCCCGAAAAAGAAAAAAAAATCGCGATTGTAAAACGCACGGTAAACCCTTTATGCACGCCATTCATCAGAAGCACAGCAGTGATTGCAGGATGCCGCGGACGCACGTAAAATATGCAAAAAATAGGCGATGGGACGCAGTAAAATAGCTCTTACGCGTCCCGTAGGACCGGTAATTTTGTTATAAAAATGGCGACTTTCGTTAAGAAATTGCGAAATAAGGGCTATTTTTCGGCAAATTTCGTCAGATTCACGAAAAAATCGCTAATTTTCTCAAAATTTCGAAAAAATGCAGAGATTTCCTCAAAAAATCGCGAAAAAACGACAAATTTCGTCTAAATATCGTGATAAAACGGCAAATTTTGTCAAAAAGTTTGGGAAAAGGAGCAAATTTTATCAAATTTTCGATAAAACGGCAGATTTCATCAAGATACGCGAAAAATGGACAATTTTGTCACAAATTGCGAAAGAAGGCAAATTTCTTCAAAAGATTCGCGAAAAAAGGGCTGAGTTTGTCACAAATCTAAAAAAACGGCAAATTTCCTCAAAAGTGCGAAAAAGCGACAGATTTCGTCAAAAAATCGCGAGAAAACAACAGATTTCGTCAAAAAATCGCGAAAAAAACGACATATTTACTTAAAAGATTCGCGAAAAAATGGTTAATTTCGTCACAAAATCTCGAAAAATGGCTAATTTCCTCAAAAAATCGCGCAAAAACGGCAAATTTCGTCAAAATATTTGTGAAAAATCGGCAAATTTCGTTAAACAATTCTTGAAAAATGTAAATTTCGTGAAAAAAATCCCGAATTAACGGCAGATTTATGTCAAAAGATCATGAAAAAAAACTCAAATTTTGTCAAAAGGGCACGGGAAGAAAAAAACAAACAAAAAAAAACGTTAATGCCTGAAGTGAATTTTCCTGTTCCAAAAGCTAATTTTCTTGCCTCAAAAATGTTTTTTGCTCCTCTAAAAACGGATTTTTGTGATTCACTATCCATTTTTGACTACTCCAAGTCTTTCTCGGTAAATGTGACACAGGAAAACACCCATTCATAAACAAAAAGTCTCACCGCTTTACTCAACAAAAGTATTCTTTTTTTTCAGGAAAAATGTCTTTTTCTATAAATCAGTCTTGCCCCTTTTTTTAAAAGAAATGCAAACAATAGTGATACTTGTTATCTTCTACTTTCAAATGTTCAATATTTTATATTTAAATTTGTATCTTGCAAATTTATTTTTAAAGAAGTAAAGAAAATTTCTCATTTTAAAAACAATTAATATTGGTTTTATATTTTTATTTATTATTAAAAAAATTATTGAATTTCATTTTTCTAATGCAAATGAACAAGTTCAATTTTTGCATCTAAAAATATGACTCATTAGTGGGGACCCGCTTTTGTTAAAAAGGGACCCAGAATTTTTCAAGTCCAGCGGCATCCCTGGATTGGTTAGCATCATACTAATAGCCACCAAAGTGTCACGAAATATGGCAGATAAAACACTAATTTCATCTGAAGACCACGGGAAAACGTCAATTTCGTCTAAAGATTGCAGATATAATGCTGCTTTCGTTAAAAAATCGCAGGAAAAATAACGATTTCGTCAAAAGATTGCGGGAATGAAACGGCTTTTTCGAGAAAAAATCGTATAAAAATGCAAATTTTGGCTAAAAATCCTCGAAAAAACATAGATTTCATAAATAAGAAAAACAGGAAAACACAGATTTTATCAAAAGATTGCAGAAAAACCACCGATTTCGACAAAAAATCGCAAACAATCGCCAATTTTGCTAAAATATCGCAGGTAAATTGCTGATTTTATCTGAAGATCGCGGAAAAGCACCAATTTCGTCTGAAGATTGCGAATACCCCCCCCCCTCTCTTCTTGCAGGGCGGTAACTCGCAGAATCCCTGTGGAATTGGGACTGTGCAAGTGAATGCCACATAAATAACAACAAAATTGGCAAGTCTTTAAATTTTTTTGGACTCCTTGGATTTTTTCTTCCCAAGTCTGTATGAACCCTGTAAATGTCCAGTCCAAATGATTACTTACACACTTTGCATATTGTGATGGCACCCCATCATGTTGAAACCACATTTTACATTATATAATTATGGGTATATCATTACTCATTTCTGGAAGAACCTTTTGAAAAATTGACATACTTGCAAGCAGCCAATTGAGGTGGTAAAATATATGGTCCGAATATTGTCCACCACAATACCCACTTACACATTAACAATGAAGTTTTGTTTTGTAGCTTGGGGTTTGATTCTGTGTGAGCTGTCTAAGGCCCACATATGTGTGTACTAATCAGCCCTGTGAACATGGGAAAACAGTCTGGCTGCAGGTGAGAAGTCACAAAGTGGCGAATCCTAGGCTTAACAAGTTATCTTATAATTATACATAATAATAATTAAAAGAACAAAACTAGCAGTGCTTTTAAACTATTCCATTATCCTATACTGCTGAGGCTTGAGTTTAAGCTTCCAGCTGGGTCCTTTTCCAAACGTTATAATGATACAGGGACAATAGAAAAGCAAAAATAAAATTTGAAAGATAAAAGTGATAGTGGGGGTTTATTTATTGTATAGTTTAAAATTTTGAGGAAGGTTATAATATTTTGGATGAAGGGACAGTTTCTGAATTCCCTTTAAAATATGTATTGAGCTTATCAGTTTCAAAGTTTACTTCAGATAGTTGCTTTGTCATGACATATAAATTAGAATATAGTAGACTTAATTTATTGGTATTAGGGTAATGAAATTCTTCATAAATCAAAATGTCACAAATTCTGAATTTTACTAGAAAGAAATAAGCATAGTAATGGGTTTTATATTTCCCATGGTATGCAATTGTTCTTTCTTTAAAGTTTTCTAGCTTCATCCACAGGAGGATAATAACTATTATTTGGCAAGAGAGCATCATATAACAATTTTCTAACAATAAATAACTAAGGGTGAATTGGGTTACAGAATGAGGAGTATTATTATATTTTTATAAGACTTTTTATAAGCTTAGTCCATAGTATTTTTCTTGATGAGTAATTACTTTAGTTTTTAAACTAGTTATAGTCCAATTTAATATTTTGATTTTTTTCATTCTTTTCTGGGAGGTGGATGCTCGTTAACTACAGGGTGGCGAGCGACCAGGAGAACCGGGAAAAGTCAGGGAATTTTGTATGTCTGGAAAAGTCAGGGAAATGTCAGGGAATTTGCTGATTCTGTGTTTATTGTCAGGGAATTTTTTTTAAATGAAAAAAAATTTGAATCTGAAAAAATCAGAATTCGGATGAAAATTCAAATATATTTTTTCAAATGATATAAAAAAACCCCGATAGGTAAATACGTTTTCCGTTCGATTTCCGTAAAACGTACCCTATGGTGCAAACCGGATACTTTCAAACGAAACGCGAAGCCCCTTTGCTACTAATTTTCCCTGCCACACGCCGTTGTCATAGCAACTCCTACCCACAGAGACCTGAAAGACACCTGATCATCGCTTAGTCCTCCGATTGGCTAAACCAGTTTCTTTGTGTTGCTTGCCATTTTTTTTTTTTTTCCCTGTATCCATAGTAGATATTTTGATGTAGAGTGGAGACAGAACAGCGTGCTCGAACTGTGATCGGTGAAAAAAATATTGCGATATGTCTAAACAGACATTTTTTCAAGATAATTGGCTGTCGGATCCTGCTTTTATTTTATGGCTTGAAGAAGTGCCGGGAAATAATAAGGTTGCTAAATGCAAACTTTGCTATAAAACTATTGAACTGAGTAATATGGGCCGTCGTGCTATTTCAAGTCACATGGAGGGAGAAAAGCACCAAAAAAAAGTTGAAGCTAAGATCGTGAGTAAAAAAACGGCGCCATTTTCAGGTTTAAAAAAATCGGAACATTCTGTCATCACTACAAGGGTAGTGATGACGGGGTTTTAAAGAAAGCTTAGTAAATATAGCAGAGGCATAGAATGCAGTATGGAAGCGTTACTGATTTTGAAAACCCCAAAAGTTTAAAAACTAATTATATGAAGCAAATTAAATGAAGAGATAAATAAATGTGGTATCTCAAATAAAGATGACATAGGTTAAAAAAAACAATAACAACATTTATTTAAATAATTAAAAGACATTAACATACATAAAAATGAGTTTATAAAATTCATTAATTTGCATTTCATATTAAGAAATAATAAGGATATAACAATTACTTATCTAATATGAGAAATCCCCATGACACATTGTTTCTCCAATAAAAGGTAAAAAGTTGATCATTTAGCAAAGTACCAGAGCTCATCAACATAACCATTAAACTAGCTGGGTTTTGGCATTCTGAAGAAAAATAGCAAAAACTTTAAAAGGCTATTACATCATTTATTATCCATCAGTCATCCCCTGTATGACACCATAATAACATTCTTTCACTTAACAGTTCATGAAGAAATGTTCACCGGAGTTCTAACACATTACCATAGCATGTTGTCAATAAACTTGAAAAACGATGAAAAGCGAATTCAACTTAAAACAGAACTCCATTTCTCTAATACTTAGAAGATGACCGCAAGCCATTACTTATTACCATATGAACTTAACTTCACATTGAAAGAACATCTGCCGTACTTAACACTGTAACATCAGCTGGAACTATGAACACCACAAGAGTTAAAGAGAACAGAAAGTCGAACTATTTATCTCCCGCCGATACTAGAATATTCGGCAGTACGCATGTCCGTACTCTCGTCCACCAACTCCTAGAACTCAATAAGCCAATACGAAATAAGGGGGTGTGGATCGTGGAAGTACATCACGATTACGTCACATCCGAACGCCCTCTAGTAGTATTGGCTGAAACCACTCAGAAGAGCATGAGCCAAGCCAGACATGTGGTCATTGATACGGCAGGTTATTGATTTTTAATTATTGTGAAACGAAAGTAAAAGTAAAAAGAACTATTTTATATATTAATAAGGTAAAAACAGAAAGGATGATATCTATTGTGAAAAGGTAAGTTTTTATTTCTCTTTAAGAATAAAAATAAAAAATCCTGTTAAATAAATTTAAATAAATTAAGTATATGTTCACCAGAGGAAATATTTATGTGGAAGTAGGAAAACAAACATGTATATTAAACATGATTCAAATGTCAATTAGCAAGGTGATAAGAACTAGGGTTCTAATTCCTGACACATTCATCTTCTGTTGACGGTGCTGCAGTCATTGAAAATAAATTGAGCACGATCGATAAAGATCTAACGACTGCCGCATGTTCTAGCATTTCAGTAAATCAGCCTACTTGTTTAGAAAAAAAGGCTAGTGGAATGAAATCATTCCTAATAAATGATTCCGTGACAAAGGCTGAAATATTCTGGACAATTGAAACTGTTATGACGCACACATCATTACGGACTGCTGGTCGGGATGCGTTATTATTTAAAACTATTTTCCCGGATAGTAATATCGCACAAAAAATGCAACTGCAGCGTGACAAAGTGGGATACCTGTTAGCGTATGGAATTGCACCTTTTTTCAAAAAGAACTGTCAGAAAAGTTAAAAAAATGTGAGTTCTTGGTAGTTGGATTTGACGAATCTCTCAATAAAGTGGCTCAGAAGCAACAAATGGATATTAATGTTCGTTTTTGGGATGAAGAAAAACAACAAGTGAGCACGCGATATCTGAATTCGGTTTTCTTAAGTCGCGCAACAGCACTTGATCTTCTGGAAGCGTTCAAAGATGGAGTAAAAGCTATTGATTTAAAAAAAATTCTACAGATATCGATGGATGGCCCTAATGTCAATCTGAAGTTTTTGAGAGATTTAAAAGCTGATTTAAATACAGACTTAGAAGAAAAAAAACTTTTGGATTTAGGTAGCTGTGGACTCCATACACTGTAAGTACTATTTTACAATATTTTATTTCTAACATTCCTGATTAAAGAACTAAATAAATGTAAAAGACATTTATTAACAACCGTAAAATCTGGCATATTAATGCACACGTACAATTTAAGAATCGTAAGAATAAATTTTAGGTATATTCGCCATAGGATGCGCACCTGTTAATTTCGATCATATTTTTGGTATTAAAGTATTGCGCGTTAAATGCCGGATTTTACGATAGTTAAAATTTTGTTTCAAAAAGAAATCATTTTATTCAATATTTTTAGTTATGTTGTTTTCGATTGTAATCTTCCGACAAATGCAGTGTAATGCGGAACTATCGCTGCTCTATTTCCATCTTGGACTAACTTTCTGATTTTTTTCTGGAATTAACCCTTTACTGCATGGTATGCCACATCTAGCGCATACCTAAAAACACTAATTTTCATTATGTGGCAAAGATGTTTGTTGTAACGGATAAAGAACAATTCAAAGAATGGAATAACACTTCTTTTGTCCATTTCAAATGGTTACATATTACAAAAAAATATAGAATTCGTTCTTCGGAAGAAAAAAAAAAAGATGAAGCAATTAAGGCAAATTTTACTTATATTACTTTTACTGAATACTTAAATATTAATATAAGGAAGGTTGCAACATGCTAAGCAGATAATGCATGAGAAATAACAAGGAAACAAAATGGTGACTCGCGGGAAGATATGGCATCTAAGCCAAATTTAATTAATCTAAGCCCATTTAATAGCAAAATATAGCAATACAATACTTAAAAATCCTAATTGTGTACATAGTGTGCACGCCATAAAATATCAATTTTTGCTGTTCCCCCCCTCCCCCCATTAATAGACCAATATATAGATTTTAAATAAAAATAGAAAAAAACATGCAGTGAAGGGTTAAACTGACGTTTATAATATTCATTCTTTTTCCATATTATACTGCATGATTGAAAATATTCATAAACTTATTTTATTAGAATTTATTAATTAAAACGAAATAAAATTTGCCATATTTTTAGGTTTGATGCTGAGTAGCAATGATTGTGTTTTTAAATTTCTACTAAAACTCTGTAACTTACAATTATTGAAAAGGAAAAAAATAATAATTTAATGTTTTCATAAAATCTTTTAAATAAATTAGAAAGTAATATGGTTAGATTTGTAATTAAAAGAAAACTTTCCAAGTTTATTCTTACTCTTTGAAACATAGTAGAGCATGTGAATTTTTCAGAAGCAAAAAATAAATTGGTTACTAGTTTTTTGAAAGGCATAAAAAATTTGTAGTTTCCGCATAAACAGGTTGATTCAACTCAGTGTATATGATTTGGTGGATATGATAGTGTCATTTTTACTACATCAAACTTTTTCTATTTCTGTTTTAGGCACTGTGCATTCAAATCTTCTATGCAAGAAACAGGATGGCAAATTGTGCCTTTTCTAAGGGCATTATACAATTTGTTCAAGGATAGTCCTGCGCGCAGAGCCCTTTTTACAAGTGTCACCAAATCCTCTGTTTTTCCAAAAAAGTTCTGTGCTGTGCGGTGGTTGCAAAATGCCAATGTTGCTCAGAGGGCTATTGACCTTATTCCCAATTTAATTTTATTTGTTGATGAAGTTGAAAAAACTAAAACTATTACATCTCAAAGTTATGAAATAGTGTCAAAAGCTGTTTCTGACCCACTGCTTCCTGCAAAGCTTGAATTTTTCAAGGGTCTAGCTTCTGATATTGAGCCCTTCTTAGAAAAATTTCAGAGCGACGAGCCATTAGTGCCATTTTTATATGAAGAACTACGTGCGTTACTTATGACACAAATCAGTAGATTTGTGAAGCCTGGAGTGATTGAGGAAATCAGATCACTGAAGGATCTAAAAATTCCCGAAAAAAATATTCTTTCTGCTGGGGAAATAAATATAGGTATTGCTACAAAAAGTGCTATATCAAAAGCAAACAAAAAGATTGGAAAAATGAAAGATTCAGATATATTGAACTTTAGAGTAAGCTGCAAAAAAGCATTGATAAAATTTGTGAACAAAATGTTGGAAAAATCCCCGATTCATCTACGACTGACAAAGGCTGTCTCTTGCATTGACCCAAATGTTGCAGCAAATCCAAAAATAAGAAAAATTAGGATGGAATCTTTATTAACTATATTGTTGGATAATAATTGGATCCCTAGCTCTACTGTTGACAGAGTCATGCGAGAATTTAATAATTTGTGTGACAAACCTAATGTTATTCCACTGTTAAAAAATTACAATAGACAAACACGAATTGACAATTTTTGGATGCAATTAATAACAGAAAGCGATTCATGTGCACATTTGTCAAATGTGATTAAACTTGTTTGCATTATGTCCCATGGCAATGCAAATTTAGAAAGAGGATTTTCGATAAATTCTGAATGCATAGTTGAAAATATGAGAGAAGAATTGTTGGTGGCTAGGCGAATTGTGTATGATACAATTTTGTCCATTGGTGGAATATACAATTTGAAAATAGAAAAACCTCTGATACATGCTGCCAGGAATTCCTATTCTTTATATTTGGAAGCATCAAAACAAAAGAAAAAACATGAAGAAGAAAAGTGCCTTCGACTAAAAAATAAAAGGCTTGCCGAAATGAATGTTAAGGAACTAGAACGAAAAAAGGCAAAAATATTAGAAGAGGCTCAGATTCAGGCAAATCTCCTGAATGAGGAGATTAAGATGCTTTCTAAGATTTAAGAAAAAAATATTAAAATTGTATATAGTGTATATATATTATGAGAAACTGCATTTTTTTGTATTTTTATTTTAACTAGTTTAATATTAGAATGTATAATTTGTCATGTGAATAAAGGTGTGTCTAGAAAGAAGATTTTTGAGGTATGCTGTTTGTATATATAAGTATTATCTTAAATTTTTTAATCCATTTCAGATTTTATTGAGTATTTGTTAATAAGAAACTATCTGCACATTATTTTACGATTATTTAAAAGATTAAATTTTATGTTTGGTTTTACAGTACATTAATTTCTAGAGAATTAATATTCCAGGTATACTTTTTTCTAAGGAGGATATTATTGTGCGGATCATTTGTTGTGTTATTTTATTTATGGTATTTTTTTTTTTTTCTGCAGTAAAAACAGTATTGAATTTGGACGCGTTATATGTAAAATGTATTTTAACGGTCTAGCCAACTTAAGAAAAAAGGTCAGGGAAAAGTCAGGGAATTTGTAAATGGAAAATCACTAGCCACCCTGAACTAGTATTTTATATTATAATTAGAAAGCAATCTTTTAAGCTTTGAGGCTGTGAAACTTGCATTTTTGTCTGTTAAAATTTTTTCTGATTCATGTATTTGAAGCTGTATCAAAAAGTTGGTATAAGTTTTGGTAGTAACACTTTTTTGAAGAAAAACTCTACACATCGCAAGTTGCAACATCACTGTATGTATTTTTTTTATAGAGTTGTAATAATTAAATCTGCCAGTAGCAGAGTCTACTTCCAAGCCTTCAAAAGTAGATTGGTAGGTGACATTAACTGCAATAAACCAAATCTTTTTGTTTGTCTGGTAGGTGCGAATATGATTTACAAAATTTGCAATGTTTTTATTAATATTAGGCCAATAATATTGAGAAACAATTAAATTTGTCTCATAAATTCAAAAATGGCTAAATTGTGTGTTTTTATCTAAGTAAGGTAAATGTAATGTCCTTCAGGGGTGGGCAGCAATCTTATATGAACTTTTCTTTTTAATTGCAACATCATTTATTTCAGTATACTTTTTATGATTTACCATTACATTTTCTTTTTTCTGATTTTCCCTTCATATATTCAAGTCAAGTAGATACATATGTCAGTGGTTGCACACATTCTGAAATTTCAACACCAAAAAATCCTCCTATACTAGTATTTTTTAGAAAATCCTTTCTTAAGTGAGATGAAATGTTGCACATTTTGCCTAGATTTATTTTCTAAAAAACTGGAATTTGTCCTGAAAAATTCATTGAAGTCCCCTGATATGATGTAGGGGGTCTTCTGAAATAGCTTGTCTATATGACATATCTACTTCAGTGCCAGTTAGTAGAGCCTTTTTGGTATTTAATTTCATAGTCAAACATACTAAGTTTAAGAGAACAGCAGAAAAGACGTTCTCTTAAATTTTTAACATTTTTGAGCTGGGTAAAAGCTGCATGGTCTGTATGGATTACAAATTTTTAACCACATAAGTAATGATGAAATTTACCCAAAACATCCACAATTAATTGCTAAACTTTCTAATTCAGTAATTGCTTATTTCTTCATAATTAAAGATTTCTAAAATTACATGCTACAGGGTGTAAAATCCATTTTCATTAACTTGTTTCACAACACGTCCCATTCCCTGATTCAATGCATCACAAAAAAGTGATAAGGTATTTTGGGATCAAACAATTCTAAGATTGATTTTTTTAGTCAAAGCTTTTTTAAGTTTTTCAAACGAATTTTGACTATTTCAATCTCATATGTAGGGAACATTTTTCTTAAACAGATTGTTGAGATGGTATCAAATTTTTGGTATAAATTTATTAAAAGCATTTATAGATCTCAAAACACATTGTAACTCTTTTACGTTAGTGGGTGGTTTCAATATTTGGATTGTCAGGTGAGATACAACAATTAGATGCTTCATATTCAAGGAAGTTAATATCAAAATTATATTTTGATATTTTCAATTTAAGACTTTCTTTTACAACAAATATCAAATCATACCTGGGTCATTCCATGTCAAATCATCCAGCAATTTTACTAAATGTCACCCATCATCTCAGATTTTGACGAAACTTGGTACTTGAAAACATACATATATAAGATGCTACCATGTGAAATTTTAATTGTATCCAATTAAAATATTTTAAATTACAGGCATCTGAATATGTGGCACTTTTTTTTCCTATTGACAATTTTAGAGAATGTTAAACAATACCAAAACCTTGAAAAAACGAAACTAAAACTATCAGTTTTGTATTTAATTTAACACTTTTTAGATCGATGAAAACTAACCGTTTTTAAGGGGCGGAGTGGGAAAACTCTCTGTATTATACACTTAAATAATTTTAACACTTCCATCACTTGCTCAAAACAGAAAAAATCAGAGTAACAAAAAGAGACAATGGAAAAAAAAGAGAGAACTTACATGGTTCATTTTCGTCTGCATCTACGTTTATTTCCAACGTTTGGTGCTCAGATGACATCCCGCTGACAAAACGGTATCATATTTAAGATTCAATGTTGGCTGATAATACACAATAAGGGGTTTTCACAATACACCCCAAAACAAGAACTTTTACATCTCTTTTCAGCGAGAAAACTTACCAACATAATAACATCTGGAATTCGCTGACACAACAAAAATGCTTTGTACTCAGAAACATTACATATACATACAATACTGGACACACAGTGCCATCTGGTGAATGAAAATTACAGGTACATATTCAAATACTCTTTTTACAAATTACCATAACTATTTTGATTATTCATAAATTTAAACAGAAAATAAAAACACCAATATAAATCACACAAAAAATATCAAAAATTACCAAAAAAATATATAAATAGACACAGTTTACATATTAAGATACATTTATACATAATGTTAATATTAGATAAATGTCCGTTCTTTAAATCTTTGCTGCTGCCATCTACCGGCAAAAAGTCATATCACCGTCTTTTCTCAACACTCCCACCTTTTTGATTAGGTGAGAGCCAAATCAAAAACTACACTTTGTCACTGGTGCAGGCGCACACTTCTAAAGGGTAAATTTTACGGACGGGTCGAAGCAGTATACCATTTGCAGTTTTGAGTTTGACAACTCTTACACGACCGTCTCTACCGGTACAAAGCTCTTGCACGCGAGCTATTGGCCAGTTGACACGTTTGATGTTGTCTGCACCAATAAGTACGATGTCTCCTTGCTGAATACACACACCGTCCATTTGGCCATGTTTTAGCGCCAGTTGGCTAAGATATTCCTTTCGAAATCTTATGCGAAATTGTTCACGAAGATCTTGACACCTTCGCTGTCGAACAAGCAGTTTATGTTTGTCTATGATATCGAGATCTACAACGCCTGATGATCTAAGGTCGCACAAAAACATCGACGGAGTCAGAGGTTGGAGATCTTCCGCATCATTGGACACGTACGTGAGGGGGGCGGCAATTAATGACATCTTCGACGTCACATATGATTGTAAGAAGCTCCTCATAATTCACTGATGCTTGTCCTAGCACTCTCACAAGCAGATTTTTGGTGGTGCAAACCAATCGCTCCCACCATCCACCCCACCATGCAGCAGTTGGTGGAATAAATTTCCACTGAATGGGATTTAAGGCCTCATGGGAGACTACTTTCTCCCAATCAATTTTCTTCAGTGCGGCTGAAGTTCCAATAAAATTGGTGCCGTTGTCCGTATATATAATCGATGGACGGCCTCTGCGTGAAATGAATCGGCGCAGTGCTTGTATAAAGTATTCTGTGCTTATAGAAGTAACGAGTTCTAAATGCACACATCAATACACAGCACACGTAAATAGAACAACCCATGCTTTTATTTTATTTCTGAGGATCAGGGGGCCACAGAGATCCACTCCTGTAATTTCAAAGCTAAATGCATCTCGAACTCTGTCCAAAGGCAATTGGATGGGTGCAGTAGTTGGCGGCTTTGAGGTAAACCTCTTGCAGGGTAGGCAGTTCTTTACTACCGTTCTAATTGTACGTCTTGCCGCAATAATCCAGAAATTCTCACGTAAAATAACCATGAGAGTCTGGATGCCTGCATGCGAATTTTTTAGATGAAAGTCTCTAATGAGACAATGAACGACGTAATGTTTGGAAGGCAGCAAAATGGGATACCTAAATGCGTAGTGGTCATCCCGTTCTACTATTTTAGTCTTTACTCTTATAAGGCCCCTCTGATCTCTTTCAGTCATTAGACCATGAACTGAGTCTCCTGTCTCTGAGAAACTTTCTGCCTGAACAAGTGAAAGAAGTGTGATTTTAGATTCCTCAATTTCATAAGCAGATAGAAAGGGTTCTTTATTAACGTTACGTTTCAAACAATTATTGCTAAACCTTTTCACCCAACTTAAAACCCTTATCATCTGTGAGAATTTTGAGAATCTCTCATACCATTTAATTTCTTGAGGATCCTTCACAATATTAATATTTACATTTACATTTACTCCTTTCCTGAGTTCAGAAAAAATTAAAGTTTCATCTGGCTCTATTTCTAACTTTGGCCAGTTATCTCTATGTTCTTTTAGCCAACTAGGCCCATACCACCACTTATATTCCATAAACCGAAGAGGGGAGCAACCGCGAGACGGCAGATCTGCCGAATTCAATTGGCTCGGAACGTAAGACCACTGACTTACTTCTGTAGCTGCACAAATTTCCTTCACCCGATTACCCACGAAAGTTCCCCAACTATCGTTTCTTTTAATCCATGATAACGCGGTGGTGGAATCGGTCCAAAAATATTTTGGGCAGTCCTGTAGCGAGAGCGCTTCTGTAACATATTTAGAGAGACGCGCCCCTAAAACACACGACATCAGTTCAAGTCTCAGAATTGTCATTTTTTTTAATGGGGCTACTCTCGTTTTAGCCATAACTAAATTCACATAAATTTCCCCGTCGTGTTCGCATCTCAAAAAAATAACGGTTGCATAGGCATGTTGGCTTGCGTCACAAAAAACATGGAGTGACCAGGAATTTCTATCTCCAAATCCTATGCGCCGGGGCAATTTCAAATCTTTAAGTATTCCCAAATTGTGATACCATTTTAAGAATTTAATTTTGATCTCTTCGGGTAATGGGGTATCCCAATCAACTTTTACTGTCCAAATTTCTTGAAGCAATAACTTGGCAGTCAATAAAACAGGTGTCAGGAAACCTAATGGGTCAAAAATAGTCTGTGTTAGAGACAAAACCTCTCTTTTTGACAAATTTTCTGAAATCGGTAAATTTTTAATGCTAATATGTAGGTTATCTTCATTCCTGTCCCACATAATCCCCAAAACCGATACTGGATCCTCTAACTCAGATTCGGTCCCCAAAACCTGCGATATGGCACCTGTATCTGTCTCAATGTAATTACAGGTCCACATGCACAACTCCATCTTTGCTTCGGTGAGAACTTCTGTAGCATATTTTATGAACTCTTCAAGTTCTTGCACATTGTCAACGGATGTTACGCAATTATCTATATATAAAGATTTGTCTATTTTCTGAGCTAAAAACCTCTTTTCTTCTGGTACCTGTGACAAATGGTACCTTATGACAGCTCCCAATAAGAATGGACTGGAAGTGACTCCGAAAACTACTCTGGTATGGCGGAGAACTTTTATAACATTATCTTTTTCCCACCATAAAAATCTCAAAAAATCCCTATCTTCTTTTTTCAGTTCTATTTGCAAAAATGCGCGCTTCACATCGGAAGTCACCCCAATGCTCTTTTCCCAAAATCTTAACAAAATCGAAGGAATTTCTTCGATTAAATTTGGCCCTTTAAATAAGCAGTCATTGAGAGAAGGAGCTCTACCTACTTTGCACGACGCATCGAAAACCGGTCTTATCTTAGTAGTTGCACTATCGGGCTTAAACACTGGGTGATGGGGGAGATAATGTCCCTTACTCTCTATTTCTACATCTGGAACTATTTCAATTATGCCCTCTTCCATCCATTCATCGAAAACCCTATTATATTCCTCAAATTTATTCAAAGATTTAAGTTTTCGAGAAACACTAAAAAGCCTCTTTTCTGCAACATGACGATTCGTTGGCAACTCAGCGTTGGTTCCCAACCAGGGTAAGCCCACGCAATAACGACCCTCTTCATTTCGAGTAAGGGAATCTAAGAACTGTTCCCGGGCCATTTCTCCCTCCGCTGCTTTAGTCAAATTTTGTGGCCCATCTGATATTCCGATTGCTTCTAAATTCCAAAGATCGGAAATTTTGAAATCTCTAATGGCCAAATTTGTATACAAAGTTGTTGCTCCTTGCTCTTTCAGAGGCGAAAATTCATCCAATGCGCCGCAAACGGCCCAACCCAACTTCGTGCAAACTGCTGTCAATCCCCCTTTTAATTGCTTGACTTGACCCGTGAGAATTTTACCATATATGTCACTCCCTATAAGCATCTCAATTTTAGGAGGATTCGCACCTATGTCAGATAACCAAATTTTATTATTTTTCAATTATCTCAAAATTGGCCCTCTAGATAAACTCGGGATTTCACCACAGATTACGTCTTGGCTCAAAAAATCAAATTCTAAATCTGGAAAATTCCGTTGATTTAGCGAACACAATTTTACTCGATATTTGTTATGCAATTTCGGAGCCATTCTAGCACCCCCGAATAAAGTATGAGCTATGTTTTCTTTAGAAATAATTGGCAGACCTAATTCGGCTGCCAGAGACTGTAAAATATATGACTTTTGCGAACCGCAATCCAGAAGTACTCTGACCTTTTTCACTATATTCTTACCCGCGACTTTTACACGTAAAGTCATTAATGCTACTTCCGCGGTGCATGTTTGTTTAGCAGCAGTCATTTGTACAGTTTCCGTTACCCCCTTGTCCTTCGGCGGTTCCCCTTTTTTATGTATTTCTGGACAAAGTGAAATAAAATGGGGTTTCCCACAACAATAGCACCGTACAAATTGCTTGCAAAATTTGGCCACATGATTAGGCTCTAAACACTTAAGGCAACACCTTTTATCTTTAATCTTCGCAATTTTTTCTTCTAATGTTAATAAACTTGCTTCGTAACAATTTTTACTCTCGTGACTTTTGTCACAAAAAATACACGAACGCTCTTTAATCGTAAGAAAATTTGATGCAGTAGGGATATTGGGTTTTTTTAATTTATTTCTATCTCTGTCATGATACCCTTCCCTGCGATGGTTATTTTCGAAACCACTTCGTGCTAATTTTAACCTCTCCTCGCCTTCCACTTCACCTTTCAGGAATTTCATCAAATTCGTTAGACGAGAAAGATCTGACCCTTCGGGTTGATTAAAGAATGCACTTCTTTGCCACGCTTTCAGGACGTCTTCCGTAAGACTCGATTCCACCATCGGGTAAAGCCACGATGTATTCTCGCTTGACTTTAGCCCTAATGATTCTAACGCCCTTAACTGAGCTTCAATTTTGTCATAAAGTTTATCAAGGGGTAATTTATTTCTATTATCTGCTTTTACATTAGAAATAATTAATTTAATCAATTCCCTTACATAAACCTCAATCGATAACTCCGGTTTTCCAAAACGTTCTGCAAGTGCCATAACTGCACTTTTATAATTATCCGAAGTAACCGGGTAACTGTCAATAAATTCCTTCGCGCGTGACCCTTGTTTCATACTCTGAACTAAATAAGAAAATTTATCACTATCGTGTAAATCCCCATCCTCATGAATTTTCTGAAATTGGCTCCAAAAGGGCAACCAATTAATTAGTTCCCCATCGAATTTCTTTAATTCTATTTTCGGTAATTTATAAGACTTCATTTTATTACCTGTAGTACTAAACACATCGTCTGGCCTCGTATCTATCTGAAATCCCTCCGGAATTTTACATTTCTCATTAAACAGGCGAGACAACGTAATAAAATCATCTGAATATGCTTCCCTATTTTCTATTTCACTCGAAACAAGCTGTTCCGCCGCACTGCCGTCCTCGGTTATTAAATCTAAGATTTTATTATCTAAATCATTTAACTCTGTCTGAATATTTTGTAATTTTGTATACTTATCTCTAACAATACTTATATCACTATCTTCCTTTGTAAGTTCTGTTTTTAAAATATTAGCAGTGCGGGTGAATGATGACCTGACGTCTGTCCTTTTAAGCTTAAGTGCCTCCATTTTATCTAAAACACTATGATTACTATTTCCCAAAAATATTATGTACAACTATGTTCCAAAACAACATTAAAATTAATATATTCACAAAATTACAAATTTCAATAAATACACTAATAACTAATATTCTAACTCAAATATATATATTACTCTTACAAAATCATAAAACAGAGAGTTATAACTATCATACAACCAAAAAACATCCCACTCTCCAAGTCCCTGTTCGGGCGCCACTTAATGTTAAACAATACCAAAACCTTGAAAAAACGAAACTAAAACTATCAGTTTTGTATTTAATTTAACACTTTTTAGATCGATGAAAACTAACCGTTTTTAAGGGGCGGAGTGGGAAAACTCTCTGTATTATACACTTAAATAATTTTAACACTTCCATCACTTGCTCAAAACAGAAATAATCAGAGTAACAAAAAGAGACAATGGAAAAAAAAGAGAGAACTTACATGGTTCATTTTCGTCTGCATCTACGTTTATTTCCAACGTTTGGTGCTCAGATGACATCCCGCTGACAAAACGGTATCATATTTAAGATTCAATGTTGGCTGATAATACACAATAAGGGGTTTTCACAATACACCCCAAAACAAGAACTTTTACATCTCTTTTCAGCGAGAAAACTTACCAACATAATAACATCTGGAATTCGCTGACACAACAAAAATGCTTTGTACTCAGAAACATTACATATACATACAATACTGGACACACAGTGCCATCCGGTGAATGAAAATTACAGGTACATATTCAAATACTCTTTTTACAAATTACCATAACTATTTTGATTATTCATAAATTTAAACAGAAAATAAAAACACCAATATAAATCACACAAAAAATATCAAAAATTACCAAAAAAATATATAAATAGACACAGATTACATATTAAGATACATTTATACATAATGTTAACATTAGATAAATGTCTGTTCTTTAAATCTTTGCTGCTGCCATCTACCGGCAAAAAGTCATATCACCGTCTTTTCTCAACAGAGTTGATTTTCTGTATGGTTGCACAAATTACCGTATTTTCGGGCGTATGCGCCGCACCTCCGAAAATGCATTAAAAAAAATATATATATTCATCAGAAACGCCGCACCGCCGTATGCGCCGCACTTACAAAAATACATCAAAATGTTCAAAATTGCGTCATATTCAGTGTTTTTTTGCGTTTTTTTTAACGTTTGTATTATAAATCCGATTTTAAATTTAGTATATTTTGTATATTTTTTATGATAAAATTAAATTTGAATTCCTGCAGCCTTTTTTTCGTGATTTTTTAATATGTTTTTTATAGTTTGTAACGAGGTTTGCAGGGTTTCATCGCAATATTTGATGAATTTGCAGCATTTTTTCGCAATACTTGAAAAAATTTGCGTATTTATGGGAATGAGCAAGAGATGAATCATGAAATATTGAATGAATCATGAATAATTTAATGAATCATGAATACTTCAAGCAATACTTGAAAAATTTGCGGTTTTTTTTAAAAAAAACATAAATTCTATCGAAAAAACGCAGAAAAAGGAGAAAATTGTAAAAAAAAGCATAAAAAGAATGAAATCTATTAAAAAAATCTCGAAAAAACAAACATTTCATCAAAGATTCATGATCCATTCATTTTCATCATGATTCATTTCGTTCTCATTCGTCTTTGAGAATGGCATGAATCATAATGAAATGAATGAATCATGAATCTTTGATGAAATGTTCGTTTTTTTTTAGATTTTTTAATAGGTTTCATGCTTTTTTTCAAATTTCTCCTTTTTTCTGCATTTTTTTGCCTGAATTTATGTTTTTTTTCTCGTATTTTTACCGTTTATTTATAGACACGACATATTTGCATTTTTTTCTAACAATTTTTTTTTACTTCTTTTTGCGTCTTTATGACGACCCTTTGAGAAATTCACGGTTTTTCTGCAATCTTTTGACATAATTTGTGTTTTTTAGAGATTTTTTGACATATTTCACGTTTTTACTGCAATCTTTCGTCGAAATGTGGAGTTTTTTAGCGTTACTTAGCGAAATTTATGATTTTTTTTCCTATCCTTTCAATAAATTGTCGGTTATTTTTCGTGATTCTTTGGCGAAATTAGCGATTTTTTTATAGTGGGGACTAGCGTTTGATTGGGAAGGGCAGATAACGGGATTTTACGATAATAAAATTGTAGTTTTTCAAGTGATCCTTTCTCAAAATACACATTTTTTTCTTTTTACATATTCGCGCTTTTCCCTGCGAACCTTTGATAAAATTCTTGCTTTTGCTGCGAATGATTGACAGAAATCATACTATCATTTGTCGAAATTCACGATATTTTTTATGCTTTGCATTTTCTAACTGATGATTGACTTTTCACAATTTTCAGAAAAATTCCGATCAGAATCACCTCTGTAATGAATATCACTGCAAGGGAAAAAAATACATCGTATCCGCCGCCCTGGCAGAAGCGCCGCAGTAAGCATAATTTTAACTTTTAAACGCCCGAAAATACGGTACTTCATAACTCTTCACCAAATAATTAAAATGGTTAAAATTTTTGGAAGAACATTCTTTATATTATATATTTCATAAAGTTATACCAATTTTTATTTTCTTTTTACAATAAATATTTTTTTTTTTATTCAATTTTTGAATATCCATATAAAATTGACATTTAATGTATGAATTTCAAAAAAATATTTTAAAATGTGCCACCCATTTTATTTTGCTAAATATTTTTTTATGAGCTCTTCATTAGTCTGTCTTTTCTGAGTAAAAAAATTAGAAGTTTTTTAAAAAATATGAGAATTTTTTTTTTTTTTTTTTAGATGTACCACCTATCTTATTCTGCTAAATATTTCTTAGGAGCTTTTCATTAGTCAATCTTTTCTCAATTAAAAAAAAAAATTAAAGGGATGTTTTTGAAAAACTTGAAAAAAAATTTTCTTTCAGATTTTTTTATATACACATATTTTGAAGACACATAAACATATATAAAGAAATAATCAAGCATAAAGATGATCTGGAAACTGAAACTTTATTAATATTTAGTCAACTCGTAAATTATTCCATTATTGATAACACAGTGGATGCACCCCCCCCCCCCCCCCCTTACTCCTGCATTTCAAAGATTCCTGAGATACACATTTAGACAGATTCTTCAATATCCTGTCAAAATAAACATAACTGCCATATTTTTCTAACAAATCTAGATTTAACTTTTTTGGAGGGAGAAGGGGCATCTTCATAATTTTTATCAAAATAATTTCAATTATTAATATAATATATAATAAAAAAGTATCCACTATTAAAACTAACATCAAGTCTAATCTACATAAACCAAAATAAAATTACAATCTCAAATCCGCACAGCTTGGAACCAGAGGTTGTTCAGATTTTAAAATTATAAGCTAGTTAACTATCTTTTGATTTTTCTAGTTAATTTTTTTTAAATGTAGAATGTAGGTATCTACCTATCTACTTTTAAAAAAACTAATATTCTTGTTTAATGAAATTTTTGCATTGTGTATAAATAAATGCATTTGTTTTAATTCTTAACCCTTAACTCCTGGCCTTACAGACATGCTGCTGTATTTAATTTTCATAATTTAATTTGTAATTTTCAGTTAAACTATTGTTGTTATAGTTTAATTTTGATTTGTTTAGTAACTTAGTAGTATCACTAAACATTTCTGGATGAGAGTTTTTATTACAATAAGTTTTAATATAAAATTTAGCACAAAAATAATATCTTATAAGTCAGTCGGCCCTTTATTCATTCTACGATCAAGGGGTCTCTGAGACCGCTCACATTATTTATGGAACAATTTTTGTTGCGGCAGTTATAAGTTAACTGCTAGTTGCAATCTCACATACTGCAATTTTTTTTTTTTTTTTTTTTTTTTTTGTTTTTTCCATGGTTTAATTTATAATTTTCAGTTTAACTATAAATACTAAAAATTTACTCATACTTTTGCATAACTCATTTATTTTAGGAGAAACAAGATAAAAATATGCACTGCGTATCTTTGCGCCACCAATGTATACTTTTATCCCAACCAATGTAACAATGATACACTAACCAGTGCTTTTTGAAAATTACAATTTGACTTAATACTGGTTGATGGTGACACAGGCCAAATGCTCTAATATAATGTTTTAATCATTCGTCACATAAGTTTAAACCAATTTGTTTGTTAAAAATCAAAATTTACAGAAAGTGTGCATCTTTACCCCCGCCTACTCTATATATTCTTTAATAGATAATACTTATTTTTTGTTATATATATGCTCTGAATATTTGATTATGATTCTGCAATACAATACACAAGATTTTAAGCTGTATCATACAATAAAATAAAGTTAAGTTTATGAAAAATATTTTTAAAATTATTTTTTTTAGAATTATATTCAAAATGTGTTTATTTATCAGTGCATTTTTATACTTTATTGATTAAATAGTTTTAGATTCTAAATAAAAGAGTATGGCTGCTGTAATATTAATGTTTATATTATTTTATTTTTACTATTTATATCATTATGAAGACTATAGGTAAAACAAAATTTAATGTACCGATAGCAAGCCAAACCTTTAGCAGACAGGAAATTCTAATAATTTTAAAGGGGATGCTTATAATTAGTATGTTTGTGAAATAGATAGGTAAAATTAGGAAAGCGAGGGGATATGTTTGGAATTTATAAATTTCTCAGAATTTATGCAGCTTGCAAAATATATGAAAGGAGGAGTAATGTTTGAAGAGGTTTACTTTTGGTATAAATTTATACTTTCCACATTTTTTAAAGAAGATGCAAAGCTCAAATTGTTTCAAAGAATAGTTTTATAAATCAGTTTATATTTAATCTTATTGATTGTTTTTCAGTTATTATAATGGAAGATTTATTTGAATGCATACAGGAAATTAATTTTCTATAATATGAATTTTATACTTAATTTATTAAAATAACATTAAAACAAGTTTTTAGAAACAAAATTACAGCCTAATTATAATATTTATTTATTACATGCATTTTTGAAGAATTTTAAACTTTAACAATACTTTAGATATAGTCTGTAAAATTAACAAAAAAAAAAAAAAAATTCTCAAAAATTTCAAAAAACACCTTTCTAATTTTTTTTATTATTAAATGATTACATTATAAACTATGTACATAAAAAAAATCAGCCAAATCAAATGGGTGGCACATGTGAAAAAAAATGAATTACATATTTTCATATTTTTCTCAACTCCTTTGATAAAATATTTTTTAAAAACAACGTTTAAATTCTAAAAAGTTTTATAGCACATTCTTTTCATAAAAAAAATTATTAAGAATCTCTAAAAAAAATTTATTAAGAATCTCTAAAAAAATTTACATATAATGTATTTTATTAATATTTTAATACATATTATTAATATTTTATTAATAATATTTAGAAAAATAAGCGTTTTTATCTAACATTACATGTTTGACGGACGATCATTTTTAGAAAAAAAAATTGACTGCAGGGGTATTTTTAAATGCTTGTAACTCATGAAAAATATATTATTTTAAACTGAAATTTGGTGAAACAACATATCTTTAAACACTATTTTTATGCATAAAATTTCATGGAAAGCCGTGACGGTGGGGCACATGGTCTGGATGAAGTGACATGGAATGACCCACCTCTAAATGTTGAAAATGTTTTTTCCCATCTTCTGAAAATACAATTATGTTATCAAAATGGCTACAGGCAAAGTCATTTTTGTATTAATAGTCCAGTCAAAATAGACATTTAACCTAGGAAAAATTAGCGAAGAGCTGAAAATTTGCAAAAACGTTTAGAATATCATTCTAAATGAAATCCCAAAAATCTTAATCAATCTGGCTGGAGCAAAAAATTTTATTCAAGGTCAAAGGTCAATGATACAAAAAATTCGTTTATACAGATATCTGTTAAATAGTAAGTTTTATCGTAAACATAGTTATTATGTAAATTTCAGGTTATTATAAAAAATGAAATTTTCTACAAAACAGTCTTTACACTTTTAAGAAGCTACTTCATTTAAACGAAAAGACCCGTTCATTAATACTAATCATATGAAAAAAAATTATAAAGATGTCTTGGTTGCATTTTAATATTTTTAAAGGATTTTTTTTTTTCAATGGATAGCTGAAATCGATTTGTATGCAAGCCGTTTTATACTTTTTTGATTTTGTTTACAGGTATTTTTTTTACGAATACGCTTTCATTTTCGGAACCGGTTTGGAAAGCGAAAGCACTTTCCTAAAAAATATCTGCAACCAAAATCGGAAAATTAAAAAACGACCTGCATTCAGATCCATCTCGGGAATCCAAGGTAAAAAAAATCATTTAAAAACACTGAAATGCAACCAGGATAGCTTTATAAATTTCTTTTATAGGATTGGCATTAGCGAACAGATATTTTAATTTGACTGCAGTAGCCTCTTAATAAATTTATCTTATTTGTTAATTATTCATCTGCGAATTATGTTTCTTGTTTTATTTCCATCTTCTTCTTCCTCTGGCTGCTAAGTTCCTGCCCATTGCTCTGAGAAATCCGATGGATCTGGTATTTTTTCACTGATGTCAGATGCATCATCATCTGTTGTATTTGTGGCAACATTTGAACAAAATTGGCCGTGACAATTGTTATATACTGGTGAACAAAACAAACCAAGCTTTTTTCACCCATAATTTAAATTGCAACTCAGTGTAGTTACAAAAAATTGTATGGAACGATATTTACGGTGCAAGTGAGAGTAGAGTTTTAATTGGCTCCAAATCATTATTGTTCAATACCCACCCCCCAGTTTTCAGGGTCTAATTTATTACCTAACCATATTTGGACTTGAAAATAAACTTGGTAAAAATTTTGGAGAACAGCACTAGATGTTAGTGGAAGAAATGATACCTGAACAACTTTATTGTGCAGTGTACTCTTCGCAAAACTTAGATATCTATAGCTATCTTTAGAATCAATGTTTTTAGGACCTCTGTACATCGCAAGAAGTAAACAAATTTCATTAGCAATAATAATATCCGGAGAAGAGAAGATTTTCTCAAATGTTTCAGCTTAGCAAATTAAGTCATTACTTTTTTCAAATAACTTGAATATTTGAATTTTACCTTTTCTGAAGAGGGCTGGCGATGTGTCACAACCAGTTATGGCACCTAAAAATGATCTATGATCTCTACACTTTGGATATAATTCCAAACTTTG
Organism: Maratus speculifer; assembly: GCA_964019185.1. Lineage (NCBI taxonomy): Eukaryota > Metazoa > Arthropoda > Arachnida > Araneae > Salticidae > Maratus > Maratus speculifer. The sequence continues at coordinate 155,315,458 of OZ025299.1, forward strand.
CGATGAATATATTTTCGTTTCTATCTGAACTTTTCCTGGTTTCAAGAAATAAACTGTTTTATCAGTAGGCGTTCGTGCAGTTTATATGATTAACAAACAACATCTTCCACAACAACAATAGTTGTAACTGTACTTGACTGTTCTATAGTTGTTTTAACTATAAGGAAGACACTCTCGTTATCAGCCTGTTTAACAGAAATACCAACAGCATTTAATTTTTCGCATAACATTGAAATAAACCGAATCTTTTTATGAGTATTAGAAAGGAATTGTTTTTGGTTTGTCGGAAGAGCCATAAATCGATCACAAAATACATCAGCAGAAGAAGATATTTAGTAGCGATGTTGTTCTTCAGCTTTTATATTTTTTTATAATCAGCATAACCAGCAAATACTATAAAAACGTTGTGACCATAATGATTATGTACGTATCAAATGTACATAATATCAAATCAATCATTATTTTCTGAACCTGAGGAGATGGATTATATAAGAAAACTGGACATCCACTTTTATCTCCAGCTTGTAGGCTTCAAGAAAGAACGGAAGCAATCAAGATTATACTTAGCTTCAACAGCAACTAAATCGTATTAATATCTTATATATACAAGAAAAGTCTTTTCAAAAATTTTAGAATGTTTTTTTACTACCTCAACGATAGTATCTTTAAATGAAATTGTTACAACTCGATAAATTACGCACTGACGATCCTTCAGTTTTTTCTTTTCATTTTCTTCATTCGCTTTATTTCCACAAAATAAACAAAAATTTCTTAAAGCAAAAAGTTGGCTCATCTAATTGCGCCCTCGTCCAAGGTGGGATGGACATAGAAATGCATGCTTCTGCTACATCGCGTTCTCCTTCAGTTACTGCAATATTACTCTTTAGAGTGTACACTTTACGACACTGAATATGAACTATAATAGATTGCTTATTTTCAAAATACTGAGCATTCTCATCATTTCTCTCTATAGTGCTATCAATTGGTGTCTTCATATCACATTCAATGACAATAATTGGACTTTAAGCTAGTAGTTTATTACAAATGAAGCAAATTTCCGAAATTTTCATGAGCGTATACAAACTAATGTTTCGATATTTTTATTTAAACAAAACAGAATAATCTCCGCACAAATGAACTGGAAGGTAAAAATATGCAATTAATCCTGAAAGAAAATTACATTTCCAAAAAGGAGCCATTTGACTACGGAACGGCGAGCGCTTCTATTGCTCAGTGGGAGGAGAGGGGGGGGGGGTTGATCACAGCTTACCTCGAGTGTATTGGATAAAGTACGTCCGTACCTCACATTATTCTACTTAATTTTAGTGTATCTACTTACATCAATCCCATTCAATAGTTAACAACATGAATTACTTTCAAGAAAATGTAGATATGCAAAATCTGATAATTTTTGAAATTTTTAATTTTTATAATTTTTGAAATTGCAATATCTTACAAAGGAGATGACGAAGGTGTGTGTAAAGATCATTTTTGTAGAAAATCCTAAAATATTCAATTTTTATGACAATTATTTTTACGATAAAACTCACCGTTTACCAGATAACTGAAAAAAGCTAATTATTTTATCTTTGACCTTTGACCTTGAATGAAATTTTTTGCTCCAGTAAGATTGACTAAGATTTTTGGAATTTCATTTGAAATTATGTTCTAAACGTCTGCACAAATTTCCAGCTCTTCGCTAATTTTTCCTAGGTTTCCAGTATTTTTTGTCTATTTTGATTGGACTATAAGGATTTTCCTGAAGGTACAGTTAAAAATTACATAAGAGGCCTATCCAAAAGTTAGCCTCTTCCATCCATAGAAGCTAAAGGTTTTTGTGAATGCCAATTTCGAATCTTTAGGATGAATCTCCAGGATGGATAAGTATGTGCCAGTATCCACTGACTAATTCAAGGGTGGGAAAGACCTTAGCTCGAGCCAATTTGTCTAAAGGGATGTCAATTCAAAGTAAAGGTTCTGAATCTGCTAATCTGCTTTGTAATGGTATTCGATTTTCTAAAATCAACATACAGTCATGTTTTCTTTACAATTATACATCAAAGTTGTATAAGAATAATAACTTTTTTTTGATAATACTGGCCTGCAACAAATTTTTAACTTGTTCTTTAATTTCCTCTTCTTTAGGGGATGTGCAATGAGCTCTAAGAAAAATTAGTACATCTGAGGTTAAATGGATTCTTTGAGGTTCCGTATTTACGCATCATACATCATATTTGTCCTTATAGAAAATAAAGGCATATTTGGATAGGAGACCAGCAATTTATCATTTTCACACTGAAAATCTTATTTGAATTGAGTTTGCCGAAAATTTTCATTTTCAGTAGCTTCAACAAACTCCAGTTCACAACTGTCACTTGGAATATTGTTATTAGATTCTGACACGTGCAATGTATTGCGTGTTGATATATTTTGAAAATTTTCCATTTGAGGAACTCTTTTGTTGTTTTGAAATATTTGCATTTTCACACATTTCATATTTAATTTAAAGGTTTGACAATATGATAACCCAATCAAAGCCTGTGCCAAATTATTATTATGTACAAACAGTTCAATATTCTTAGATATGTGGCCAATCTTTAACCTCACTAAATATTTTTCATTAAGGCTAGAATAATGTCTTGTGTTTGAGTGAGTGACAAACCTGTGCAAACACTGGAAACTTTTAATTAGATTTTTTTGGCTGAATGTAGCAGAATGATGTTCAGAGAACTTCCGAGTGCCATTTTTGGTGTTGATGTATTTGGACACAATAAATAATTATTTGTTACTGCTGGTATTGGGAGGAGCTTGTCATTTGCATTTTCAAGAGTTTAGAGCATTCTGAGTTTTTGTTAAAAAAGGACAGTTAAAGTTTGTCTTTTAAAGACGAAATCTTTAGCTTAAAAGTATACATTTATATCGCCAGTATTAAGGTAAACATGGCAGGGTGCTGGTGGCATGTTAATGCAAATTTAATATATGGTTTGATGTAGGTAAAGTTGAATATTAGCTTGGTGATTTCTCAGTTAGTTCTGCATGTATGATCAGTTTTGGTGTGATTAATAAGGGAATCTATAATTTCATCATCTAATGGAAACATTTTGTCTGTTATTAAAATTTCATGTTTGAGGCCACAACTGTCTAAATTGTGATTGGTTCAATGAGCCTGCTTCTTGCTTACCTTTGTGCTTATTGTCCTTCCCAGTGAACTGGTGTTTAACAAGCCTAAATACCAGTTCTCTCAATCTGTAATTGTTTCAGAAAAGTTAGTGAAGGCTAATTTCTTTATTTCTAGAGGTAATCCTTCAGCCAGTCCCACTAGAATAAACCTATTATCTAATCCCAAAGTACAGCCTATTTTGATTTTCTTATGGGAGTAATCATTGAGATTGCCCCCAAATTGTATGTTGGAAAGATCGACTTAGGACAAGGCATCAGGTGTAAAAAAGATTTCTAAAAATCAGGTGAGTAATTCTTCCCAATGCAAGTCATGAAAACAATTAATTATTCATTTACAGCATTAGTGCACTATTGTTAAGATACCTTTGCCTGTTTCAAATTTTCCAAACTTCTTCCTTTTTTGCTATATGAAAATAGTTTCAAAGTAATTCAACCAAGGGATCTATTTCATTTTTGATTCAAAGGAAAGGGGAATAATTTCAGGATCTGTAGACATTTCCCATCCATGGTTACATATTTAAGGCCAGTATTTTGATTTAAATCTAGATTAGATGGATTAGAGGTTTTGGGTCCAACTACTATTTCCTGGCTACTACTTTTATTTTGCCCAGTTTCAGCATTTACATTAGTTCCTCCATCTTACCTAATGAAAAAACTGTTTACCGCATATTACTATCGATCTGTGTTTTTGAGAAATTTAATTTTGAAATCAGGGTGTTATTTGCTGGACATCCTGTACCTTAATGTTCTTTTAAATAAATATTTCCCTGACATTAATCTCCAGAATGGCCTATTTGTAACAATTATTTGAAAATAATAATAAAAAAAATCCCTTTATTCCATGAAAAAGCATTCTGCATCACAGGAAGAAAATCAGTTTTTCCTTTTTCACCTGTAATTCCAATATATGTTAATTCCTGTATGTTGGTGGCACTCTTTTCAGACCCACATGATAACACTATTAAAAAACTACTTATATATACATATTTCTGATAGCTTTTTTTAATCCCAAAATTTTTTCAAAAAGCAGCTGGGATTGTTATGTCACTTCTTTCTCCAATTTTTACTATTTTCAACTTTTAATTATGCCAGCAAAATCTGAACCAGAAGACTCGGCAAAAATTTTTCTTAATTACCAGAGTTCATGCTATCTGGCTTTCAGAAACAACTTTACAGCAGTGTGCAAATAGGAAACTGCTCCCAAGGTGAAGTTTCAATTTGGTGCAGACAGATGTCACAAAATTGAAAAGTGTAAAAACACAAATAAATTCTATTGAGTACATAATTGGCCTTCATTTTAGAACTCTAAAAAATTTAATTTTAACAACTAAATAATATAAAAGAACATTGCATTTATATTTTGGCAAAGGGAATCTGGAAAACACATGTGGAAAAAATGTATCTAACAGTGCAGCATAACTTCTTTTGGATTCCAAGAAATGATCAACACATTATTTTGAGAATGTATGTTTTGTTCACAAAAAATCCCAGTATGTTTATATATATATACAGTATGGAAACATTTATCCGGAAACCAGTTAACCAGAAAACCAGTTATCCGGAATGATATTTCTAATAGACTGATGTTAGAATATTTTTAGAAAAAAAAGTGTTACACACAATCAGTTTGACATATAGATTGCTTGAAACATTTGTATAGTTTGATAACAGCATCTAGTATTTGAAATAGAAGCATATAATCATATTATAGATTAATAAATAATATTATAATACTATAGATGTTTTTATTTTTATGCCGAGAAAACAGAAGAATTTTTTTTTCTGAAGGAGTTCTCATAAATTATCTTCTTTCAAACTCTAACAATTGATCTTACTTGCATCAGATTCTTGGTTCAAGTAATCTAATAAACAATTTAAAATTAGAAGTAATACCACAACTACATATGTTTCACAAAACTTATCAAATGGATGCTGTTTTAATGCCCAACCAGTTAACCGGAAAAACCAGTTATCTGGAATACATCTGATCCCAACCATTCTGGCTAAATGGTTCTGTACTGTATTTGTTTTATAAAAAAAGAAGAAACAAACAGCGATGGTAGTATAATTTTGGCACCCCCCTCGTTTTCCACGCCCGGGGCAACTACCTTTTTCTCATGGCTCTGCAACTTTCCAATCTTTTTTCTGTTATTCAAATTTCCTTTGATCATAAAAGGGATCTTCCTTTTGGCAAGGTTCAGGTGATGAATTTGAAGATATCCATGAGTTATTTTTGTCCTAGAAAGCTCATTTATTAACACCGGACCAAACTTTGGAGATTCCTTCATACAGGAGAGTAAGCAAAGATGTCTTGTGTTTCTTCAGATGAAAATTGCCGCAATTAAAAAAAAACTGGTTTGTTCTTTATTTCCAAGACAACATAATTCAGCATAACTTATCAGATATCCATGGAAACTTGATGTAGGTACCAATAAACAGCCTCATTGAATAGATATAATATAACTGCTTGTACTTATAATGTTGTAATTGTGACTTCGATAAAACAATTCAATTTCATCATGGACCTGACTTTATTTTTGTTCATGTTACATGGTCTTATCTATGAAGTCAGGTTCAGTGGCTTGAGAGCTCCTAGGAAAGGCAAGGTTAAAGCTCTCTAGCCTATGTTTAATTGGGAACATATGATCAGATCATTATTTGTACTTTTCCCCATCCAGCTTGCTGTTGATGTTTCAAATAAACGTATTTTCTGAGCCCCAATGCTTTTGGCAGCATCTAATGCGTTCTAAATAAATCTCTTTAACAACCTGTGACATGGGCTGCTGCTGCTTAAGGCAGTGTATATCTGGAGTGCTTCTCATAGACATAAAATATCAAGCTCTATGAGCCAAATCTCATACTAAATAGGCTCATAGAACCTGAGGAAAGAATGTGCTCACAAGTGGTGGAAGCTGCCCTTCCCTGTAAATTTTATGAGTTACACTTAACATTAATGCATATTTAATTTACACATGAAATCCCCCCTCCCTATGAAAGTTAAACCACATATTTTGAATAGTAACATGATTTTTAATTTATGACATATTATGTCATGCACATTTAATTTATGTGCATAAATGTAAGTTGATGCTAAAAAAGAAGATAAATATTCATTATTACAAAAAATAAAAGCTAGTGAAGTGGACCATTTTTAGGGGAGCTATAATAGAGGGCCCAAATAGGGCCAACTCGTAATTGTGAGCATGGCCCTAAGATGTAAATATGTCAAAAAGTCCTAATACTTAGTGCTTTAGACCATCAATTAGTCAAAATTAAGCTTCATTAGAATAAGATTTTAAAGAAATACTCAAAAAACAGATGGAAAGGACCCTAAGGATCCCATGTCCTTCTGTGAGACAGGGATAGGTAATAAGAGCATTTTCTTTATTCTTGTCCCCTTTGGTGGTCCATATGGGAAAGATTTTTTCCCTGGAACTTCCAAACTCGAACACTGCTCGACATGTGTCTAGATGGCTACAGCAGAAGGGAGTGAGAGCCATTGTAAATGAATTCTTCTTGCAGACATTTGATTAAGATCTTAGTTGCCCAAGGAATGGCCACTGTACCAGAGCTCTTGGGGGTCCTATACCATGATTGAATGCAATTCAGCTTAGGTGAGCTGTCGCTTTCAGCCGTTCATCCAAACGTTTGGGAATGGTGACTGGCTCCTCACTGGAGTCGGTCATTGACCGTAGACATCGGACGGCGAGGGGGACGGATATGTGGGCCCATGTATTAGCCGCTTAGTGGTTTGCGACAGGGACCCTAGTCAAAGTCCTCGTCACGAAAGTCGCATAGACATGTCAAGGCCTGGGGACGGATATGGAGTACTCCATCTTATACCCATGACAGTGTCAGTGGTGGTGCGTAAAGTTCTCAATTTCAAGACTTTGTCTTGTGAACCTGCATTTGTAGTGTAATATTTTATGTTGTAGTTTATAGTATGCTATAGTGTATTTATGTAGTAGTCTATGCATTTATGCAATGGTGTATTTATGTAGCAGTTTATTTATTTATGCAGCAGTGTATTTATATAGTAGTTTATTTATTTAAGCAGTTGTGTATTTATGTAATCAATAACATATATGCCTGAGCAATGGCATGTCTATGACGGTATTTTCTGTGAATCTGCCAGGCTCAGTAGCGGCACCTTCACTGTTGCAGTTGCTAACCAAAAATGTCTTTGATCTTGGAAGACTTCCTTAAAGCAACTCCCCTTGCATATCCTCAACATCGGCTCATGGGCCCGATGCCTCTATAGGTGCTCAATTCCTGCAGGATGAATTGGGGGAAACCAAGGTTAGGGACCATTTGTTTCTTTCTCATGCTGAGTAGTAGAGTTGTTGCAATTGTCTGGTCTTTTCTTTGTTTGAGAATTAGGCTACCTGATATGCACTGGACAGCACACTGTCCAACACTGGAGCTTTCGTGAAGGGTGGTCATGAAAGGAATTATCTGGATCAGGGCAAAAGGGCCATCATGAACCTAGTATTGAGGAATGGGATGTCCCATTTTATCCCTCTTCCAGGCTTGATCTTTACTTTTCCTTTATCCAATTGGATAGTTGTTGCTTTCTTATAAATATTCTTTATGATATTGATGCAAAGTTAGTCAATATGAGAGTCCCCCAGAGATCCTACTATTGCTAATGTGTAGACCAACCAAATCAAAAGCTTTTTCATAATGAATAAACACAAGGTAGAGAGATAAATTATATTCCTTGTGTTTTTCTCTGAGTTTCCTTACTGTTTGGATATGATCCATTGTGCCAAATTCACTTTAGAATCTTGCTTGTTCTTTAGATTGAGCTGATTCAAGATCTGTCATTAAAATTTTGGTGAAAATTTTATAAATCACTGATAGTAAGCTGATTGATCAGACAGGTCTGTAGAAGGCCAAAAAAAGGTCTTTTTTAGCAATTTTTTTTTTGGAATAGGAATGAAGATTTTAGTTCCTTTTTTTTGTATATTGTTTGATATCTTATGAAGAACATTTCAAAAATATTTTAATAAAAAGTTGATGATGTGGCTCAAGTTACATGGGTGAATATCTTAGCATGTGTGCCATGCATTTACAATTGGTCAGGATCTGATAGATTGCAAAGTTATCTGTTTTCGTTAAGGATTATGAGGGCAGAAAATATCTGGAGCTTCACCCTTTTTGAGGTTAAAAAATTGAAAATCAACAAAGTGGCAGCCATTTGGAGAAAAAAAAGGTCTTTTTCTGACCCCTTTTTTAAAACTTGGACCTGTTCTAAAATGTTTTATTTTTTATAAAAATGGCTAAAAGTGGTCCAAGTTCCAATAAATTATATCATTCATTAAAAAAATTAGCAAAATTGGTTTAATAGTTTTTTCTGATCCTGTCCAGTTTTTTCCAAATTTCTGACCTTGCCCAGTTTGAAAAAACTCATTTCGCATAAAATGTGTTTACAGTGCTCCTAAACAGTTTAAGTGTATGGACGTATTGCACTAAATAACTATGAAAGGACTTCAAATTTGGTAATCGTTTTACATGAATAAATAATCTAAGAACTATTGGGGATTGAAAATTGTAAAAAAAGTAAAATCAATTTTTTCAACTGAAATAGAGTAAATCCCCTCCCCTCCAAACTATCTTTAAACAAAAACCAATTAAACAGGCAGTAAATAGGTACATCTGCTAAATTAGATAAAAATATTATGTTGCCAAAATTTTTCTTTTTTCTTTCATTGAGGCAAAAATCTATGTTTATTTGCTGGTCTTCTTTCATCTTTATATTATTTTAAAAATGTTTTTATTTAGTGCATTAGTTAAGATTATATTTATTCTAAATAATTCTTTGCAGTTGCAGTTGTATTTTGAAAACAACTGTCGTGGTGTTGGTGAAGAAATGGCAGTCCTTGATTCAGCATTTTACCTAGCACAGATAATACCTTCTGCATTTTTAGGATATGTGGTTAATTATACAAAATCATCATCTACTTATATGTTTGCTGCTACATTGTGTGGAGCTGCAGCATACTGTGTAGCATATTTTGTTAGTTATACTCCTCAGACGATGAATATATGTTGATTTGAAGTGATTGGTCTATGTGTATATATTTTAAATCCATGCTTTATATTGACTTTTATATTCAAGTAACTGGGTAAATGCCAAAGCTATTCTTTAAAATCATTTTGCAGCCAAACAACTGGATGTTTTATCCTGCAACTTGTTAATTTTCTTTGTTATATTTGTTTGTAACACTGATCTATAATTGTTATGTTTAAATTGCCTTATATAATTATTATTGTTTGCAGCTTTTATTATTATTTTTTAACTTTTATAATTTGATGAAGTGAGTTTTACGTTTAGAAGAAATTAAAGTTCTGTTTACAATGTTTATCACATTGTGAGTGGACAATTTAATTTGCCAATTTTAAAATTCAATTAGAGGTTTGGCTGTTTATAGTTTTCCTTTATTCTGAATAATTTAATTTTTAAACCAAACATGGAGAAAATATATCTATACCTCCTTGAATTGTTTTTCTTTGGTGCATTTTATAAAATTTTAAAGCAGTATTTTTCATGTTTCGACTTTGCTCAAGTTGTGCCTTATTTCATTCTCTGTTGTTATTTTTCACATTGCCATTGCTTTTAAATGTCCTGTAATTTTCATGTAAATATAGCTGTATTTCTCTAAGTGCACTTACTTGCAGTGTAATTTTTGAACATGTTATTATAATCAAAGTGAATTTCATTACATTAGTGATATAATTTTGTGTAGTGTAGAAATTCATTTATGATTAAGATTGCATATCTATTGAAATTTTGAGTAGATTTTTTTTTAAATGTTTTAATCAGAAAATCAAATTCCTCATTAACTTTAATTTTTTATTATATCTTTGTTCCACCCTCAAATTAATTATTTTAAATCAGATTTGGAATAATTAATGTTTTTAAGTGAAATCTTACTTTCTGAATGTTGTTTCTAATACTAGTCTCTTCTCCTTCTTTAGTTTTACTTTTTTTCACATTCTTCCTAGTTTGAAAAAATATTAGAAAAAAAGAATCTTCACATTGCTCATTAAAATAAATATATCTGTTTATTGTATTTATCTCTATACTTAATGAATATTAATTTTCTGAGATTTTCAAAACTCGAAAAACTTTAAAACATACTTTGAAATTGTAGCTTTTTTAAAATTCATTTATATTTCTGAAATGTCAAATACTAAGTAATAAAAAAATTGTGTTCATTTAAAAAGTTAACTCTCTAACTAATATAAAAAGTAAATTGATTCATTCATTCTTTAAGAGAAACATGAGACAATCTTTTATCAGTTTTATGGAATACACATCAGATTAAAATTAATGAAGTTTTATTTCTGCTTATTCTTTCTGGAGACTCTGTATGGCAACAATTATGAATTCATTCTAGTTTTTGCTCACTGGAAATTATATGCAAATTTGAATTTATATCTAAAAAATCTGATTATTTTATGTTATATTCAAAATCCTGAAATATCTAAGAAAAATTATTGAAAATCATGGTTATTATTAAAACACCTTCATGAGTTGGTATCAGAGTTCTCGCTGTCGCTCGCCAATGCGCCAAATTGCGACTAAATTCTCCATTTGGCGAGTAAACAAACGATTAGATTCGCCAAATTGCTATACTTTTTTTCTTTTCTTTTTCTTTTTTCATACATTTGCATATATACATATTTTCATATGCTTGTAGCGGATAATTGAAATTAGATTAATAACAATCATTTTTGTAGTTATAAAAACTTAGGTTGTTTTAGAACATATTGAAAAAAAGGGGGTACATTAAAGAATTAAAGATTTTTTTTGTGCTACACAGCGAATCTATTTGGCTAATACTTTTTTCATTTGGCGAATGTTTTTTATTTTTAATTAGCCAAATTACTAACGTTAGTCAAATGTCAGCGAGAACACTGGTTGGTATATGTATGAATGGAACAAACAAGCTTATTTTTTGTTTAATGCATTTGGATAATTTTTACTTATTCATATTAAATTTGTATAGATTTTAGGAGAAAAAAAAAGTAAATATAAGCGGTTAAAAATAGAATTTAAAAATGTACACAATTGATTCAAGCTTTGCTATGTTTAATATCTATAAATTGTCTTGGATGGAATTAAGTTTTTATGGGTAAATAGACCTAGTGAACTTGTAAATGAAGTATTTTGATATTTTTATTTGATAATTATCATAATTTATGATAAAAAGTCACTGCATTTTTAATAATTTTATTTATTAGAAAACAAATTTATTATCAGCCAATGATTAGACAGGTTCTTTGTTTATAATTGCACACATCATAGTTATTCGATGCATTTATTTTTAAGCATGTATTTATTTTAGACAAATTCTTTTGACGTGTTGCTTCTTTGCATAAATTTCTTTGATCTGTGAAAATTTTCAGAATTTTTTATTCTATTTTTTTTCTGCTGAGTTGTCATATAATTTTACAAATTATTTATTCTTATTTATTTATTTATTTTTACATAGATATTTGCATGTGTGTGTGTATGACATTCTTTAGCAACAGTAAAAATAATTATTAATTGGAATTTTTTTGATTCTTTAACATTTCAAATGATTTCAATTTCAATCATTAAAAATGTTTTATTTATTATTTCTGTGAACATTTCTTGAAATGAAATGAATTCTGCTGCAAAATATATTGTTAATGATTTAATATAATTCTTGCCTTTCAGTTAATTTTTAAAAAAGAAACTAGAAATTGATTTCTTCCCCCAAATACATTTATTAATTGTGCAATAAATGTGCATAAAATCATTCATTAATGCTAATAGCAGTATCTACATGTTATGGCCAGTGTATTATGAATGCTTTAACTTCTATTCCTGTCTCATTCATTGGCTGTTTTATGTGTTATTATTAGACATTAAAAATGAAAATAATTATTATTTTTATTAGACTTTAAAAATTTAAAATAGCTACTATTATTATTGTTATTATTAGACATTGAGAAATTAAAATAGTTACTGTTATTAAATTCCTATGTTTCTAGTCAACCCTTTCCTGAATAATCTCTGTCTTACTTAATTATTTTATTCAAAGATTTAATTATACTTATTTAATGCTTTTTACTTTTCATGTTCTAAATATTTTTGTTTTTGTATATTATAAAATTTGAAATTTTGAGGATGTTACATAAAAAAAATAATTTGTTTTTGTTTTAGTAAAAATTGGTTATTCATTAATATTTTCTGCTTTAATACTAGATTGCCTGACATTTCTCAAAATTAGAAACTGTCAACTGTGTCATTTTTGTCCCAATCAAAAGTGCAAAAAAAGTTATTTTAATACTTACTTATATTAATATTTATTTGTCCTTAATATTTATTTGTATAATGATTATGGGAACTCCTTTATTCAACATTAGTTTTTAATTATACACCCGCTAATCTGAACTAATTAATACAGATGATTGTTCAGATTACAAAAGAAAAGAAAAAAGATTACCCAAAATTTGTTAGATCATGGATGAATTTAATGTGAAAATACATATTAAAAGCTCATTGAATTTAGAAAGTAACTCTTTTATTTAAATTCATATTAATAAAATTATATAGCTATAACAAAAAATTTTTTAAAACATAACTAAACACAACTTATTTCTTCCATAAAGGTGTGCTGAAATAACAATAAAAGCTTTTAAAAACATTTAGCCATATTACATAGCCAGACTTTCTTTAGCCTGGAAGTACAACAACATCACCAACAGCTGCTCAGTAAATACAGATGAAAACAAAGTCAAATTGAATGATTATAGTTACAGTCAAACAAACTGTTAATTATGCAAAAACTATGTGAGCACTTTTCTAGTAAGGCAGAAACCTAACCCACTTTAACTGACATATCCTTACTTAACAGTTTAAAGTTGTTAATTGTTTTTTCTTTTGTCTTGCATTGCACAGTTTTCTTCTCTCATTAGTAACCATCTTTGTTTTATGTTTGTATTATATGTATTCTGCTTGTCACATCACTAAACATTGTGGGTAACACTTAAAGCTACATTACATTTACATTAATAAATGTGCTGTTTGTTAAAACTTTAACTATTAAGACTAAAAATGTTACTATATATTATTCATTAATGAAATAATTCAGGAAACTAAACTTTAAAACAAATAACATGTTCCGAATAAGCAAGAGCATATATTAAATACAAGCAGTAATTGATTGTGAAGAGAGCTGGGAAAACTAACTGGGATAAACATAAATATTTGTTTAAATTTATAATAATGAAGATGGACTGAAAAATTTAATAAAAATACAAATTCCAATTGAAACAGAAAAGGAAAGGATGTCTGCTAAAGAAAAAAATTAAGGTATAAGTACCCAATAGTTCAACTATTTCATGAATGCTTTTATTCAAAAGCAACAGAAAGATAATCTCTCTCCTTGTATGAAGTGACCTTATCTTACGTCAAACTCAAGAAATGATTCATTCCTTGAAACTCAGTAAGTTATAAGTGCCATGGTGGTGGAAGTTAAAAAACAGATTTTTTCTTTCTTTCTTCAGGTGCAATTTCATGTGCGGTTCAATTCTTTATTTTATAAGAAATGAAAAGTCTTCTTTCCTTCTAGCTCACTCTCATACATCGGTCTCTTTAACATGTCGTTTTCTTCTGTAAAATCGAGATAATTTGTTTTGTGTGGGTCATGTTAAGTTCAGATTTTAAGCCTTTTAATTATGTCAAATAAACAGAAATTAAGTGTATGCTCACTAAAAGATAAATTAGATGCATTAACAAGTTTAGACAAAGTGGAATAAGGCATGAAATTAGCTGTTGAATTTGGCATGGGTAAAACAATAGTTAGTGACTGGAAAAAGAATCACAGCAAAATTAAACAGTTTAGTTTAATGACATAAGAATGCACACTTAAAAAATATAAAATATTGAAAATGTCAAATTATGATAATATTGATGAAGCTTTTTATTGTTGGTTTTCATGAGTGATAAATAGGGATGTTGATATCTGATCTGCTTATCCAAGGAAAGGTGCATCAACTAAACACTAATGGATGGGGACTCTACATTTGTTGCAAGTAACAGATGATTAGGTTGTTGGGATTTGGAGTTTGCCAGCAGAGTATTACTGGAGAAAAATTATCATCTGAAGAATTTATAAAAGACTTTTATGATATGATTTCATTTTAAAATTATTTTCTACTCAAGTGTACACCTGTGATCCAGTCTAAATTTTAAAGCACTGTTGCAAAAAACTCTTGCTTGTGAAAAGGAATCTTGTGCTCCAAGCTTTAAAATGAATAAATAAAGAATGAGTGACAGTGTTAGCATGCTGTAATGCAATGGTTTATGATAAATTACCATTCATGTTTATTGGGGTGGATAAAATATGATTTTTCAAAATCAACTTCTAATAGTGTGGAAAAGTTGCTTTGTGTAATTTGAAGAATTATGCAAAATAGATTTTTGAAATTGGTTTATCTTTAGGTTGTACATCACGCTTGAATTTTGAGAAATATGTTCAAAATTTACATTTTATAAAATTATTGGTGAAATTTAAAATTTATTCCGAAATATTTCTAATAGTGAATAAAAGTTCCTTTTTGTAATAGAATAAGCTAAAAAATATTACATAAAATTTGTTAATATCTTTAGGCTGCACATTGCATTTGATTCTTTTTAAAAAGCAATCAAAAAAGAACATTTCTATAATTAGGAATCTTGCTCAAAATATATTGCTCATGTCACTACTTCATGGTAAACAGGAAAAGATTGTTTAACAAGAGTTGATGACAATGTGTTAAAAAAGAACTGTTAGTTTTGTAGTCGGATGTGACATAAATTTATCAATACTGTATTTAAAAAAAAGTTATTCAAAGTTTAGGAATGCTGGTAAGGAAGCCATTGGAATGGTGTATTTGCATTTTGCATTTCATGACACTCTCTTAAGAACAAGACTTTCCTGCTCCTATAAATTAGCAACTACTGCTTATATAACAGTATCTGTTATCAAATTTCAACTAATCAATCGTATTATTCCTCAGACATGCTACTTTTCCGCGAAAACGCGAAATTCCGCTTTTTCGGCGACGAATTTGCGAATCCTTGGGATCAATGCAAATATGCATTAAAATTTGATGATATTTATATGTAGGGGGGGGGGGGGGTAACGATGAAATAATACAACAAAAACGCGAGTCAAACGGTGCTAAATTAAGAAAATTTCTTCAGAGGATTGCAGAAAAAACCCAAATTTCTCCAAAGGATCGAAAAAAAACCTATAAAATCTTCAAACAATCGCGGAAAACATACTGTTTTTTTCAGAGGATCGCGAGAAAAAACGCGATTTTTATTAAATGATCACGAACAAGACGCAATTTTCGTCAAAAAATTGCTGGGAAAACACGACTTTTGTGAACAGGTTGCGGAAAAATACTCTAATTTTGTCAAATAATCGTGATAAATAATCGTATTTTATAGAAAGATCGCGGAAAATGCTCCAATTTTGTAGAAAGATCGCAGAAAATACCCAAATGTTGACGAAAGATCGCGGAAAATGCGGAAATTTTAACGAAAGATCGCAGAGAATACACATATGTCGACAAAAGATCGCAGAAAACACACAAATTTTGACGAAAGATCACGAAAAATACGCAAATGTTGATGAAAGATCGCGGAAAATATGCAAATTTTGACGAAAAATCGCGGAAAATACGCAAATTTTGACGAAAAATCGCGGAAAATACGCATTTTTTGACGAAAGATCGCGGAAAATACGCAAATTTTGACGAAAGATCGCGGAAAATGCGCAAATTTTGACGTAAGATCGAGGAAAATACGCAAATTTTGACGAAAAAGGTGAATTTCGCTAAAGGATTTTGGAGAAATGCAAATTTCATTAAAAAGGCTGTGGGAGAAAAAGTGCGATTTTCGTCAATTGGTCGCAGAAAAACGCTAATTTCGTTAAAAAAATTGCAGAAAAACGCAGATTTCGCCAAAAGTCTGTGAGGCCGTGAAAGTTCAGCTTTTTTTTTGCTGAGCCTGTAGCATGTCTGATTCCTATAAAGCCCAAATTTTTTCAGTAAGGATAAAGTATTTTCTTAGAAAAAAAAAATATATATATATATTTTACAATTTGGGCTTCAGTCCTGAGAATCTTGAAATCGGTGATTGAGAGATGATTTCTCATTCCTGACATATAACAACGTCAAACAGAACTGTGAGATTGCATGCATCCACAAAAAACTCTAGCATTTTTTGGAAACTGTTAATTATATTTATCATTAATCCCATATTTGCCTGATGGTTTGAAATTAAGTGATCATTCTATTGCTGACAAAACAATGCATCTGTTCAAAGTAATATCAACATCATGTTACTCATAAAAAAATATGCAAGGAGTGATTAACTCTGTTTTTAAGCATAACAGCTTCTTACGTCATCCCCAAAAACTTATTGTTAATGATCACTGATGAAAGAGAACATATAATAAAATTAATATTCGAAAAGCAAACCTGGATTCCCGTCACTGAAAGATAAAGATCTGTGTAAAAATTTCTGATAAAAAGCTCAATTTTAGTGTTCATGATTACAAGGAACTTGATGATTGGTCTATTTGAAAGGTTGATGCACATTCTAAATTGCATGAAATCAGTTCAGAGAACATTTTGTCTCATTGATTCAAAAGTTCTTTCAGGAAACCATGATAGTGCTTCCATGCTGCACCCAGGTTGTGTAATGATGCGATAAAATTGTGACTGAATCTTTTGAAAAATTATAGAGACTGCTATGTAGGATCATCTTTGCTTCATTATGACAAATGCCAAATTTGAAAATAATTCTCAGTCGAAGATCTTATCTATAATATGAAATGTATCAATTTTATAAAATTGATTCTATACACACTGTCTCTAAGACCAAGTTATCTGTGTAAAAAGTTTGAAAAAGTAAGAATTAAAAACAGTACTATAAAGATAGTAACATAAAAACTGTTTCTGATTATGATTGAACAGATTATTGCAATCAATGTTTCTTTTGAACACTGAATTGGCTTGAATTTGAAAGAGTTTACATGAAATCAGTTTATAAAATTGATTTCATGCACATTGTAGTTTTAAGTTCTTTCTACCTATTCTGTTCAAAAGTGTTTTAAATTAAATAAATAAAATAATTGAAAACTAGTGTTTGTAAAAACTTTAATAATATTAAAAACATTACACAACCAAAAGACATTAACCTAATTTAAAATTAGTTTTAAATTATGATTCTATGCATATTGTTTCTCTGATAATCTTCACCTAAATTCAATGGCAATGTGCTACTTAAAGATATTAACCCATTTATACATTTATTTGTTGTTATTTTTCTGCATATAAAAGGTAATTTTTATGCACTATTAGAAGTATGTCTGAATATTTTTTCATTTTTATCAATAATTTCAAAAATCATCAATTTTGAGCAAATTTTCCAAAATTGATATGTGATGTACAACCTAAAGAACCTATTTCAAAAATATTTTTATGTTATGCTTCTCATTATAAAAAGCAAATTTCCTGAACTATTAGAAATTTATGTAAAAAATTTCGATTTTTTGATGCATCCAAATGTTTAGGGAAGTCAAACAACCCTAGAGAATTATAAAATGTGAACATGAATTCCTGTATTTTATAGTAATCAGAAAAATGCATGGATGACCATACAACTTTTAAAAAATGGTTCAAAAACCAGTTGATTCTAGCAATAGAGACATTTAATAAAAAGAACAGTCTACCAAAACATGCTTTCCTAATTTTGGATAATGCTTCATCTGACACAGTGGCAACACTATGTTGTTTTGAAAGTATGAAAGCCATTTTTATATCTCCTAATGTAATTTTATTTTAGAGATTACCAAGGAGTGTTACAAAATGTAAAATACAACTACAGGAAGGTACTTCTTCAAAAGCTGATTGAAAACGATATTAATTCTGTCTCTGTATGGGAGCTTATACAGAATATCACAATAAAAGATGTAATTTACTGGGTATTGGAGTCATGCCACAATGTTACACAAAATTGTTTAGTACAATTGTTGAAGTTATTGCCAATTTGAGCTAATTCTAGCTTTGTTGAAGAAAACAAAAGCAAAATTTTCCTACTTATTAAATGTATCTCAGGTTGTGAAGGTGCAACTGATCATTTTGTAGTAATTGTGATACTGAAGCCATGATGAAGAAATCATCTCTTTAGTTCAGAATAAGCCATCACCTGACTCTGATCTAAAGGAATTTGATGAGTCGGAGAATGTTCTTGTTCTAAAGCTGCATACATGGTCAAAATAGCACTGTGATATATAAAGCAGTGAAAATGCGACATCAACAGACATGATGTTTGAGACAGTGACATAATATTGCTTCCTCACCTTTAATAAGATTACTTCGTCATGGATATGTGATGTGTTAATGTAAAGTGTTTTTATTAAATGTAAATGTGATTCTTGATTGTGATTAGATTAATTTCTTCAATAGGTACAAAATTATGCATGCTAGAAAAGTACTTGCATGTTTTAGTACAATATTTCAATTTTTCCAGTAAGTCTGTTCAAGTATAATTTTTGAAAACAAAATGAGCTTAGATTGACTGGAATTTCAGATTAGTGAGGTGTAACTATACTTTCATATGTAAACATTTTAAAAATGCAAATTTACTATGTATAGTTAAAATTGCTTCTAAATTAGTTTTATTTATAGATTTATTAGGGGTACCAGAAAGTAATTTTTTTACGTTAAATTCAAGGAAATAAATTTTTAACAGGGTTTTATTTTTAATCAATCTATCAATATATATAATATATATATAATATAAAATATATGATTCAATCGCCCTTATTACCAATAACCTTTTGCCATCTAGTGTGCAAATTTTTAAATATCAGATCGATAAAAATCTAATGATTTTGAGCAAAATATCTGGTAATGGCATTTTGGATTCGATCAAAATTAAAAAAAATTTTGTCACTTAAAGTATTGTAATGATCAAAATTATGGATTGACCAAAACATGTTTTTAAGGCAAAACGTTTTAGTAATCTTCCTATTGTCATCCAAAAATGAAAATGCCCAACGTTTTCTAAAAATAATTAATACATACATAAAATACATAATTATTAATTAATTATATGTGTAATTATGCATTTAGCCTAAGTTGGCTCTCAGAGCCTCTTACCAAAAATTTTTATTTGCATATAAAATAAAATATATTTACGTCATCACACAGAATGATTTTCTAATTATATGAATTTAATCTAATTAAAAATATTTAAGGTATAAGTACTCAGATTTATGTTTTATAATGACTTTTGTAAATTATCATTTTTTATACTAGAGTATACTGTTATATACAACTCTGTTATAGTATACTCAAAGATATTTGAAGCATTTCTGGAGTTTGAAGCTAAAAAATTTCTATTGTTGCCTGTCTGCAGCTTTTATGAACATTTGAAAAGCGTCTTTAGAGTTTAGTCCTATATGCTTTTCTTGCTTTATAATTTGCATTGACATCTTGAGTCACTCTTGACTGATAATTATAAACAGCAAAATTCATTGCAATAAATAAAGAGTGTCTGATTTGAACTAAGCAGACACTCTTGCCAGCAGATCAAATCAATGAGCAATGTTGAAAATTTCTGAGGGAAGAAATGAGATTTTTGGAATGCACATAGTTTCAGTCTAGCCGAACTTTTGGCAGCATTTTCGATGAAACTCAGAGTTTGGGCCATAAAATAAAACCGAATTTTCAGCCAATCTTTAATCAGAATAAATGAAAATCTGATGGTACAATGTTAGACAAGTATGGTGAGTGAGCAATATCTATCATCCCAATTTATTAAATTTTTCTAGGTTTTGTCTTGCACGATGTGATCTTGCATTAATATATTGTAGAGTAATGCTTTTTCTGTTCACAATTTCTGGACACTTTTCAATTAAAAACTCAATCCAATTGTTCACAATAAAAGTTAGCATTAATAGTTTGTCCAAGTTTCAGCACTACAGGGGAAAAAAACTACAAATACTCTATCAAGCACACAAAAACCTTTGTTTTGGATGTAGATTTTGTTTAGCAGTACTTAGTGACAATTTATTCAGAGAGATGCCTGTTGTATTTTGGACAGAGGGCCCATTTTTAAATAGCAATATCTATTTTTAAAATCTCCAGTGATCAAGCAATCAAAAGACACTTCTGTATTGTATTGTTGAAGCAATAAGTTGCACATGATGTATTTGATAGCTTAGTTATTTATTTTATTTTATTTATTTTTGGACAAATTATGTAAGACCCAAACACCTGCTCTGCTTACTTTATCAATATGCTGCAAATGTTCTTAGATGGTCAACTAAAATTAGTTAAGGGGTCTCTTCACTCACTTGAAAACACCTGCTTGATTATGATAAAATTAATATTTTGATATTATTATCAGCAGCCAGCAGATATAGATAATATTATCAGCATTTGGCATTGTTATTATCAGTTTGCACATTCAGTTGTTAAATGGTAATCAAATATTGATATGTGAAAAAAAAATTACTTTCTGATCTCCTTAATAATTGATTGAATTAAAATGTATATATATCTTCATAAGTGCAGACATTTTCAATTATTTTTAGATAATAAGTAGCTGTTTTGTTTAATTATATTTAATCATTGTAATACATGTTTTTTTTTTCTGGATTTATCATTTATGCCTAATTTTGAAAATATGTTTGAATTTTTAATTCTGCTTTATGTCTGTTTGATATGACCTACACATGCTCTAGGTAATTTCATTATATGTATATATTTTTTAAAGATATACAAGTAAAAGCTTGTTTTCATATTTATAAAAAAAAAAGAAAAAAAATTGATGTTACAAAATCATATAAGACCTAATTAGCAATTAAAGTGAGAGAAAATTAGTAATATGCCTTGGTGTCAAAAATGATACCATTCTAGTGTTAATGCATGTCTTTTAGTTCCTATTAGAAATTTATGTGTTTAGCTTTGCCAAAAATATAAAGTTTCTTCCATTATCACTATAGTTTTGTATAGTTCATGTATCTTTAATGTTATGTATAATTTTCAATGTTTATATTACTCACCACCAGTTTTCATTGCCTAAGAATTAAGTATTCTGAATTGGAATGTTCATTAATATCATTGTTACTATTATTTTACTGAAGGGAGAAACTTATAGATTTATAAAACAATATTTTAATTGTGATATTTTATTGCAGCTGTTGTATTTTTTTTTTATGTGTAATTTGTGATGCTGAAATGTTAGATTTTTCAAATTTTTGTTTATTTTATAATTCAGCAAACTGATTCATAAGCATTTTGTTGACTTCAGAGTAGGCGTACCTGATTCAATTTCAGGATATAGTATCTGTGTAATGGAAATGATTAAAAAAAATAATACTGTAAATTCTAAATACACTGGCTTCTAAAAATAAAAATACAAGATCTCTGTATATAACTTACAAATTAATATAAAACAGTAAATTTGAGCAGCTTGATAAAATAACATTATTTAAAATTTAACATACTTTTGGCATCATGCAAAGTTTATAAACAAATAGTCTTTTTAAATAAGTTTATGATTAGAGGCAAAGAATTAAAGGAACATTTTGCAAAAAATAAGATAAAGATTCGGTATTATTTTATAAGGAAAATATTCTTCCCTATTTGAAATATGCATGTTTGACATTGCCTTTCTATACAGGTAATCATCATATACACAGCTACTAGAATGAGAACAAAGTATATGGAGCAACCTTTGTTCCAACTCATTAAGCAAGCTTTTTAGGTGGTAAAGTCTTGTCTTCTGGGGTAGTTAAAAAAAATAATAACTTGTTATGATTAAAGCTTAAAAATGCAGTAATTAGGCAGCCCATTCATTCTATACCTTGAACTACAAGATAGTTATCAAACAAATCTAGCTTGATAAATTTAGATTATTATACTTTAACATGAAGAGAGCTTCAGCATAGTCTGGAATATTAATAATAATTTTCATTTCAATGTCAGTCAGGATTAGATTTTTTCCATGGTAGATATAAAAGTCAATGTGACCATCCTGAAAAATTCCATGTCAAAACTTTAATACTCTTTTAATAATTTAAATTAATAGTACCTGATATCTTTGTAGATATAATACAGTGAAACCTTGATTATCCAAACTAATTGTGACTGCTAGTACCCCGGATATTGGAAATCTCGGTTAATAGAAACTGTGTATAAAAACTTGCCATGCTTGCAAACATTTCTTAGAAAAAAAAATAGAATTATTTTTAAATGATAAAAATAAACATATATAAAGTTATGTTTCACAGCTCAAAAAAAAAAAATTAAAGATTTTGTTAAGAGAAGTTAGATAAGATATTAAGCTATTAATATTTTTACAAAACATATTGCCTGCTCTACACATCCTGGAAACAGTTAATACTAGTTCCAGCCAACTTGACTATGAAGGGGAAAAAATGCAAGACTGATCTTGGCACGGCATGAGTCTGCTAAAAAGCATTATGCCTAGGCTCAGGGTCCATGTAATTGTCCTATATGCTTATCTCTATGATGTTGTCAAACTAGCATCAGCTTGTGACTCATAATTATGCATATTCATGCAAAAGTCATATATATATATATATATATATTGATTGAAAATGGCT
This sequence comes from Maratus speculifer, assembly GCA_964019185.1. Classification (NCBI taxonomy): domain Eukaryota; kingdom Metazoa; phylum Arthropoda; class Arachnida; order Araneae; family Salticidae; genus Maratus; species Maratus speculifer. The sequence goes on from OZ025299.1 coordinate 155,338,311, forward strand.
CATATTTTACCACCTTAATTTAAATTTACATATCTGGCTGATTGATCTGTTCAATTTTTTATTGACCCAGCTCATTGAAAAAATTGTCTTAATACTGCCAAGCCTGGGCCTGTACACATTTCTATAAGAGTTTGTAGCACAGACAGTGAACTAAAAAGTGTGGTATTTTTCAAGACTCATCCCCCCCCCCCCCTCTCAAAGAAAAAGACTTTGTTATTGGCTTGGTTAATATAAACTTGATTAATCAAATTAATTACCTTGGTTAATTGAGGTTCTACTGTACTTGAATCACTTCAAATTTACTCCTGGTCATATGTGCAGAGTACAAGCATCCATTGTTTTGTAATCCAGTCTTTGAGCCTCATTGTGAGTAACAGTAAAAATGTAATGTGTTCCAAAACTTTTGTATGTTTCCTTTAAGATTTATATAGTTATACTAAACTTTAACAACATAAACATGTCATTATATTTGATTGTTAAAAGTTATTCAACAATCTATTTAATTTATTTGAGTATTTTCATGAAAGATAGTGCTAGTAGACTGGCAAATAGCAAAATTGAAAAAGTGAACTCTCAAAAACTTTTTGATGGCTTGTTAAAATTTTGTCAAATTAAGATGTACTTAAAAAGTCACAAACATCTTCAAAGAAACATTTATTTATTTGAGGTTACTGAACACTTAATTTTAACTACATATGTTTTTTTAATTGTATCAAAGCATGCCTCGATAAATAATTACAATAAGAACTAATCAGTGGATGAAATTTGAGAAACTGGGTAGAAAAGAATAAATCTTACAACAAATAATTCTAACAGTTTACTCTGATAGTCAACTGCAATGCTATTTCCTTTAAATTCATCTTAACCTCTTCATTCCCTGGTCCACATATATGGACCCCCAGTCTTCCCCTTTTTATTAATATTACTAAACATAATTCAATATCATCCAAATAGACTAAAACTCTTGCTCTGAAGTTGTGGTGCAGAAGAAAGAATTCAGTAATAATCAATAATACTGCATTAATGCTCAATAATGAAGAGGTTAAAGTTATTGTTTTCCTAACTGGTGATTTATATTAGTTGCAACAATTAATTTTATTTGCATAAACTATTTAACTGTTCATTCATAATTTATTTAATCACTTATTCACTGATAAAAATTGTACTTTTTTCCTTCAAATAACAACAGTAATTTTAAGTTGCCGCATGTTAAATTTAACTTAATTTACTGTCTTTATTTTGTATTTACAAGTTTAAAAGAAAAATTTAAATTAGAGATAAATCAAAATTTGTTATTATGAAGAAAAATGTATGATTTAGCTCATAAATGTTACCTTTTACTTATGTTGTTTAACTTTGTATCAGATATTATTACATAGCTGTCAATCTTCCTTCCCCCCCTCCCTCTCGAATAAAATTCAAATTTGAAAAATTATTTAATGAAATGTTTCTTCTTTTTCAGCATGATTATTAACTTGTTTTAATGGGTACAATTTGTAAAATTCATTATCTATCTTGAAATTCCTAAAATTTAAAAAGAAGTCCTAAAATGTCCTGAAAAATGGTAATCTGTCTTAAATTTCTGAATATTTTTTAAATTCCTGATGATTTGTACTATAGCAGTAGATATGCAATTTTTCTACCAAATATCAGAATATTGTGAATATATTTTTTATGTTTTGCAAAAACATTTTGTCAGCTGATCAAACTTTTGAATTTCCTAAATTGATTATAAAAAAAACGTAAATTTTTTTCAATAAAAAAAAAGGATAAATAAATAATTTTGTAAATAACAAAAAAAAAAAAAAAAAAAAAAATCAAAAATTTTGTTAATTTGTCACTGAGAAAATCTACATTTTTGAAAAAAGATAACCCCCCCCCCCCTCAACCTTACGCACATACTAATTTTACTACTAACCAGTCACTGAAAAAAAAAAAAAAAAAAAAAAAAAACACAATTTTAGCTAACTAAGCGCTGAAAAAAAAATCATTAATTTCATAAGTTACTTTGTGGGAAATTCAAAAATTTCGTTAAATGAGTACAGAATAAAATCACAAATCAAATCCATTGCCCATAGAATGGAATTTATTAATCAGTTACAGTTGCAAATGTTTATCATTTGACTATGAAAATCACAAGTTTTCTGCCTTATATGGATAAAAAAAAATTCATTATTATCAGTGACTAAAAATCACAATGAGGTTTACTATCTTTCATCTTTCTCCATTCATGAGATGAATATCACTATTTGTTATATTTATTTTATTAAAATGTAGATTATAAAAGGAATTAAAATCGCTAAACTCACTGAACACATTGTTGAGTTGATTGACTAAGGGAAAATTATCAGTTGTATTTTATATGTACCAATAATATATTTTGCAAAATTTGATGTATTCAATATTACCATTACAAATACTTTGAATCTTTGATTTACATTTTACCGTATTTTCCTGCATATAATCCGCAGCTACAAATTTTAGCTTTTCAAAAAAAATTTCATCAGATAATCCACAAATTATATGCCAGACTATACGAGGATTACTCATTGTTTTCAACATTCCAAAGTACTACTAATAAACTGCCTCCCTATTTATTTAGTTTCTCCATTTAAATGTTAATTGTAATAAAATAATTTCAAATAAAATAAAAATAATTAAAAGATACAAATACTTAAGTTAGTGCGCCAAACTGGACCAAAATCTCCTAAAAATTTCTTTGTGGATTCCTGTCAAAACTTTATTAAGTCGGCATTTGTTTTCAGTTGACCCCACTTTTGTCTTGCCTTTTAACAATTTATTATTTTAGCTTTTAAAATGACAATTGCTTTGCTGCATATCGGCTGAAAGCAAAGGGCTGCTTCTATATTTGTTTTACTGCAAAAATGAAATCCAAAAATTGCAAATAATGGGACCATTGCCAATAAACAATACCCTTTTTGTGGTGAAAGCTGAAACATCTTAGATTCAAGTTCAAGCCGAAAGAACAATAGTATTTGCTCTCTACTAGTATCGTTCCTCTAAATTTTCCTTAATAATAATAAAGGGGGGGGGAAATACATTTTATATCTTTTCCTCCTGAAATAAAGTATCATTTACTAAACTGAGTTATCGTACCACTAACAATATTGGGAAAAATAATCTTATATCAGAAGTAAGGTTCGAATCTATGCTTCCTTTAGAGAACCAGAATTCTTCTTTCTGCTGCTCTTGACAATTTGGCTATTTCAAGTTCACTCACTGTCTCATTGAAATGAAATGAGTTCAAAACTGGATTTCCATTCTGTTTAGCAAAAGAACAGCATAATAAAATGCTTATTGTGCATGCACAGATTGGCATTTGAAATATATAGATTGTGGCAGCTGTCTTCTGAAATTGGCTTAAAATTTTGAGAAAAGTGTTTACTGAAAATTTACTTAATGTCTGTATTACCTCCTGAATTTCTGGTTTTATTTTATTTGAAAAATGAAAATCAATTGGTTGGTAGGTTGGTTAAATGGGGTTTTATGGTACAAAGTCCCTACAGGGACATGCTGCATCAAAACAAAGTCAAAATGAGATAAAAAAAATTGTAACCCAAAAGTAGATGAGATGAGAAGAACAATAAAACTGTAATGATATGTATAAATAAAATCTGTTAAAAGGGACAAAAGATGATGGTTAAAATACAAAAGTTATATAATTTAAAACATTAAAAAGTTATAAAGCATTGATTGTTAAATAAAAACAAAGTGTGAGATGTACAAATAGTACATAAAAATGATTTTTAAACTCACCAAGAATTTAAAAAAAACAATGTATAAAACTAATAAGGTAACAAATTCTTCATAGAGTATATTTTCTTTATCAGAACTGGAGTCATAAGAGTCAGACTTCATAGCCTCTTCTATATAATTATTCATCTGTTTAGGGCAGAGCCATAGCTAAGGAGATGCTAGGTGCGGCTCAGCTCCTAGCCCCTCACCCCCCAAAAAATGAGCCTCTCCCTGGAAATGATTCCAAACTCACTAAATGAATTTATGTTCTAAAAATCCAAATGAAATTCTGTTCAAAAATCTAATTTAGTTTTGAGGCTCTTTCGCAGTTTTGCAAAAACGCTAAATTGTAGCTAAAATAAGTGTAAATAGAAGGAATTGAATTTTTTCCATCCATAATAGATAAATAGCAATTTAGGCTCCGGAAACACCAGCCACTACTGAGCCCAACAAGGGGATGCACATTCGTGCAACAGGGCTCATATGGTCACAAGACAACCCCATGTCAATCTCCACTCCTAATGAGATTGCTTGTAGTTGCTCGCTCACTTGATCCCTTAGCAAGTGACAAAAGTCAACCGACCAGCCAATTACTGCATACAAAACTAATATGCACCTCCTGTCTACCTGAAGCAGATACTAAAGCAGTGTGTTGATTTTCCTCACCTGCCAAGATCCCCTTTTCCAGGAACATGGGTCCCACACACAGCAAACACGTGGGTGGTTTGCAATTTTCCATGAGTCGATATACAGGATGATAATGGCTCATACAGACTTGTTCTCGCTTCGAAAAAGGAAACCACAATGAGAGTGAAACAAAGAGGAAAGGGAAAAGAGAAAGATCACTCAGGTGCCTGGGGTTGTGAAGCTCATGAATACCTAACGAAAATACCCCCCTTGGGGCAAAATGAAAATCGGAAAATTGGCAGCTTTGTTACTACCTACATTTTCTTATTTAAAATTGTTTATTATAGATATGGTAAAGTATTTGTGAAATCTGTTTGACTGGAAAAATTAAGCCAAACTTTTAAATGCCATTGCTGTCACTTATCTGTTAAGGTCTTGCTGTTTTTGATTGTTTGTTTGTTTGTTCTTCAAAGTGATACTTATAGCATAGTGTGTGTGTTTATGTCTTTGGTCTCACAGATGATTTTTTGCCCATGGTGCAATCTTTGGAACTTTGTCACAAACATAATGATTATTAATGGAGAACTGAATGTTTACATATATATTATTAGACATAATATATGTGGTGAAAAAAATCTTAATATGATACAATTATAGTATTTGTTTTAAACTACCAATAATGTATGATGATATATTTAATATGTTTATTATGAAAATGTTGGCTGTTTCTTTTGAAATATTTTTACGTGGTTGTATGTGTTATTTCATGCAACATTGATGTATTGAATCTTTTTTATACTTAAATTGAGTGCCAAGCTTTTTGTTGCTCATGTTCAGTATGGTGTTATATTTACTGTAGATAATAACTTAGTGAAACAACAATTATTCAAGATTTCAAGTGCCATATATCTACACTTCTTTCTAATTCCAAGTGCAATTTATTTTTATTCATTACTGAGACTAACATTTTTTAGAGGGTTTTTTTTTTTTTGTGATAATTTAAAAGCATTAATGTTTGTTTTTAATTTGATACCTTTTCATTGAGTAACAAAAAATTGATTAAAAGTTAAATTTCATCTATGCTGTAGCTTTTTATATAATCTAAATGAAAGTAAGATATTCATATCCTGTTTATTTTATATCTACTTACTTTTATTGTTATTACAAAGACTATTTATTAAGTTGTTTTTTTTTTTTTAGTTTGTCATTGTTGTAGCTATAAAATTACTGGATAGTCACAACTCTTATTATTTAAATTAGGCAAATATTGCAATTATTATGTGCTTTATTTTTTATTAAAGATTTATAAAAAAAATTGTTTTAGACTACATCATTTAAAATAGAGATTACTATGTTATGTTGAACATAATATAATAAATTTTCTGTAAAGAAGACTCCGTGTAAGATGGAAATCTGTGTAACTCAAAAATTTTCAGGTCTCTGGGAATCCATAGACATAGAGTAAAATTTGTCTAAGGTGGAATATTGTCTACTATGGAAATGTTTTCGGTCCTCATCAATTCCAACTTAGACATAATTTGCTGCATTGAGAAGCATTTATAATACACTTCATTTACACTTGCAAAACTTTTGCTTTAAAGCTTTTCTCTGGAAGTTAAATTTTGTAACAATTTAAAAATTTGAGCTGTTCAAGAATATACATATAACCTAAATATAGCTCTTTTCAGTAATTGCATTAAAAAGGGGCTGTGCATATTTTAATTCATTTTATATTTTGAAAATAGCTAACTTTTACTAAATGTAAAATTAAATTTAAAACCATATGTCTAAGTCTTGAGTATTAAGAACAGCAATATATAAAAATCTGTATTATTATATTAATGTATTGTTTGTATATATATTCAGGATGACCCCCCCCCCCCCCAGAAGGTTGAAAGATGCTTTATTTTTTTTTTTTTTTTTAACTTGCAAAAGATTAATTGACGATGTAATTTGCAAAAATATTCAAAGACAAATAGGAAATACAGTGGAACCTGCTAAAGTGACCACCATGGTAAAGTGTCCACCTGGCTAAAGTAACTGCTTTTGCAAAATATTTCTTGTGCTCATATTAAATATGAGAATTGCCTGATGCGACCACCTGTCTATTTTGTAAAGTGACCAGATAGCCTGTCATTGTCAAGGATATTTCAACCTGTAAAATGTGATCATCCATTTTTCTGCATGATGAAAATTTTCAAACTATAAGACTAAAGTGACAGTTTCCAAAATTTTATTTTCCTCCATAAAAAATGTACAAGAATTTATATCTTGCTTAATGTACAAAGTGACCAGTTTGTCCTTTATTTGTAACATTTCCACATGTCTAAGGTGACCTTCCCTACCCATTTTTTTCTTAAGGTGAGAGAGGCTATCTAGCTAAACTGACCATTTTTGGAAAATTTTACTTATGCTTATATAAAATATGAGAATTGTCTGTTAATGTGATCACCTTTCTATAATGTGAAGTAACCAGATAGTCTGTTATTGTCAATATTATTTCAATCTGTAAAATGTTACCATCTCACCATCCATGTTTCTGCATGCCGAAAAATTTCCAGCTATAAGACAAAAGTGACTATTTTCTAAACTTTTTTTTTCATCCATAAAAAATGTACAGAAAATTATTTCCTATAGTGTCAACTTGCTTAATGTACAAGGTGACTAGTTTGTCCTTTATTGTAATGATATTTAAACATATGTAAGTTGACCTTCCCATCCCATTTTTTTTTTCTCAATTTTGTTGGATCATCCCAATCACTTACAGAGTGCCAAAATTTCAGCATGGTCTCAAAGACCTCTCACTCTCGTCGTGTGAGTGTTTTAGTATTTGAATAAAAAATATCTTTATTTCCCGGTCCAAGTAAAAAGGCATGATATGGCGATCCTCACTTTGAAGAAGTATTAATTATGGCAATAAATAAAAAAATAGTAATAATAATAATAATAAGTATATAATAGTAATAAGTATATAATAATATAATAGTAATAATAGTAATAAATAAAAAAGTGCTATCGATGATTGTGAGGGTGACAATGATGATTGACAAGAATTTGGGTGTTATAAACGTACATAATAGTGACTTGTAATTCAGATTTTGTAATTAATCAATTCATTGCTTAATATAGTGCATTTTTCTGTATATATACTTTAATTTGTTTAATTTTTTGAGATCATAAAAAATTTTAACGTGTCAATTTTAAAGACACTTCATAAAATGACCATCTTTATATAGTGAGCATTTCAGCCGGTCTCGAAGGTGGTCCTTTTAGGCACGTTCCACTGTAATTAATTTTATATTAATGAAACAATTGTTATTATTTTTCAAAAACTTACACTTTTTAGATTTTTAAATTGATTCTTCTAGACAAAAATAGTGAATCAAAGATTTTTTCCTAACAAACTCATTGCTACACACACACAAAAAACTTTTTTTTTTTTGTATTTTTAAAATTGAATATGTTACACTTAATTAAAAATTTACCATTGTAAATGGGAATAGATGAAATTAGAAATGTAAATCTGTTAGGTGTTATAAGGGGAAAAACATATACATTAATATATATTCAGTTGATTGTAACAGTTTAAACTGATACTTTCAACAATGTTATTAGCAATGAATCTTAAAATATCTACAAAACCATTATTAGAAGAACTCAGTTATACATGAGTGAAAGTACTTTGAAAATGCTTGATTATTACCAATGTTTGACAAAGCAATTACAGTTTTTCTTTCTCTTGTTAATATAATTTTGGTCTAATGAATAATATTATACAATCTCAATTTTCACTAATCAAATAGTGTTTTAAATTAAAATTCATTAATATAATCCCAATTCTTGCCTTATTTAAAACACTTTTGCAATTTATTGTCTGCTTACCCATAACATGTAAAAAACTAAAGTGCAAGTGTATTTCAAGTTTTTTAGGACACCATGTATGTGTGTGTATATATATTTTTACTTATTTATTTATTAAAATCATTTTAGCATCTAAAATTTATCGAAATAACGACAATTAAAAAAATTAGTTCATGAATGGATATTTTTTCTTTACATTTTCATTATGTAATTTTTTTTTAACTTGTCAGCACATGTTCCTACATTTGTAGATTGGTTTCACAGTGTAATTGAGGTGAATTTTGTTCCAGCATGTATGCTAACGGGTTAAGGCTGCCATATTTCTTATAGAATGAAAAAATGTGAAATCTCTGCTTTTTTAATAATACAGATACATTAAATGTTATTTTCTATACTGCTTATCATTTTAAACCTATAACTTTACATTTATATGAATTATAAGTGTTTATAAATTGATTGAGATTGTTATTTTGTACTGAATTTGAAATTATGCGATTCCCTTAAAACATCTTTCATATTAATAAATTGTTTTTCTGACTCAGCATATTTATAGCTATGTAAATATTTTTTTTTTTAATATGGAGCTTAAAACTAATTTTTGAGTATTTTTCACTGTAGTTTTGATGGCAAAATTAAACCATTTATTGATATGTTGATATTAAACAAAATTAACACTGTATGCATGGTGCTGTTATTACTCTGTTACCTTTATAAAATTTCTAAGTAAATATTTTGTACACTTTGTTGTTAAAGGCAAAATATCCCATTTTTTTAATTAAACTTTTTTGTTACAAATGCGTATCTAAATATATAAAAAGGGACTCTTTATGAAAGAAAAATATAATCCATTTCCATACCAAATTGGCCAGTAACAAACTTTCTAAATTTAAATGTGTGTTATTCTGATTATTTGTTAAATGAAATATTTATGCAGGTACCTCAGGATTAATTGCTTCACATTTTTCTAAATTTTATAGTAAAATATTCCACTTAAAAGATATCTGTTACATAAACCGATTCAGTGATCTGTGTTAATTATTATGTGCATAGTATACATTTCAAATAATGAAATGAAGCATTTTCACCTTTGGTTGCAAAATTTTAGTGTTTAATTACAAAAATGTTACTGCTTACATTTCTTTACAATAGATGTTAAATATGAAAATTTTATGTATGATGTTAGAGACTATTGGAAATAAAATGTAGATATTTATCTTAAAAAATAAGTTGTTTTAATTTAGTTAAAATATTTGAGTGTTATCATTGTTTATTTTTGAAAAACATTTTATAACACAAAGAATATTGTCAAAGACAACTGTCAAAAAATATTGTCAAAGAAAGTTGCCATTTAATCTTTTTATCTCCATTGTTTAACCAGTATTTTTGCATTGTTACAAAATGTTTGTTGTATTTAAGCAAATTTTATTTTTGTGTTGTCAGACTAGTTTGCATATTTATTAATTGCAACTTCTCTTATTAATTTTGCCATTACTTGCATTCTTAATTTTGTGTAAAAAATTGCAGTTGTGTAAAACTGCTCTTATTACTTGATACTTAAAATGATTGTGTACTATGTCATTTTATGTGCAAGTTTTTCTCTTGAATGTATTTATTTTACTGAAGTTTTTACTGAAGTATACTTTTTTACTTTGATAACAGTGTACTGAAAATTCAGAAAATAAAGAACAGTATTCTTTACATATGTTTATGGTATTTCTCTTTGTCTATAATGAAATTTAATAATTATTGCTGGTTCCCATTTTTATGTTTAAGGGGATTCTAAGAAAATTAAATTAGAAATGAAATAAGATAAGTTTAGTTGCATATTAGAGAAGTAAAAAAAAAAAAAAAAAAAAAAAAAAAAAAAAAAAACACTTTGAAAATGTTAAAACTGTTGTTAGTTTTCGTTTGAAAATGTTGAAAATGAAAAAATGTTTTTTAAATTGTTTGTTAGTGTTTTTGTTATAAAAATGTTTGAAAATGTTTTGTAAATTGTTTTTTTAATTATGTTTTAGACTTTAAAACTATATTTGTCTGTTTATAGGATTTCTGTTTGTGTAATGTTTCATTTATATGCATTTTATCACATTTCTTAACACATTTTGCATTTATAGAACACCATCATCAGTTTTTGAGTGGTCCCTATTTTTACCCTTTTAAAAAAATGTGAAAAAGTGGTATATTAGCATTCTTCCCCCCCCTTTTATTATAATTCAGTTTAAAAAATACAATCATGCAGTTTTTTGCAATAAACTTTTTGTAGCTAAAAGGTAAAAATAATTGAGTATTTTGTCTCACAGGGTTTTGTAGAAATTAAAACTTTTTACATCTGAAACATGATTGATTACTACTTTCTGAAAGTTAGTGGGGAGACTATAGCTTTACCTACCTTGTTTTGAATAATTTTACAATTTACATTGTCTAATTACCTTCATAAAGTAATAAATAAATAAATAAACTGTTAAAATAGAAAATAAAGCCTTTGTGCAAAAATGTTAAAAGATAGAAAACCGATGAATATAAATGCACAAATAAAGTATGAAAAGAGAGCAAACAGCTGTTTCGAATCTACTATCGAGATTCTTCTTCAGTGCAAAAACTCAGCGAGCTAGACAAAGCAAATCAGTTTTGCTTTGTCTAGCTCGCTGAGTTTTTGCACTGAAGAAGAATCTCGATAGTAGATTCGAAACATCTGTTTGCTCTCTTTTCATACTTTATTTGTGCATTTATATTCGTCGGTTTTCTGTCTTTTAAATAAACTGTATTTAACTCTTATGGGATATTCTCTATGCTTAATGTGCTGTCCCGTTTGCAGAATGTGAACTTTGTTCAATAAATAAACCGATTGTATCAGTTTAACGACACCAATATAGTCTACTTGAAGGCAATTTTATGCTAAATATCTATATTTTGCAAAAACAAAAGTGTGAATTAAACTTTGATAAAATTTCTTTTTTACTCATTTTAATAAATGTTTGAAAAATGAAAGTAAACTATTACTGCATAAATATGTTTTTTATTAACTTAAGTGATCCTTGTATCTGTTTATTACTCTATGATTGAAATATACATTATATGGTCAAAGGTAACCATCCACTTGCAATTTTAGACATTTTGTTAAATATCTAGAAAAATACACGAGGAACTATCCTTAAACTGGTATGTAAACATAATACTAGTATGTAAACATAATAGTACAGTACATTTACATGAAGATTTTCTCACGAAACTCCATAGGAGACCGTCAATAAATTGTAAAAGAATGAATATCTTTTGGATAACCCTGTCAAAATGAAAGTAGCAAAAGCGTTCAAACTGTGGATTATGATTTAGTGGCATATTGTAATGAACTGTGTTCATTTTTATGCAGATAGCATGTATACTCGTAAAGAAATTAAGGTTTTTATGAAAACAGTCCCAAATTTTTCCAATTTCTTCACTTATAATTTGCAGAGTTCTCAACATAAAATGATGCTCTTTTTCGAAAATATGACAAACAACATTAATTACAACATAATATGACAACATAATGAAATTACAACATTATTAATAACAACATTATATAATACCCTGTAATCAGAAGTAAAAAATAAGAAAAATTGTAAGAAAAATGAGTAGTCTTACTAAATAATTTTTCATTGCGCATGTGTTAAAGCTAACAAAATTTTATTTGCATATTGTATTAGCTAAATGTATAGAGCAATGTTTATAAATGTCTCAAAAATATAGCTCTAAAATTCTGAAAGTAATTGTTGATAGAACAAGCTCAAAATCCGTTATTCCCAAAATGAAGCAAAAAGATGAAGGGCTGTGTCCATTTATTCATTGATTAGTGTCAATATAGAATGCACAACGTGGCATGTACTACTATTGGCACAAAACAACTCTATTTGATACAACACCTCTTTTTTTTTGCTTCATTTTGGGAATAATGGATTTTGAGCCTTTTCTATTAACGATTTCACTAGTTTACAAATTTCAACTTTTTTTATATACCCCAAAAGAAATGTATATAAATGTATTAGTCTACCTTCCTTTAATCTAAAAGTGTCAGCAGAAATATTCTATCACGTCACAATTTTCTTTCTGCAGTCAATTGTTTTTTTTTTAACTACCCAATGTGGTGACGACAGTTTAATGTTCATTCATTTGCTTCAAACAACAAATATTTTGTTTCGGATTGAATTAAAATGTTGAGTAGAAAGTGTAAACAAATTTCTGATCGTTTTTACTATGCTTGTGGACAATACCCATTGCAGATTTGTTAAAAAATGCATATCTTCATTATTTTGGATTTCCTGTTACAAACCAAGATAAAAAGTGGGTGCCTCATGTGTTTTGCGAAAGCTGTAGAAACGTTTTACTCCAATGGTCATCAGGAGAAAACGTACACCTTCCATTTGGTTCACCAATGCTATGGAGAGAACCTAGTAATCATGAAAATGATTATTACCTTTGTGTTACAAAGACAGTGGGATGTAATACAAAAAATTAGACGAGTATTATAAATGCTGAAGTTCCGTCTGTTTCGAAGCCCATTTCACACTCGAAAGATCTATCACGTCCAGTTTGTCCCGGTAATTCGTGTGTAAATATACTAGGAAATGACAATGAAAGTGATGTTGAATTCAAATTGATTTCTAGTGATTCAAATGAGTTCTCTCTTCAAGAAAAGACTTCACATTTAATTAACCAAGTCAAATTAAATTACCTTATTAGAGATTTACAACTATCAAAATCTAAAGCAGAGCTTCTTGGTTCTCACCTACAACAATGGAACTTATTAACGGAAAACACAAAAGTTACGTTGTCTAGAAACAGAAGCAAAGTTTACTCAGAATTTTTCAAAAAAGAAGGTGAATGTTGTTATTTTATTGATATCCTGGGACTTTTTGAACACGAGCTATTGGTAGATCCAAATAACATTACTCTACCCCCTTTACACATCAAATTGGGACTCATGAAAAATTTTGTGAAGGTGCTTGACAAAAACAGTGATAATTTCCACTATTTACAAAAAGTCTTTCCAAGCATTACAGAGGCAAAACTGAAAGAAGGGATATTTGTTGGCCTACAGATCTGCAAAATTATGAAAGATTCTCAGTTTGAAAGCATTTATCTGTTAATGAAAAATCTGCTTGGAAGTCATTCAAAATGGTTGTGGAAGAATTTTTGGGAAATTAAAAAAAAAATGAAAATTACAAAGAAATAGTTGCCCATTTATTGAAAAATTTTCAACAGGTGGGAGTAAAGATGTCATTAAAGATTCATTTCCTGCATTCACATCTGAGTTTTTTCTCTGAAAACTTAGGAAGTATGAGTGACGAAAAGGGGGATCGTTTTCACCAAGATTTAAAGGTTTTTGAAGAACGACATCAGGGATTTTGGGATGAAAACATGCTAGGGGATTACTGTTGGTCCATTATAAGAGAAACTAATTCAAATAACTATAAAAAGAAGGCAAAAATTAGCCATTTTTAATTTTTTTTTTATATTAATACCAAAATTGTGTAATCCAGTTAAGTAAGTAAATATTTCTTCAACCAGACGTGAGAGAATTTTTTTTATTAATTTTTCTGGATAACTCTATCTAAATAAAGAATAAATTAACAACTTTCAGCTGGGGTAGAAAAACCGTGTAAACTAGTGTTACTTTCAGAATTTTAGAGCTATGTTTTCGAGACGCTTACAAAAATTGCTCTATACATTTAGTTAACACAATATGCAAATGAAATTTTGATAATGTTTATGCATGCGCAATGAAAATTATTTAGTAAACCTGCTCATTTTTTATACAATTTTTATTATTATTTTATTCTGATTACATCGTATTATGTACAATGCTGTTTGTCATATTTTCGAAAAAGAACATTATTTGATATTAAGAACTCTGCAAATTATAAGTGAAAAACGCGGAAAAATTTGTGACTGTTTTTATAAAAACCTTAATTTTTCTGCGAGTATGCATGCTATCCATATAAAAATGAAGACAGTTTATTACAATAAACCACTTAATCATAATGTCCAGTTTGAACGCTTTTGCTACTTTAATTTTGACAGGGTTATCCGAAAGATATTTGCTCTTTTTCAATTTGTTGGTGATCCTCTATGGAGTTTCGGAAAAAAATCTTCATCGTAATGTATGACTTGTACCATTATGCTTATACACTTCAGAATAATTCCTCATGTATTTTTCTAGATATTTAACAAATTGTGTAAAATTGCAAGTGGTCGGTCACCTTTGGCCATTTAGTGTAGTATAAAAAATCTTTTGATTTTACAGGTAAAACACAGAATGGCAGTATTTTTTTTATATGAAAGAAAAAAACTGTCCATTCATTACAAATACTTTACAAGTTTTTTCCTTTAAAATTAATATTTATTTTCCTGGTGTCCTGGCTGACAGATTTTTTTTCTCTGCTGTTTAGACACTGTTTTTTTTTTGTTTTTTTAACAAGCAATAAAATTCAAAATTTTATTAAAAATTTTTAATATTTTAGAATTATTTTTCCATTTTCATACCATTTAGCATCAAATAGGTATTTTTTTATTTACTAGAAGTAAGTATTGTAATCGAAAAATGTTTTTTACTTTTGGTTTTAGACAAATTTTCACATTTTAGGGGTCAGATATTTCAAAAAACATGTTTATATAAAATCTCTCTCTGTCCATGTGTTGCCATTGTACCATCAAAAAGTGTATGAAGATATGCACAGAATTGATCCAAATTTTATTCTGGCAAAAGGGGGCACTGTAATAGTGATTTTTGTGCCCTTTTCAATATTGTCCATTGAAAAGTGTATGAAGTTATACATAGAATTGAAGTTATACATAGAAGTTTTTTGTGTATCTGGCTATAACTACTAAGTGCTCCATAGTTTGAAAAAAAAAAAAATCTGCTGGAAGGGGGTATCGCAATAGAAATTTTATTACCACTTTCAATATTGTACAATCAAAATGTACGAAGTTATGCATAGATTTGAACCAAATTTTTCATTTTTGTTTTTGGCTATAGCTAGCAGGCCCTCCTTGAATTTGAAATAATTCTGCCAGAAAAGGGTGCTGTAGTCACGATGTTTGTGCCATTTTCATTATGGTACAATAAAAAAAGTATGAAGTTATGCATAGAACTGAACTAAATTTTTTGACTATGGTAAGCATGCCCTTAATTTGAATAAAATCCATAGAAAGGGGCACAGTAAAAGCGATTCCTGTGTTATTTTAATTCTTGAACCATCAAAAAGTGTGTAAAGTTATGCACAGAACTGAACCAATTTTTTGTGCAGGTTTTTGACTATGACCAGTAGGTCCTCCTTCAGTTTGGAAATATTCTGCCAGAGGGGGGAGGGGGTGCACTGTAATAGCGATGTCTGTGACATTTCCATTAGTGTACTGTCAAAGAGTGTATAAAGTTATGCATAGAACTGAATGAATTTTTATGCGCATGCTTTTGCTTATGGCTGATCTTTCTTGAATTTGGAAATATTCTGTGGGAAAGGATCACTGTGATAGCGATTTTTGTATCATTTTCTTGATTCTTCGTAGTTTTATTGTATTACATCAGTTCGTGTAGAACAGAGTTGGGTAAAATACATCGAAATATCATTTTCGATAAAAAATACATTGGTTTTAGAGCTTAAAATACAAAATACTTTTCAAAAGAAAAAAAATTCAAAATACAAAGTACATTTTCAAATTTTTTGGGTGCTGCACTATATAAATGAAAAGTGCTTTTTGAAAACTAATTAAGCTTTTGAAATTATAAATTTTAAAATAATTAAAGCAAGAATAAAAAATCATGCATTCAGCATAGATTATAAAACACTTTCCAACGCATTCAGAATGCTGTAACAAAACTTTACAGTTTATTAAAGAGAAGGACGATGCTGAAATAAAGAATTTGAAAAGGCGTAATGCATTTCAAAACCCTATTTCTGCTATTTGTATCAACAGTAAAAAAAAATCCGATTTTTTTGTGTGCAGTACTGTATACGATCTATAGACGTACTACATAATATGCTAAAAGTTATTTCAGTTAAACAAATAGCACAGTTCAATTTGGGAACATTGGCAAGGGCGGAAAAATCGCAAATTTCGTCGCTCGGACATGGAAAAACCGCAAATTTCCTTTGTTGGTACGTGAATATCGCGAATTTTGTCGATCACACGCGGAAAAATTGCAAATTTCGTCGATCAAGCTCAAATAAAATCGCGAATTTCGTCGGTCGGCTTTGTAAAAATCGCGAATTTCGTCGGTCGACTTTGTAAAAATCGCGAATTTCGTCGTCTGACTTCGTAAAAATCGCAAATTTTAACGATCATGCAAGAAAAAAATCGCGAATTTCGCATATCGGTTTCGTAAAAATCGCGAATTTTGTTGATCAGACGTGGAAAGATCGTGAATTTTCTTGATCGGCTTCATAAAAATCGCGAATTTTGTCGATCAGCTTTGTAAAAATTGCGAATTTTGTCGATCTGCTTCATAAAAATCGCGAATTTAGTCGATTGACATCATAAAAACCGCAAATTTTGTTAATCAAGCGTGAAAAATCGCAAGTTTTGTTAATCAGCTGCGAAAAAATCGCAATTTACATCGATCGGCTTCTTAAAAATGATGACTTTTGTTGTTCGGGGGAGGAAAAATCGTGAATTTTTTCGATCGATTTTGTAAAAATTGCGAATTTTGTTGATCAGGCGCGGGCAGATCATGAATTTTCTTGATTGGTTTCAGTAAAAATTGAAGTTTTGTTGATCGGTTTCGTAAAAATTGCAAATTTGTCGATCAGGTTTGGAAAAATTGCAAATTTCGTTGATAGGATGCGAAAAAGCGGGAATTTCATTGATGAGGCACAGAAAAATCTTGTTGATCGGCTTCTTCTCTCTCTCCTTCGTTCATAATGTGCAAATTTTTTTTTTCAAAACCAGCCACTTAAATATGTTATTTAGCACTTTTAATAAAACAAAATTTACTCTCCTGAATACACAGTCATGGGAATAATATGGGATATACAGCACTTTTTTTTTAAGCTAAAATATTCGTAATATAAAGTCTAATAATTTCTGCCATTTAATAGCATGAAACTGTAATTATAAAACTTAGTGGTGTAAAAAAGCTTTTAGTGATGGATCAAGCAAACTCATTTTGCCCGTACGACGTATGGGGAAGTCAGTTAAGTAGTTGACTCTAAGTCTTTTTTTTTTCTTTTTCTTTTTCTTTTTTTCTAAAACTATATTTTTTGTCACTCATATTAAAAAGCCTTTATTGCAATCTCGGATCTTTTAAATTATTGATGTCCGAGTTTAAATTTTGCTACAAATCAGTCAATTCAATCCTCTTGTCATCTAAAATTACATGGAATGCCGGAAAAAGTTTTGGTATTTCAGTTCTTTTATGTTCTAAAGGGAAATGAAAAATGTATCGGGAAATAAATAGCATTAATTAAATTACTTTTCATTGTTGAAATATTTCGTGCTATATTTAAGTTTTTAGCGCCCTGTTCACCTCATCCATGGCACACTGGATCTCCGCGACTCTGGGATCTGCGGTAGAGATGAATTCAGTCTCACTTTTCGAAGCTGACGATTCTAAACCTGAGCATTGATACATTTTGTGTCATCAAAGCCTGAGTCCGGAGCACACACAAAAGAAAAAGAAATCCTGATATTTAAAAGTTATTCCATTAGTTATCTCATTTTTTAACAACTTCTTAAATAGAAATAACTGTAAATCCTCAGCACATAGTTAATTTTATGAAATTTACGTTCAATTTTATCAAAAGAGAAGTATAGTATCAAACAACAAGTTGGAAATTTCACGTGAAGCGTAGCAAATGAGGTACGTTCGTACGATAACGAAGTTTTAAAAATATTCAGATCTTGCTGTTATAGTAGACAGTACTTCGGATACAGTATAGTGGGTGGTCGAAATTTTTTTTGTGCTTCTGTAAATATACAGGAAGTAACTTTTATTACACCTCAGCAACGTATATCATATTCATAAAATGTGAAATAGTTTAATATAATTAAAACACGCCCCCCCCCCCAAAAAAAAAAAAATGTTTCCCCGTATAACATTATGTAGTGGAATACTTTAGTGTGTCCCTGTAATTTAATAATAAATATTCTTTGCATCTTTGTACAGAATGTATATTTTAGTATATATATAGTTCATAGGTTCATGTTAATTGTGTTTTATTCGAAAAAGTTTAACATTATTAAAATGTACTTGAAACTGTTTTTTCCTATTGATCGTAATGTAGTGGAATACTTTTGAATGTCCCTCTAATTAAACTATACATCCGATTTTCATAAAATTTAAAATGACTCGATGAAATTATGCTAAAATTATATATTTTAAATATCATGCGATTTGGTTGAGCAGTTTTTGCTTTGTTATATGCGGGCAGCCAGACGGACAGACGGACTGAACGATGAATATAAGTGCTAGCTATTTATATAATTACGGACGCACCTAAAATTATTCGCATCTTGATGTAATAGTACACAGTATTTCGGATATAGTATAGTAGCCAAAATCTTTTGTGTGTCCCTGTAAATATTATATGCTTTCTTTTATACAGGAAAAAACTTCAGAAACGTAAATCAATCTCATAAAATGTTAAATAGTTAATTACAATTAAAACGCGCACCAAACAATGTTCTCCCTAAACCATTATGTAATAGAATACTTTTATGGCCTTGTAAATCAATAATAAATGTTCTTTGCATCACATATTGTGCAAAATATATATTATAATATATATTTCATAGGTGCATATCAATTTTATTATGTTAGAATGAGTGTAACCCCATTAAAGTGCATTTGAAACTTTTTTCCCCATTAACCATAATGTAACGGAATATTTTGATTATCCCTGTAATTGATCTAAGCATCCTATTTTCATAAAATTTGAAATGACTCGACAAAATTATGTAATAATTATGTATTTTAAATTTCAAACGATTCGGATGGGTAGTTTTTGGGTTGACGGACTGAACGACAACTATAGGTGCTACGTATTTACATAATTACGAACGCACCTAAAAATATACTGGATTCTTATATTTTTCACCCCTAGCAAAATGACGAAGTCCGTTTTATGAATAAATGAATGAAATTTGCAGAAATTATCATTTACATTACGAAGAATTCGACAACGTTTTTCTGTTTCCATTAATAGAGGTACATCTCAAATTTGATCGATTCCTTCCTCAAAATAATCTTTAGTAATTCTCGCTCAGAGCTGTTCCTAGCGAAGGCGAGGCCTTTTCCTTCTAGAGTCTTATATCGAATCGGACCCGGTTGATATTAATTTTTAGGGTTTCGTTTATCTGACTAAACTCTACTAGTATCTCTCCTCTGCTTGTCCTTCAGACTTCGTTCTCAGAAACTGTGTAAGTTAAAAGATTTGAAATTTTGCATACTTATAGCTGAATACCTCTGATCGCATCCAAATCATAAAATTTCGAAAAAGTCTTACGCAATCTGAATTAAATGGATTAATTTAATCTCATCCAACCATTTCTGCGATTTCGATTTTAAAACAGAACCTTAATTTCAGTTTTTTTTTTTTTTTTTTTTTTTTTTTTTTTTTTTTTTCCGAACAGATAAGGTGGCTCAGTGTAGCACATTTGCTATCAATTCAAAAGGTTCCTGGTTCAAAGATGGGCATGGGAGTTTGAAACTTTTCCCCCAGAATAAATTCCATTATTCTAATATATCCCCCCCCCTTTTTTTTGTCATTTTAAGGTCAAAATTTAATAGAAAAATATTTTATCAATTACTACAGCGTTGATTATCGAAACTCCAATTAACCGAACTCCCAATTATCCGAACTGCCTATCTCTCTCAAAAAATGTTTTAAACCGAACTTCCAGTTATCCGAACAGCCTATTTCTTAAAAAATAAAACATAAAATAAATAACCAAACTCCCAATTATACATTGGCTTAGAATATAATTTTTTTTAAAAAAAGTAGTGGGTCAGAAATTGAGGAATGTAAAACAATAAAGGAGACAGGAATAATCCTAAGCTATGAAGAAAAGGAAATTAACGAGTGCTTAAATAGTGAAGTATATGACTGGATATCAGATTTTAAATGATGATGAGATTGTGAATGAGAATTATAATGAAAAAGAAATTGAAGAAAATGAAAACGTATGCTCTCGAAATAATCCACTTCTATCACCATAACGAAGCCTTCGAATGTTTGGAAATAGCTATGAAATGACTCGAATGGCAGAAGAAGACTGATACTATTCAGCTAACGTATTTAAGAAGAATCAGAGATTTGGCAGCATTGAAACGAATGTCTTCGTTAAAATAAGCAGCAATCAAAAGCTTTTTTGCTTAAATTATAATCTCTGGAGTTTATAAAATGATAAAGAGACCAAATAATAATAATAATAATAATGTAAGCAAAAAATAAATAAATAAATAAATAAATAAATAAATAAAATAAAAATAAATAAATAAAAAGACAAAACAATTTTTAAGCACACGAACAGTAACTGGTCCTGGTAACCATTTCTAATCTTGTATAAAGTGTGAAGGTATAGTCAGGAACATCCCTTAAATTGCTCGTCTATTTATCCGAACAATTCAAAACATTTTTTTAATGCGAAAATTGCGCAAAGGCTGTCGAAGCGAATGCGCTAATTTTTTGAAATTTTGAAAATTTAAATTTCGTTTTAACAAATTGTTTTATTTTGCCAAAAAAAAAAAAAAAAAAAAAAAAAAACTTGTAATTTTTTTTTAAAATTCATTAAATTCTGGAAAAGTTTCAGCATTTTAAATTTCATTTTTTTTAAATTAATATTATTACTTTTATTATTTTTATTTATTTTTGTTAAACTTGGGAACATTAATATTTAAATTGCAAATGAATGCACTACTTTAAGCGTTATCTAAGAGCAACGATTTTGTCATAGGAGCTTTCTGCTCTATACGGTCGCAGTTTAAATTCAGATATTTTTCTCCGAAAGGGATTTTTTCGGTTCCTGGGGTGGAAATTGTACTTTTCTCTATTAAAAAGCATAAAATCTCAAACCTTCAGGGGAGGAAAATTTCAATGCTCCAGATTGGAGTTCAACATTGCTTCGGTGAATTTCATTAATGAGAGTCCCCTTGCCCTTCACAATGTCACAATGGAGAAATTTCACGATTTTCATTTTCACTTTTATATTGAAGAGCAGAAAAAATCAAGAAAATTGATACCATTTTTATGTATATTTGAAGCTTTAATAATTCACTAAATGAATTTTAAAACTGCATTTTTTGGCTTGGCGCGAAAACGCTGCATCGCGGACGAAAGCGACTGTGACGTCATTTGCCATGTAAACACCGTAGTACTACGTTGCTGGCTTAAGCGTTTGATAGAATTCTTATATGTTTTTAAATTTTCTATATTAAAAATGAGTAGCAAAGTGTGTTATAAATGTTGTATAGTGCCATGTTTCACGTATAGTACAGTAAATTCGCCTGATAAGCACTTTTTTTAGCGTTCCTAACTATTATGATAACGATAATTTATTCTGATGTTAACTTGATAGAAATGTTTTTGCAAACTTATAATCTGCTATTCTTCATTTGTATGTGTATTTATTGATTGAATATAAATATAATTTTAATAATTTTTTTTTCTGAAAATATGAAAGGGAATAATCGCTTATGGAATACAAGAAAAATACTTATGTATCATACATATAGTCATTCATTTTTATTTATGCATATTAAGAAGTGCCTTCAAGTAATCGATAGCTTATGTTTGAAATATATATATATGTTCATTATTCAATAATAATAATGCATTTTTTTTTTGGGGGGGGGGGAACACCTCTAATTTTGATATCCATGTTTAATGTATATAACAAACATTAACATAATATGTAAAAAAAAAAAAAAAAGAAAAGAAAAGAAAACAATCATTTATGAAACAAATTTTCAGTTAAACTTACATTCACAACGAAGCATTTTCAGACTTTTTAATAAGTATTTTTGAATTAGTAGCATATCCAGAAAAAAAATGAGGGGAGGGGAAGTAAGAAAAGGTTTGTTCTACGTTAATGTGCAGTAGCTTTAATATACTGAGGAATTCAAATTTTGGGGGATTTTTAAAGCAGATTCTGGCTCCCTAAATAACACTTTTAGCTAAAGTTTTTTTTTTTTGGGGGGGGGGGGAGAGGGAGGGGAGTTTAATATTATGTTTATGTTGTGTGTATAGAATTAAGTTTTTTTTTTTTTTTCATGAAATTTATATTTTATCTCAATTGTAAAATAAAATTTCTACTACCGAAAATATAAGCTATTTTATGCCTAGATTTTTATTTATTTATTTATTTTATTTATAGTTATTATTTACCATTATATATTTTTAATGTATATATGTATTTTATGGAATTTCAAGTGAAAATTTATTATTTTCTGTAAATTATAAATATTAATTTTGATATCAAATGTCTAAATGTATTTAACTTTAGATGAATAAAAAAGGACAAATTATATATATTTTTTTTCACTCTAACAAAAATAAAGCAAAAATTTTCAACTAGAAATTTAAAAATTGTTTGCTGATCCCACATGACATATAATCTATGATACATACATATACAATTATACTTCTTATAATAAATCGTCAGCTAGACTTACATAATAAATCAGAATAGATATATATATATATTTTATTTATATCGTTTTTATTTTCTTTTGAAGGCAAATACTAGCTAAGAAGTAATGCTCTGTATAGGAAATTTTTCCAAATTAATATTCTGTTCTGAATATTTTTGATATATGTCACCGATTGATTGTACATTTAGTAAATTTCAAAGTCAGTAATGATAAGCATTTTTCTATTTCATTATTTGACATATATTAATATTTAAAACTAAATATTAAAAAAGTATTCATTTTGTTACGCTTTTTCTTTTTTTTAAATAAAATCTTATGCATTATTTGAGACAAGTATTTAAAATATAAAAAGGTAGACAGTCTTATGAAAAAAAAAAAAAAAAAAAAAAAAATCTTTACAAATTAAACACAAAGTAATCTGTAATTCCGCCAACATAAATGTCACTTTAAAAATGAAACAAGAAATTTTCATAAAAAAAACAAGCGTAATTAATAAGCGTATATTTTCAATTAAAATGAAAAAAAAAAAAAAATCAAAACATTAGCAATCTTGTTTCAAAAAATGTCAACACGAAGAATCGAACCCGGGCTATCTGGCCAGCTAGCCGACACTCTACGAGCACGCCACGGATTATTTAGACGATACTGCAAACTAGCTATTCAAATTTTAGTTGGAAGAAGTAACCTGTCACGACTACAAGATCAACTTTCTAAGAAAACTAAATTGTTCAAACTTAAACAAATTACACTTGGTTCTATATTTTGTTAATTAAAAAATTGAATAAATCTGAAAATTTAGATTGATTTCCTGTTCATTATTCGATTTTATATTAAAAAGTTGTACAATAGTTTTTAGAAAATGATCCATATCACAATGTTTGTCTGAACTTGAGCTTATTTTTTTCTCCGTGTAGTATGTTTTTAATAAAAGTTTTAAATAATACTTTATATATTTAAAAAAAAAACATTAATTACTTTTATAATTATTATGACCTTTTTTTTAGTGTGAAAGGGAGGGGAAGGGATGAAATTTTTTTTTATATATATAACTTTCTATGGGGCAGATTTTACTGTAACAATTTTAATTTTCTCAGGTATTGTTATAAACTTCTCTTTTCAGCTTTGATAAAAAGTTTTGTAGTTTACCGAGAAAATTTTTACTCAGAAGTCAGAAAATACATATTAAGTATTAAATAAATAAAAAGTCTGTCTTATTTCTCAATATTTTATTTTATATCAAACATACTTTATCAGTATTGTAAAATAATTTAAACTTTATTTAAATTAAAATATACTGAAATAAGAAGATAACTCATTTCAAGAACAACAATCAAGAATCACGAACTACTGTTTTAGCTTTCAATCTTTCATTTCATTTTAATCATTATTATTATTTAGTAAATAAAAATAAAAGTAGAACAGAAATACATATCCTTTAGATTTTAATCCTCGTATTTCTGGGCCGATGAAATCAGAATCATTTCCTAAAAAACTAACATGGAAATAGAATCCCTTTTTGGGAGCCTATTGTCCGATTGCCCGAATCTACATTTCTAAGGCCGAAAATCTACATTTTCAAATTAAAATTTTAATGAAAATAAAAAGTAAACGATCTATTTTATATTAAGATAAGTTAAGTCTTACTTTTTTATAAATTTAAAGTTGCTAACGTTAAATAAATTTGTAGAAACTGATGAAACAAGGTTGCAAATATGAAAAGCAATGGGAAAAAGAATGCGTGCAAAACTGAAACATTTCGACTTCGTGGCAAATGACGTCACAACCAATCACGTCGCGTTTTTGTATCACGTGGTTTTGTTTATGTTTTTACGTTGTTAAAAACAGTAATTAAAAATTATTTAGAATTATTTTAACGATTCTGAGTGGATTTTTGAGAATTTCAAGATAAACTTTATCAGTTACACACAAAAGAAAACGTATTCCTCCAGGGTGAAATTTCTCCATTCGAGTGCTTTTTAATGCAGCATTTTGTTTGATTGCATCGCCGTATACTATGATCTAAAAAAGTGTTAAACACAAAGGTTACGCATTTTTTTCCCCCACAGAATCCGAATCTGCAGTATAAAATGTGGTTCTCATTGAAGATTTCAAAATTAAATATCCTCTGCTCCCCAGGGGTCTGTCTTATCATGAATAGCATTAAAAAAAATATTTAACACCAAATTTTCCGTTTTTCAATCTGATGTGCATTTATCGAGTTATTCGATTGTTACAGATTTTCTTACAACCTGTATACGAACTGTGATGTATATTTACACAAAAAACACTAAAACACTCCTATATATATATATATATATATATATATATATATATATATATATATATATATAAATCAGTTTTGAATTTAGACACATTTCTTTGAGAGAGATTTCGGTGGTTACGATGTGTGTGTGCGTGGAAAGGACATTAGAGTTTCGAAATCGATATTGCATTTTTTGATAATTGAAAACACAAATTTTTAAATCTTCCGGGAAGGGGGGGGGGGTCATCTCATTACTGCGGAGGGAGGGATCCCACGTTCCTTCTCTAAATTCAACACTGATGTACCTACATTATCTAAATCCTTATGACGAAATACGGACTGATTAATTATTTGATGTGGCTGATGATTATAATTTTCATATTAATTATTTATCATTCATGTTAATCATTCATTATTATTTTCATATTTAATATATATGATGTAAAATATATATTTCCTCCTTTCTAAACACGATTATTGATGCTCAAAGAAATCCAACAAATATTCTCACAAGTTTCAGTAATAATTGAAAAATCTAGATAAATACCTGAGCTCATGAAATAACAGCATCAAGAATATTGAATGCGTTTAATTCAAGCGCTAGATACTAAAATATACTTAATCACTTATTGTTGCTCCAGAACTGACTATTTAATTAATGGCAATCAATATGTCTGTAATGAGGAGAATAGGTGATGCGGGGAGGGGAAGCTCAGAACTACTGTTTAATCGAAACTTGTAGGATGGCGGCTACAGTTTTGTTTTATTTTTCTGTTGAGAAAGTTTGATTCTACATAAACTAAAGTATAACTATGGCTACAAAATGAGAATGGATTACTAGGCGACTGCAAGGAACATTATCTGTTTTTGAATGTCCGCGCATAACTTTTTATTAATAAATGTTTTACATTTTATAAATAACCATTTTTAAATATCTAAATTTAATAGTGAAATAAATAACTTGCAGCCATCTTTTTGAAAAATATTTAGATGTTTTTAAAATTGAATTGATTTTTTTTTAAAAACCCAAGTGCGAGGCTTTTCTAGGCGCCAGGCCCTTTGCCGCCTGCGCCTCACCTGTCGCACACCCCCATGGACGGTTCTGTTCTCGCTTCCTTGATAATAAGCTTAAATAAGAAAATTTACACCGTTATCTGAAAAAACTTATGCTTCTATAGATAAAAAAAAAAGAACTCCTCTATTGCTTTTTCTCAGAATATCAATGCAATCCAATTATACTTACGTACGAATGAAAGTGGCTTTGTGAATGTAAAGAGCAGAAACGCAGCATAAGCTGAGTTCATGACAAAAAAATGGATAGAATCATTAACGTTATTTTTATGTAAAGTGAGAGATTATGAGACATAACTCGCACACAATGAAAGACTAAAAATGTGCAAACCTTGATCTAATGCAGGTTGAGTAAAAACAAAAGAGTATATCTAATTTACATTTGATCGATAATAAAATAATAATAAATAAAACTCCAATCATAGGAATATCCTAATGGCGTCACATCAACTTGTCGCCGTCAACACCACTCATGAATCTGCAGCAAATTTTATTTTAAAATAGCATTCTAATAATAATAATTAAACACGATTTTTGTTTCTCCTTCTGTTTGATCAAAATAGCATTAAAATGAATTGAAACAAGGTAAGTAATTTTAAAGAAATATATATATATTTTTTCTCCCTATATGAGAACAAATAAAATTTTTAATTTCAGAAAGAATGAGCCCGTGCCCGCTTTAGCCAGAAGGTTGATATAAAAATGCAGCCCAAACCGTGTCAGGCTCGTGCTTGGGTTTGGTCTGAGCCCGTCTCATCTCTAGTCTGTACTGGTAAATTTTCAAATCTCCAACTTCAATTTAACCCTTTGCGGCGCAGTGGTTTAGTAGATAAACCACTTAATTTTAATTCCCAAACGCCACATTCGCACCGGAATTTTGTTTAAAAAAATTACGGTTTTTTGAATGCGTGAAATACAGCGTTTTCTTATTTACAAATAAAGTTGTTTTCAAATTCCGGTGTCAGCCATTAATTTCAAAACCTAAGGAATTAATTTGCCCTGCGCCGCAAAGGGTTAAATGATATTTAGCATTGTTTACATCCATCCGCAATAGATGGCGACACTACACTTTTACAACTAAACTTTAAGATTTTATTTATTTATCATTAAAATAATATTATCTGTCTCCGTATGCATGTTTAATTAGAAAAAAATATTGTTCACAAAGCCGGCATGTAAAAAACTGGGCGGCGAAATTTATTTAATTCAGCTCTCAAATGGAAAATTACTTATGCTGCCGTGAAAAATATTAAAATAAAACATATATAGAGACTGGACACTGAAATGGCCACAGGAGTCAATTATTAGCATTCCTTAGGTTTTTAAATTTTATTAACTAATTTTTTCCCGCAAAAAATTTAACCTCTCTTCCTTTTTTAAAAAAGTAAAATTTATTTTTTCTCAAGTGTTTTAAAATTATTAAGTATTTAATGTAAACAGTAGAATAAACGCAACTCATCTATTCTTAAGTGTAAATCTGATCTGTCATTTATTGTATTTTTTATTTATTACATATTAAATCTGTTTTTCGTTTACATTTTTACACTTAAAGGTTACACCAGATTTTGGAACCTAATTATTCTTATCAAATTATTAAGTTTAAGATTGTTATGAAAAATATTACAATGGTTACACTTAAATTGTGAACTTGTATTTATTATATTAAGCTTCATGATTGATATTGATCTTTTGTATTTTGTTGATACTGGTACATTTATTAAACATTTAATTATAAAATTTAATGATAAAATTTTTGGAAATTTAAAATTAGTAAGTCAAAATATATTTTGAAGATTTCGATAACAGGTTGTGATTAAATATTTTATTTCCAATATTTTAACAATAAATAGTCAAAAGTATTTAGAATAATGAGATAAATAAAAAGAAATTCATTCATCTACATAAAACTGTTATTGTTTTCTTCTAATGATAACCAGTTATTAGGTAAATTTCAAGATTTTGAGAATAAGACAATTCAGTAGACTCCCTCAAATCCGTACATTTTCTGACCAGAGGTTGTGCGGATTTTAGAATTTTGTGGATTTCTGGTAATTGCTTTGTTCACATTTTTTAAACTGTAATTTTAATGTAATTAACAATGCTATCGAAATTATAATTTATGCTTACAATATTGTAAAATATTAAAATTAGTAATAATCTAAAATAAAAATTAAAATAATTTTTACAATATTAAAAGCAAAGGTCAAGTATATAACCAGTAATGTATAGTTAAATATTCATTATAAAAATCGGATGCCTTTTTTCTAAATCATTCAGTGAAACCTGCCTCATAAAAGTACATTACTAATTCACTTCAAAATTATAAAATAAGGAAGTTTTCTTTCAGGTTTAGCCAGACTTAACCAAAAAAGCTTTATTTATATATAAATATATTTGAGGAAACGATTGGATTGCCAGTGATATCAGCAATATTTAATTCTCCAGAAATGAATTTATTCTTCCTTCATGAAAAAGTACGAATATTAACGATAATTCCATATTAAAAAATATATGGAATTGATATAAAAGTAAATAAGTCAAATTTTGTCCCTTCATCTGAACTGAAAGTTTCATTGTTTACATCTGTAAATTGTGTACAGATTGTAGAGAGTTGTGGATTTTAGGGAGTCTATTGTAATACACTTTACAGGCTTCAGTTAATCACTTACATGTGTAGTTCCACTACATCCCTGAATTTGAGAATAGTAAATGTTTACTATGTATCAAACAAAATGCACTCACAAGTTTTTTTACTACATCTTTACATGCGTATTTAATAAATTATTATCCCATAAACTATGGTTTAAATTTTTAAGTAGATATAATAGTGTTTTAAGATATATTTTTATAATTCACAAACTTTGTGAAATTGTTTTGAAAAAGCAGACTCTAAAAAAGGCCTGTGTTCCTCAGGCCCCACGTAAAATTGACTAAGGGGCTATGCAAATATAACGTTATCAACTTTTTGGTAATATTGCACCCCCTCCGCCCCTTTCGATAGCATACGTCATCATCCCTTGACCCCTAACCTCCCGGTAATGATATCGTTATTAAAGTGTTATTATTATTTTTTTTTTTTTTTAATTTCTAAAATTTATTTCTTTTTTTCGAACTGATATATACAAACTGGTTACCTTTATTTTTCGCATGCTTAATTCAAATAAAGAGATGTCAAAATAATATCATTTTGCATATGAAAAAACTTTATATCGAATAACTCTTAAAATTGTTACGATTTAATAATATTTTATAATAGCTTTTTGCTACATAGCGTATTCAACAGTAATAAAGTCCTGTTGCACTAGCCGCGAAGGAGGATGAGTGGGGAGCAAATAGGAATTTTTATCAACAAAACAAGAGAACAACATTCCATCTCTTTCTCTTTTATTTAGTAGTTAACACAAGCTTCATTTCAAATATACTTCACATATAGTTTCTCGAATCGCGATTCATACACATATGAAGAAAAATAGGAATGTCAAACATTGGGGTATTTCATATTTTATAATTAAATAATTTTACAATAATTTAGTGATTTTCATAAGAACTTTGTAATTTCATAAAAATAGATAGCCTAAAAAAAGCAAACATGCTATTTTCTACCAAAGACTATGTTACAAACAAAAAGAGAAAATTGATTGGATCAAAAATGATATCAAATGACAACCTCCTGCCCCTAGAGATATATTACGATATCATATGCCAGACCCCCCCCCCCTCCGCCCTAAAATGATAATGTTATCTTTTCAGAGCCCCTAAGCCCTCAAGTTTGTTAAGCTCTTCTTGCTATTAATTAACTATTTGCTCTGGCAGAGGCACATTGCAAGATTTACATCTGAAGCTAAATTCTTAGTAGTAAAATGTAGAACGAATAAATATTAACTTGAAACAGCTATTGAAAGATAAACTGCCTAATTTAGAGAAGTTATTTAGGGGAGAGGGGGGCACGTTTAAACTGGGGGCACCTTTGAACACTCAAAATATTTCCCTTAAAATAAGTTATTTTAAAAAAATGTATATGGCAGTACATTACTACTGCTTCAATGCAATAACTAATCAAAGCTGCACCTTTTTACATGAACGATATTGTATAAGTAAGATATGTATTTTTCTCCTTCTTGAATCTAAACTTAAGAAAATAAAGTTGTAAGATTTTTGTTGACAATTTTGTACCCCTAAAATTTTAATTTATTTTTCAATGCTTAAATAAAGATGCTAGTTTTAGTTTATAAACTGTTTTATTCAAATTTTTCAGTCGAAATGAGTAAACAGTTGTAATGTGATGGGGCGCCATTGAACATTTAAAACTATGTAGTACGAGTTGTGGATGGATCTAAATATTATTATTTTTGGAATTTTTTTTAATGTGAAAAGAGGTTAATTAAGAATGTCGAAGAAAATGGACTTATACTGTTAATAATGCCCCTTACTGCACACATAGAATACAACGTCTGGATGTATCAGTGATTGGAAGTTTCAAATCTAAATTGATGATGGCATTCATCTATAGTATAATTGCAAATCCCGGATAAACAATAATGATTTGTGATCTAGCAGGTTTGTCTAACAAAACCTATTTCATTTTCTCTTTTCCAAACATTATTTCTGGTTTTCATAACTTATAAAACGGAATTTTATGTCAGGTTTCTTCATAAAAAAAGAGTGAATGAAAAAAATTAATTTTCCAGAAGTATTATCTATCACATTGGTGTATTTCATGGATATTGTAAAAAAGTTTTCACCACCAAACATAACTGAAGAAGCACTGTGTGTTGTTTCAATAATGAGTTTTGACATCAACTTTGATGGATTTAAATTCAATTAAATAATACAAAAGAATTAGTAATTTAAATAAAGTGTAGTTATTTAATTTTATTCATATTACTTTATATTTCTGAAACATATGCAGTTTTTTTTAAATAAAAACTATCAATATTTTCATATTTTATTCATTTGTTCAATGGTGCCCCTTACTTGTTCAAAGATGCTCCTACATGGAGCAGGTTTGAACAGAAAATTTCCAGTTTTTTAAACCCTTACAACTTATTTAATTTACATAGAAAACTTTAATTTCTGGTTCATATGATAAAGAAATGAACTGTTCTTATTATACTTATATAAAACGCAATAAATATAATTCAAATAAAAAAATGTATTAATTTTCTAAAAATATGTTCAAACGTGCAAACCTCTCCCCTACTGCTTCAATAAAATTTTCTATGTTTATTTTAGTTTAAACTACACTACAAGTTAGAGATGCTCAACTTTTCTAATAAAATCAAATTATTTTCTATAGAATTTTGTTGTATATAATTTTTTTTTCTAGAAACTTGATAATTAATCCCATAATTTTGTTTTTATGAGCGCAAAAAACAAATCTGTCGCTTTTCAATTAGTTTATCCTCATTTTTGTTACATAAGTGGAAAAAATACATTTAGAATATTGTTTTATAACATTTCCATCCTAAATGCAGTATGTTTTAGATTCTAATTTATATTAGGTCTGAGAACATTTATAATTATAAATAAGTTGCCTGTTTTGAAAATATCGAATACATATAAAAAATATCGGCTATATATCAAAATATCGGCTATTTTGTATATTTACGAACTCTGCTTACAAGTGTTGAATTATATCAGATAAAAAAAAAATACATATATATAATCTATCTATAATTATAAAAGTTTTTGAAGATTTGAATATGATTGGAATTTTATGTGTTTTTGAAACGCTTTTTCTCAGATTTTGAATTTTTTTAGCTCACAGTTTTTAAAATTATTTATTGGCAAAAATATCAAGAATATCGACCAATGCAAAATTTAGAACAAAAAATAGAATAAAGCAGTATAAGAATCAATGTAGAAAAAAACAGGCATATTGCTTTTTTGCCTCCCAAGGCCATTAATGATACCATATTTTGAAATAAAAGTTTTTGAAGAGTGGGTGGAGAGATTCATTCTTGTTAAATCTTTTCAGATATGTTCGCATGGTTTATATTCAGATTTATTTGAAGTACTAAAATTAAATCTACTTTAAAAAGACATAAGATAATTTTTACATTCGTTATTCTCCTTTGAAAAAGGGTTAATTCTATGATTAAACTTTTTCTGCTGTTTCATTTGAAATTTTGCAATTAACCTTCCTACCCTGTTGAAATTTTACTCAAACTTCATTAAAATATTTCGCAACAGAATTTTTATTTAAATTCATTTAACATACTTATTTAACTTAAATCTTTGTATTATTTATTTAGTTTACTTTAAGAAAAATTTTCTGGTTTGAATCGAATGAAACGTATTATAGGACTGGGTCGATTAGATCCATTCAGGGTAAGAAGGTTAACTTATCAATGACGCCCCCCCCCCACCCCCACACACACAAAAAAAAAAAATCTTTTCATTTGAAATTTTTTTTTCCTTTATATTATAAATGTTTCTGCATACTACTTAGACTGTCAAGAAAACTTGTCTGTCTAAAAGTCATAAAAATAATTTTAAAAATGTTTTTAAATTAGACTGTAAAATCGAATAGATCTAAATTTCAAGCTATGGAAGAATAGGTTTAATTATTTAAAAGTCTTTTTTAATGGCTTAAAAACTTACTTGTAACGATTACCATTTTTAATTGATATAAAAATGTTAAAAAAAGACTCAATTATTAGTTAGAAATAAAATACTTTCGTAGGAATACTTTATCTAATAGATAATCAGGGCAATACAAGGAACATTTTAACAAGATTTGAGTAAATTAAATTTACTAGCAGGGTTAACTGAGCTAATTTTGCGCTTCGTACATGTTCGAGTAGATCGCCTCCCATGCTACCATTTCTTTATATGGTACCCATTCACGAATTTTAGTCCACTTCAAGAGCCCCAGGTCTAACCGCAAAAAAATTCCTTTACTTTTTCAAATTCCAACATCAAAGTTTAAACACTTTTATCGCCAATTAGCGATTATCTTGTTAATATGCTAAGTACAAAATCTCTCTCTCAGAAGAAAAAAATTGCTCTTATATTTTTGCCAAATATCATATACATGCCAAACATTGTAACCCTTTGGCGATGATTGACAACTGACGTTATCTTAGTTCTCACTCTAAGGAGGGCCACTTTGCCTCCCTCTGCTGTCTTTGCCAGTACCACGTTGGGCACCCATTATCTCTCGAAAGGGCAAAATAAAATTATATGTGAAACGAACCTGGATTTCTTCATTACTTATCATGTTATTATCGCTCTCCCTTTCACGGCATTAATGGTCATCCATGAACAATATTTAACCTACAAGATACAGTAATCAAAAATTTATAGTACAAACATGTTATTTATAATAGTGTTATTTATAAAAACAATCAATAAGAAAACTGTGCATGTATGCACATGTTCATAATTTTGCAATATTTTAAAATTTACAACGAAAGGACATCGATCCAAATCACTTTTTTAGCTCGACTTTGATTTGTTTAACCATGCATCTCGATTTCTATTAAGAATATATGAAAAATTTTTTAGCATTCTGAAAACAATAATTTTTGTTAAATATAGCCAAACCTGGCGACATTCTTTCATTTGACACCAAATACGTGTTTTGGTTTTCGTAATCTTAATAGTCAATTTTTCGGCCAAATGTCGCCAATATTTTGTCAAAT